>CAMRHE010000845.1:125000-403543 GCA_947044405.1 Leptodactylus fallax | reverse complement strand
AAGTAGTACTGTGCATTGTCCATATATAAAAATAGAAGTAGTACTGTGCATTGTCCATATATAAAAAATAGAAGTAGTACTGTGCATTGTCCATATATAAAAATAGAAGTAGTACTGTGCATTGTCCATATATAAAAATAGAAGTAGTACTGTGCACTGTCCATATATAAAAATAGAAGTAGTACTGTGCATTGTCCATATATAAAAATAGAAGTAGTACTGTGCATTGTCCATATATAAAAATAGAAGTAGTACTGTGCATTGTCCATATATAAAAATAGAAGTAGTACTGTGCATTGTCCATATATAAAAAATAGAAGTAGTACTGTGCATATATATATATATAAAAATAGAAGTAGTACTGTGCATTGTCCATATATAAAAATAGAAGTAGTACTGTGCATTGTCCATATATAAAAATAGAAGTAGTACTGTGCATTGTCCATATATAAAAATAGAAGTAGTACTGTGCATTGTCCATATATAAAAATAGAAGTAGTACTGTGCATTGTCCATATATAAAAATAGAAGTAGTACTGTGCATTGTCCATATATAAAAATAGAAGTAGTACTGTGCATTGTCCATATATAAAAATAGAAGTAGTACTGTGCATTGTCCATATATAAAAATAGAAGTAGTACTGTGCATTGTCCATATATAAAAATAGAAGTAGTACTGTGCATTGTCCATATATAAAAATAGAAGTAGTACTGTGCATTGTCCATATATAAAAATAGAAGTAGTACTGTGCATTGTCCATATATAAAAATAGAAGTAGTACTGTGCATTGTCCATATATAAAAATAGAAGTAGTACTGTGCATTGTCCATATATAAAAATAGAAGTAGTACTGTGCATTGTCCATATATAAAAATAGAAGTAGTACTGTGCATTGTCCATATATAAAAATAGAAGTAGTACTGTGCATAGTCCATATATAAAAATAGAAGTAGTACTGTGCATTGTCCATATATAAAAATAGAAGTAGTACTGTGCATTGTCCATATATAAAAATAGAAGTAGTACTGTGCATTGTCCATATATAAAAATAGAAGTAGTACTGTGCATTGTCCATATATAAAAATAGAAGTAGTACTGTGCATTGTCCATATATAAAAATAGAAGTAGTACTGTGCATTGTCCATATATAAAAATAGAAGTAGTACTGTGCATTGTCCATATATAAAAATAGAAGTAGTACTGTGCATTGTCCATATATAAATAATAGAAGTAGTACTGTGCATTGTCCATATATAAAAATAGAAGTAGTACTGTGCATTGTCCATATATAAAAATAGAAGTAGTACTGTGCATTGTCCATATATAAAAATAGAAGTAGTACTGTGCATTGTCCATATATAAAAATAGAAGTAGTACTGTGCATTGTCCATATATAAAAATAGAAGTAGTACTGTGCATTGTCCATATATAAAAATAGAAGTAGTACTGTGCATTGTCCATATATAAAAATAGAGTAGTACTGTGGCATATATAAAAATAGAAGTAGTACTGGATATATATATAAATAGAAGTAGTACTGTGCATTGTCCATATATAAAAATAGAAGTAGTACTGTGCATTGTCCATATATAAAAATAGAAGTAGTACTGTGCATTGTCCATATATAAAAATAGAAGTAGTACTGTGCATTGTCCATATATAAAAATAGAAGTAGTACTGTGCATTGTCCATATATAAAAATAGAAGTAGTACTGTGCATTGTATATAAAAATAGAGTATACTGGCATTGTCCATATATAAAAATAGAAGTAGTACTGTGCATTGTCCATATATAAAAATAGAAGTAGTACTGTGCATTGTCCATATATAAAAATAGAAGTAGTACTGTGCATTGTCCATATATAAAAATAGAAGTAGTACTGTGCATTGTCCATATATAAAAATAGAAGTAGTACTGTGCATTGTCCATATATAAAAATAGAAGTAGTACTGTGCATTGTCCATATATAAAAATAGAAGTAGTACTGTGCATTGTCCATATATAAAAATAGAAGTAGTACTGTGCATTGTCCATATATATAAATAGACAAAAAAAATAGAAGTAACTGTGCATTGTCCATATATAAAAATAGAAGTAGTACTGTGCATTGTCCATATATAAAAATAGAAGTAGTACTGTGCATTGTCCATATATAAAAATAGAAGTAGTACTGTGCATTGTCCATATATAAAAATAGAAGTAGTACTGTGCATTGTCCATATATAAAAATAGAAGTAGTACTGTGCATTGTCCATATATAAAAATAGAAGTAGTACTGTGCATTGTCCATATATAAAAATAGAAGTAGTACTGTGCATTGTCCATATATAAAAATAGAAGTAGTACTGTGCATTGTCCATATATAAAAATAGAAGTAGTACTGTGCATTGTCCATATATAAAAATAGAAGTAGTACTGTGCATAGTCCATATATAAAAATAGAAGTAGTACTGTGCATTGTCCATATATAAAAATAGAAGTAGTACTGTGCATTGTCCATATATAAAAATAGAAGTAGTACTGTGCATTGTCCATATATAAAAATAGAAGTAGTACTGTGCATTGTCCATATATAAAAATAGAAGTAGTACTGTGCATTGTCCATATATAAAAATAGAAGTAGTACTGTGCATTGTCCATATATAAAAATAGAAGTAGTACTGTGCATTGTCCATATATAAAAATAGAAGTAGTACTGTGCATTGTCCATATATAAAAATAGAAGTAGTACTGTGCATTGTCCATATATAAAAATAGCAGTACATAATGTCCATATATAAAAAATAGAAGTAGTACTGTGCATTGTCCATATATAAAAATAGAAGTAGTACTGTGCATTGTCCATATATAAAAATAGAAGTAGTACTGTGCATTGTCCATATATAAAAATAGAAGTAGTACTGTGCATTGTCCATATATAAAAATAGAAGTAGTACTGTGCATTGTCCATATATAAAAATAGAAGTAGTACTGTGCATTGTCCATATATAAAAATAGAAGTAGTACTGTGCATTGTCCATATATAAAAATAGAAGTAGTACTGTGCATTGTCCATATATAAAAATAGAAGTAGTACTGTGCATTGTCCATATATAAAAATAGAAGTAGTACTGTGCATTGTCCATATATAAAAATAGAAGTAGTACTGTGCATTGTACATATATAAAAAATAGAAGTAGTACTGTGCATTGTCCATATATAAAAATATAAAGTAGTAACTGTGCATTGTCCATATATAAAAATAGAAGTAGTACTGTGCATTGTCCATATATAAAAATAGAAGTAGTACTGTGCATTGTCCATATATAAAAATAGAAGTAGTACTGTGCATTGTCCATATATAAAAATAGAAGTAGTACTGTGCATTGTCCATATATAAAAATAGAAGTAGTACTGTGCATTGTCCATATATAAAAATAGAAGTAGTACTGTGCATTGTCCATATATAAAAATAGAAGTAGTACTGTGCATTGTCCATATATAAAAATAGAAGTAGTACTGTGCATTGTCCATATATAAAAATAGAAGTAGTACTGTGCATTGTCCATATATAAAAATAGAAGTAGTACTGTGCATTGTCCATATATAAAAATAGAAGTAGTACTGTGCATTGTCCATATATAAAAATAGAAGTAGTACTGTGGCACTAAATAGTACATATATAAAAATAGAAGTAGTACTGTGCATTGTCCATATATAAAAATAGAAGTAGTACTGTGCATTGTCCATATATAAAAATAGAAGTAGTACTGTGCATTGTCCATATATAAAAATAGAAGTAGTACTGTGCATTGTCCATATATAAAAATAGAAGTAGTACTGTGCATTGTCCATATATAAAAATAGAAGTAGTACTGTGCATTGTCCATATATAAAAATAGAAGTAGTACTGTGCATTGTCCATATATAAAAATAGAAGTAGTACTGTGCATTGTCCATATATAAAAATAGAAGTAGTACTGTGCATTGTCCATATATAAAAATAGAAGTAGTACTGTGCATTGTCCATATATAAAAATAGAAGTAGTACTGTGCATTGTACATATATAAAAATAGAAGTAGTACTGTGCATTGTCCATATATAAAAATAGAAGTAGTACTGTGCATTGTCCATATATAAAAATAGAAGTAGTACTGTGCATTGTCCATATATAAAAATAGAAGTAGTACTGTGCATTGTCCATATATAAAAATAGAAGTAGTACTGTGCATTGTCCATATATAAAAATAGAAGTAGTACTGTGCATTGTCCATATATAAAAATAGAAGTAGTACTGTGCATTGTCCATATATAAAAATAGAAGTAGTACTGTGCATTGTCCATATATAAAAATAGAAGTAGTACTGTGCATTGTCCATATATAAAAATAGAAGTAGTACTGTGCATTGTCCATATATAAAAATAGAAGTAGTACTGTGCATTGTCCATATATAAAAATAGAAGTAGTACTGTGCATTGTCCATATATAAAAATAGAAGTAGTACTGTGCATTGTCCATATATAAAAATAGAAGTAGTACTGTGCATTGTCCATATATAAAAATAGAAGTAGTACTGTGCATTGTCCATATATAAAAATAGAAGTAGTACTGTGCATTGTCCATATATAAAAATAGAAGTAGTACTGTGCATTGTCCATATATAAAAATAGAAGTAGTACTGTGCATTGTCCATATATAAAAATAGAAGTAGTACTGTGCATTGTCCATATATAAAAATAGAAGTAGTACTGTGCATTGTCCATATATAAAAATAGAAGTAGTACTGTGCATTGTCCATATATAAAAATAGAAGTAGTACTGTGCATTGTCCATATATAAAAATAGAAGTAGTACTGTGCATTGTCCATATATAAAAATAGAAGTAGTACTGTGCATTGTCCATATATAAAAATAGAAGTAGTACTGTGCATTGTCCATATATAAAAAATAGAAGTAGTACTGTGCATTGTCCATATATAAAAATAGAAGTAGTACTGTGCATTGTCCATATATAAAAATAGAAGTAGTACTGTGCATTGTCCATATATAAAAATAGAAGTAGTACTGTGCATTGTCCATATATAAAAATAGAAGTAGACTGGCACTGTCCATATATAAAAATAGAAGTAGTACTGTGCATTGTCCATATATAAAAATAGAAGTAGTACTGTGCATTGTCCATATATAAAAATAGAAGTAGTACTGTGCATTGTCCATATATAAAAATAGAAGTAGTACTGTGCATTGTCCATATATAAAAATAGAAGTAGTACTGTGCATTGTCCATATATAAAAATATGAAGTAGTACTGTGCATTGTCCATATATAAAAATAGAAGTAGTACTGTGCATTGTCCATATATAAAAATAGAAGTAGTACTGTGCATTGTCCATATATAAAAATAGAAGTAGTACTGTGCATTGTCCATATATAAAAATAGAAGTAGTACTGTGCATTGTCCATATATAAAAATAGAAGTAGTACTGTGCATTGTCCATATATAAAAATAGAAGTAGTACTGTGCATTGTCCATATATAAAAATAGAAGTAGTACTGTGCATTGTCCATATATAAAAATAGAAGTAGTACTGTGCATTGTCCATATATAAAAATAGAAGTAGTACGTCCATATATAAAAATAGAAGTAGTACTGTGCATTGTCCATATATAAAAATAGAAGTAGTACTGTGCATTGTCCATATATAAAAATAGAAGTAGTACTGTGCATTGTCCATATATAAAAATAGAAGTAGTACTGTGCATTGTCCATATATAAAAATAGAAGTAGTACTGTGCATTGTCCATATATAAAAATAGAAGTAGTACTGTGCATTGTCCATATATAAAAATAGAAGTAGTACTGTGCATTGTCCATATATAAAAATAGAAGTAGTACTGTGCATTGTCCATATATAAAAATAGAAGTAGTACTGTGCATTGTCCATATATAAAAATAGAAGTAGTACTGTGCATTGTCCATATATAAAAATAGAAGTAGTACTGTGCATTGTCCATATATAAAAATAGAAGTAGTACTGTGCATTGTCCATATATAAAAATAGAAGTAGTACTGTGCATTGTCCATATATAAAAATAGAAGTAGTACTGTGCATTGTCCATATATAAAAATAGAAGTAGTACTGTGCATTGTCCATATATAAAAATAGAAGTAGTACTGTGCATTGTCCATATATAAAAATAGAAGTAGTACTGTGCATTGTCCATATATAAAAATAGAAGTAGTACTGTGCATTGTCCATATATAAAAATAGAAGTAGTACTGTGCATTGTCCATATATAAAAATAGAAGTAGTACTGTGCATTGTCCATATATAAAAAATAGAAGTAGTACTGTGCATTGTCCATATATAAAAATAGAAGTAGTACTGTGCATTGTCCATATATAAAAATAGAAGTAGTACTGTGCATTGTCCATATATAAAAATAGAAGTAGTACTGTGCATTGTCCATATATAAAAATAGAAGTAGTACTGTGCATTGTCCATATATAAAAATAGAAGTAGTACTGTGCATTGTCCATATATAAAAATAGAAGTAGTACTGTGCATTGTCCATATATAAAAATAGAAGTAGTACTGTGCATTGTCCATATATAAAAATAGAAGTAGTACTGTGCATTGTCCATATATAAAAATAGAAGTAGTACTGTGCATTGTCCATATATAAAAATAGAAGTAGTACTGTGCATTGTCCATATATAAAAATAGAAGTAGTACTGTGCATTGTCCATATATAAAAATAGTACTGTGCATACCATATATAAAATAGAAGTAGTACTGTGCATTGTCCATATATAAAAATAGAAGTAGTACTGTGCATTGTCCATATATAAAAATAGAAGTAGTACTGTGCATTGTCCATATATAAAAATAGAAGTAGTACTGTGCATTGTCCATATATAAAAATAGAAGTAGTACTGTGCATTGTCCATATATAAAAATAGAAGTAGTACTGTGCATTGTCCATATATAAAAATAGAAGTAGTACTGTGCATTGTCCATATATAAAAATAGAAGTAGTACTGTGCATTGTCCATATATAAAAATAGAAGTAGTACTGTGCATTGTCCATATATAAAAATAGAAGTAGTACTGTGCATTGTCCATATATAAAAATAGAAGTAGTACTGTGCATTGTCCATATATAAAAATAGAAGTAGTACTGTGCATTGTCCATATATAAAAATAGAAGTAGTACTGTGCATTGTCCATATATAAAAATAGAAGTAGTACTGTGCATTGTCCATATATAAAAATAGAAGTAGTACTGTGCATTGTCCATATATAAAAATAGAAGTAGTACTGTGCATTGTCCATATATAAAAATAGAAGTAGTACTGTGCATTGTCCATATATAAAAATAGAAGTAGTACTGTGCATTGTCCATATATATAAAATAGAAGTAGTATATATAAAAAAGAGTACGCATTGTCCATATATAAAAATAGAAGTAGTACTGTGCATTGTCCATATATAAAAATAGAAGTAGTACTGTGCATTGTCCATATATAAAAAATAGAAGTAGTACTGTGCATTGTCCATATATAAAAATAGAAGTAGTACTGTGCATTGTCCATATATAAAAATAGAAGTAGTACTGTGCATTGTCCATATATAAAAATAGAAAGTAGTACTGTGCATTGTCCATATATAAAAATAGAAGTAGTACTGTGCATTGTCCATATATAAAAATAGAAGTAGTACTGTGCATTGTCCATATATAAAAATAGAAGTAGTACTGTGCATTGTCCATATATAAAAATAGAAGTAGTACTGTGCATTGTCCATATATAAAAATAGAAGTAGTACTGTGCATTGTCCATATATAAAAATAGAAGTAGTACTGTGCATTGTCCATATATAAAAATAGAAGTAGTACTGTGCATTGTCCATATATAAAAATAGAAGTAGTACTGTGCATTGTCCATATATAAAAATAGAAGTAGTACTGTGCATTGTCCATATATAAAAATAGAAGTAGTACTGTGCATTGTCCATATATAAAAATAGAAGTAGTACTGTGCATTGTCCATATATAAAAATAGAAGTAGTACTGTGCATTGTCCATATATAAAAATAGAAGTAGTACTGTGCATTGTCCATATATAAAAATAGAAGTAGTACTGTGCATTGTCCATATATAAAAATAGAAGTAGTACTGTGCATTGTCCATATATAAAAATAGAAGTAGTACTGTGCATTGTCCATATATAAAAATAGAAGTAGTACTGTGCATTGTCCATATATAAAAATAGAAGTAGTACTGTGCATTGTCCATATATAAAAATAGAAGTAGTACTGTGCATTGTCCATATATAAAAATAGAAGTAGTACTGTGCATTGTCCATATATAAAAATAGAAGTAGTACTGTGCATTGTCCATATATAAAAATAGAAGTAGTACTGTGCATTGTCCATATATAAAAATAGAAGTAGTACTGTGCATTGTCCATATATAAAAATAGAAGTAGTACTGTGCATTGTCCATATATAAAAATAGAAGTAGTACTGTGCATTGTCCATATATAAAAATAGAAGTAGTACTGTGCATTGTCCATATATAAAAATAGAAGTAGTACTGTGCATTGTCCATATATAAAAATAGAAGTAGTACTGTGCATTGTCCATATATAAAAATAGAAGTAGTACTGTGCATTGTCCATATATAAAAATAGAAGTAGTACTGTGCATTGTCCATATATAAAAATAGAAGTAGTACTGTGCATTGTCCATATATAAAAATAGAAGTAGTACTGTGCATTGTCCATATATAAATATAAAAAATAGAAGTAGTACTGTGCATTGTCCATATATATAAAATAGAAGTAGTACTGTGCATTGTCCATATATAAAAATAGAAGTAGTACTGTGCATTGTCCATATATAAAAATAGAAGTAGTACTGTGCATTGTCCATATATAAAAATAGAAGTAGTACTGTGCATTGTCCATATATAAAAATAGAAGTAGTACTGTGCATTGTCCATATATAAAAATAGAAGTAGTACTGTGCATTGTCCATATATAAAAAATAGAAGTAGTACTGTGCATTGTCCATATATAAAAATAGAAGTAGTACTGTGCATTGTCCATATATAAAAATAGAAGTAGTACTGTGCATTGTCCATATATAAAAATAGAAGTAGTACTGTGCATTGTCCATATATAAAAATAGAAGTAGTACTGTGCATTGTCCATATATAAAAATAGAAGTAGTACTGTGCATTGTCCATATATAAAAATAGAAGTAGTACTGTGCATTGTCCATATATATAAAATAGAAGTAGTACTGTGCATTGTCCATATATAAAAATAGAAGTAGTACTGTGCATTGTCCATATATAAAAATAGAAGTAGTACTGTGCATTGTCCATATATAAAAATAGAAGTAGTACTGTGCATTGTCCATATATAAAAATAGAAAAGTAGTACTGTGCATTGTCCATATATAAAAATAGAAGTAGTACTGTGCATTGTCCATATATAAAAATAGAAGTAGTACTGTGCATTGTCCATATATAAAAATAGAAGTAGTACTGTGCATTGTCCATATATAAAAATAGAAGTAGTACTGTGCATTGTCCATATATAAAAAATAGAAGTAGTACTGTGCATTGTCCATATATAAAAATAGAAGTAGTACTGTGCATTGTCCATATATAAAAATAGAAGTAGTACTGTGCATTGTCCATATATAAAAATAGAAGTAGTACTGTGCATTGTCCATATATAAAAATAGAAGTAGTACTGTGCATTGTCCATATATAAAAATAGAAGTAGTACTGTGCATTGTCCATATATAAAAATAGAAGTAGTACTGTGCATTGTCCATATATAAAAATAGAAGTAGTACTGTGCATTGTCCATATATAAATATAGTGTATGCATATAAAAAATAGAAGTAGTACTGTGCATTGTCCATATATAAAAATAGAAGTAGTACTGTGCATTGTCCATATATAAAAATAAAGTAGTACTGTGCATTGTCCATATATAAAAATAGAAGTAGTACTGTGCATATCCATACTATAAAAATAGAAGTAGTACTGTGCATTGTCCATATATAAAAATAGAAGTAGTACTGTGCATTGTCCATATATAAAAATAGAAGTAGTACTGTGCATTGTCCATATATAAAAATAGAAGTAGTACTGTGCATTGTCCATATATAAAAATAGAAGTAGTACTGTGCATTGTCCATATATAAAAAATAGAAGTAGTACTGTGCATTGTCCATATATAAAAATAGAAGTAGTACTGTGCATTGTCCATATATAAAAATAGAAGTAGTACTGTGCATTGTCCATATATAAAAATAGAAGTAGTACTGTGCATTGTCCATATATAAAAATAGAAGTAGTACTGTGCATTGTCCATATATAAAAATAGAAGTAGTACTGTGCATTGTCCATATATAAAAATAGAAGTAGTACTGTGCATTGTCCATATATAAAAATAGAAGTAGTACTGTGCATTGTCCATATATAAAAATAGAAGTAGTACTGTGCATTGTCCATATATAAAAATAGAAGTAGTACTGTGCATTGTCCATATATAAAAATAGAAGTAGTACTGTGCATTGTCCATATATAAAAATAGAAGTAGTACTGTGCATTGTCCATATATAAAAATAGAAGTAGTACTGTGCATTGTCCATATATAAAAATAGAAGTAGTACTGTGCATTGTCCATATATAAAAATAGAAGTAGTACTGTGCATTGTCCATATATAAAAATAGAAGTAGTACTGTGCATTGTCCATATATAAAAATAGAAGTAGTACTGTGCATTGTCCATATATAAAAATAGAAGTAGTACTGTGCATTGTCCATATATAAAAATAGAAGTAGTACTGTGCATTGTCCATATATAAAAAATAGAAGTAGTACTGTGCATTGTCCATATATAAAAATAGAAGTAGTACTGTGCATTGTCCATATATAAAAATAGAAGTAGTACTGTGCATTGTCCATATATATTAAAATAGAAGTAGTACTGTGCATTGTCCATATATAAAAATAGAAGTAGTACTGTGCATTGTCCATATATAAAAATAGAAGTAGTACTGTGCATTGTCCATATATAAAAATAGAAGTAGTACTGTGCATTGTCCATATATAAAAATAGAAGTAGTACTGTGCATTGTCCATATATAAAAATAGAAGTAGTACTGTGCATTGTCCATATATAAAAATAGAAGTAGTACTGTGCATTGTCCATATATAAAAATAGAAGTAGTACTGTGCATTGTCCATATATAAAAATAGAAGTAGTACTGTGCATTGTCCATATATAAAAATAGAAGTAGTACTGTGCATTGTCCATATATAAAAATAGAAGTAGTACTGTGCATTGTCCATATATAAAAATAGAAGTAGTACTGTGCATTGTCCATATATAAAAATAGAAGTAGTACTGTGCATTGTCCATATATAAAAATAGAAGTAGTACTGTGCATTGTACATATATAAAAATAGAAGTAGTACTGTGCATTGTCCATATATAAAAATAGAAGTAGTACTGTGCATTGTCCATATATAAAAATAGAAGTAGTACTGTGCATTGTCCATATATAAAAATAGAAGTAGTACTGTGCATTGTCCATATATAAAAATAGAAGTAGTACTGTGCATTGTCCATATATAAAAATAGAAGTAGTACTGTGCATTGTCCATATATAAAAATAGAAGTAGTACTGTGCATTGTCCATATATAAAAATAGAAGTAGTACTGTGCATTGTCCATATATAAAAATAGAAGTAGTACTGTGCATTGTCCATATATAAAAATAGAAGTAGTACTGTGCATTGTCCATATATAAAAATAGAAGTAGTACTGTGCATTGTCCATATATATAAAGTAGTACTGTGCATCCATATATAAAAATAGAAGTAGTACTGTGCATTGTCCATATATAAAAATAGAAGTAGTACTGTGCATTGTCCATATATAAAAATAGAAGTAGTACTGTGCATTGTCCATATATAAAAATAGAAGTAGTACTGTGCATTGTCCATATATAAAAATAGAAGTAGTACTGTGCATTGTCCATATATAAAAATAGAAGTAGTACTGTGCATTGTCCATATATAAAAATAGAAGTAGTACTGTGCATTGTCCATATATAAAAATAGAAGTAGTACTGTGCATTGTCCATATATAAAAATAGAAGTAGTACTGTGCATTGTCCATATATAAAAATAGAAGTAGTACTGTGCATTGTCCATATATAAAAATAGAAGTAGTACTGTGCATTGTCCATATATAAAAATAGAAGTAGTACTGTGCATTGTCCATATATAAAAATAGAAGTAGTACTGTGCATTGTCCATATATAAAAATAGAAGTAGTACTGTGCATTGTCCATATATAAAAATAGAAGTAGTACTGTGCATTGTCCATATATAAAAATAGAAGTAGTACTGTGCATTGTCCATATATAAAAATAGAAGTAGTACTGTGCATTGTCCATATATAAAAATAGAAGTAGTACTGTGCATTGTCCATATATAAAAATAGAAGTAGTACTGTGCATTGTCCATATATAAAAAATAGTTCGAAGTAGTACTGTGCATTGTCCATATATAAAAATAGAAGTAGTACTGTGCATTGTCCATATATAAAAATAGAAGTAGTACTGTGCATTGTCCATATATAAAAATAGAAGTAGTACTGTGCATTGTCCATATATAAAAATAGAAGTAGTACTGTGCATTGTCCATATATAAAAATAGAAGTAGTACTGTGCATTGTCCATATATAAAAATAGAAGTAGTACTGTGCATTGTCCATATATAAAAATAGAAGTAGTACTGTGCATTGTCCATATATAAAAATAGAAGTAGTACTGTGCATGCATATATAAAAAATAGAAGTAGTACTGTGCATTGTCCATATATAAAAATAGAAGTAGTACTGTGCATTGTCCATATATAAAAATAAATAAAAATAGAAGTAGTACTGTGCATTGTCCATATATAAAAATAGAAGTAGTACTGTGCATTGTCCATATATAAAAATAGAAGTAGTACTGTGCATTGTCCATATATAAAAATAGAAGTAGTACTGTGCATTGTCCATATATAAAAATAGAAGTAGTACTGTGCATTGTCCATATATAAAAATAGAAGTAGTACTGTGCATTGTCCATATATAAAAATAGAAGTAGTACTGTGCATTGTCCATATATAAAAATAGAAGTAGTACTGTGCATTGTCCATATATAAAAATAGAAGTAGTACTGTGCATTGTCCATATATAAAAATAGAAGTAGTACTGTGCATTGTCCATATATAAAAATAGAAGTAGTACTGTGCATTGTCCATATATAAAAATAGAAGTAGTACTGTGCATTGTCCATATATAAAAATAGAAGTAGTACTGTGCATTGTCCATATATAAAAATAGAAGTAGTACTGTGCATTGTCCATATATAAAAATAGAAGTAGTACTGTGCATTGTCCATATATAAAAATAGAAGTAGTACTGTGCATTGTCCATATATAAAAATAGAAGTAGTACTGTGCATTGTCCATATATAAAAATAAAAAAGAAGTAGTACTGTGCATTGTCCATATATAAAAATAGAAGTAGTACTGTGCATTGTCCATATATAAAAATAGAAGTAGTACTGTGCATTGTCCATATATAAAAATAGAAGTAGTACTGTGCATTGTCCATATATAAAAATAGAAGTAGTACTGTGCATTGTCCATATATAAAAATAGAAGTAGTACTGTGCATTGTCCATATATAAAAATAGAAGTAGTACTGTGCATTGTCCATATATAAAAATAGAAGTAGTACTGTGCATTGTCCATATATATAAAATAGAAGTAGTACTGTGCATTGTCCATATATAAAAATAGAAGTAGTACTGTGCATTGTCCATATATAAAAATAGAAGTAGTACTGTGCATTGTATATATATATAAAATAGAAGTAGTACTGTGCATTGTCCATATATAAAAAATAGAAGTAGTACTGTGCATTGTCCATATATAAAAAATAGAAGTAGTACTGTGCATTGTCCATATATAAAAATAGAAGTAGTACTGTGCATTGTCCATATATAAAAATAGAAGTAGTACTGTGCATTGTCCATATATAAAAATAGAAGTAGTACTGTGCATTGTCCATATATAAAAATAGAAGTAGTACTGTGCATTGTCCATATATAAAAATAGAAGTAGTACTGTGCATTGTCCATATATAAAAAATAGAAGTAGTACTGTGCATTGTCCATATATAAAAATAGAAGTAGTACTGTGCATTGTCCATATATAAAAATAGAAGTAGTACTGTGCATTGTCCATATATAAAAATAGAAGTAGTACTGTGCATTGTCCATATATAAAAATAGAAGTAGTACTGTGCATTGTACATATATAAAAATAGAAGTAGTACTGTGCATTGTCCATATATAAAAATAGAAGTAGTACTGTGCATTGTCCATATATAAAAATAGAAGTAGTACTGTGCATTGTCCATATATAAAAATAGAAGTAGTACTGTGCATTGTCCATATATAAAAATAGAAGTAGTACTGTGCATTGTCCATATATAAAAATAGAAGTAGTACTGTGCATTGTCCATATATAAAAATAGAAGTAGTACTGTGCATTGTCCATATATAAAAATAGAAGTAGTACTGTGCATTGTCATATATAAAATAGTAGTAGTATATCATATATAAAAATAGAAGTAGTACTGTGCATTGTCCATATATAAAAATAGAAGTAGTACTGTGCATTGTCCATATATAAAAATAGAAGTAGTACTGTGCATTGTCCATATATAAAAATAGAAGTAGTACTGTGCATTGTCCATATATAAAAATAGAAGTAGTACTGTGCATTGTCCATATATAAAAATAGAAGTAGTACTGTGCATTGTCCATATATAAAAATAGAAGTAGTACTGTGCATTGTCCATATATAAAAATATAGAAGTAGTACTGTGCATTGTCCATATATAAAAATAGAAGTAGTACTGTGCATTGTCCATATATAAAAATAGAAGTAGTACTGTGCATTGTCCATATATAAAAATAGAAGTAGTACTGTGCATTGTCCATATATAAAAATAGAAGTAGTACTGTGCATTGTCCATATATAAAAATAGAAGTAGTACTGTGCATTGTCCATATATAAAAATAGAAGTAGTACTGTGCATTGTCCATATATAAAAATAGAAGTAGTACTGTGCATTGTCCATATATAAAAATAGAAGTAGTACTGTGCATTGTCCATATATAAAAATAGAAGTAGTACTGTGCATTGTCCATATATAAAAATAGAAGTAGTACTGTGCATTGTCCATATATAAAAATAGAAGTAGTACTGTGCATCATATATATAAAATAGAAGTAGTACTGTGCATTGTCCATATATAAAAATAGAAGTAGTACTGTGCATTGTCCATATATAAAAATAGAAGTAGTACTGTGCATTGTCCATATATAAAAATAGAAGTAGTACTGTGCATTGTCCATATATAAAAATAGAAGTAGTACTGTGCATTGTCCATATATAAAAATATAGAAGTAGTACTGTGCATTGTCCATATATAAAAATAGAAGTAGTACTGTGCATTGTCCATATATAAAAATAGAAGTAGTACTGTGCATTGTCCATATATAAAAATAGAAGTAGTACTGTGCATTGTCCATATATAAAAATAGAAGTAGTACTGTGCATTGTCCATATATAAAAATAGAAGTAGTACTGTGCATTGTCCATATATAAAAATAGAAGTAGTACTGTGCATTGTCCATATATAAAAATAGAAGTAGTACTGTGCATTGTCCATATATAAAAATAGAAGTAGTACTGTGCATTGTCCATATATAAAAATATAAGTAGTACTGTGCATTGTCCATATATAAAAATAGAAGTAGTACTGTGCATTGTCCATATATAAAAATAGAAGTAGTACTGTGCATTGTCCATATATAAAAATAGAAGTAGTACTGTGCATTGTCCATATATAAAAATAGAAGTAGTACTGTGCATTGTCCATATATAAAAATAGAAGTAGTACTGTGCATTGTCCATATATAAAAATAGAAGTAGTACTGTGCATTGTCCATATATAAAAATAGAAGTAGTACTGTGCATTGTCCATATATAAAAATAGAAGTAGTACTGTGCATTGTCCATATATAAAAATAGAAGTAGTACTGTGCATTGTCCATATATAAAAATAGAAGTAGTACTGTGCATTGTCCATATATAAAAATAGAAGTAGTACTGTGCATTGTCCATATATAAAAATAGAAGTAGTACTGTGCATTGTCCATATATAAAAAAGAAGTAGTACTGTGCATTGTCCATATATAAAAATAGAAGTAGTACTGTGCATTGTCCATATATAAAAATATAGTAGTACTATCATATCCATATATAAAAATAGAAGTAGTACTGTGCATTGTCCATATATAAAAATAGAAGTAGTACTGTGCATTGTCCATATATAAAAATAGAAGTAGTACTGTGCATTGTCCATATATAAAAATAGAAGTAGTACTGTGCATTGTCCATATATAAAAATAGAAGTAGTACTGTGCATTGTCCATATATAAAAATAGAAGTAGTACTGTGCATTGTCCATATATAAAAATAGAAGTAGTACTGTGCATTGTCCATATATAAAAATAGAAGTAGTACTGTGCATTGTCCATATATAAAAATAGAAGTAGACTGTGCATTGTCCATATATAAAAATAGAAGTAGTACTGTGCATTGTCCATATATAAAAATAGAAGTAGTACTGTGCATTGTCCATATATAAAAATAGAAGTAGTACTGTGCATTGTCCATATATAAAAATAGAAGTAGTACTGTGCATTGTCCATATATAAAAATAGAAGTAGTACTGTGCATTGTCCATATATAAAAATAGAAGTAGTACTGTGCATTGTCCATATATAAAAATAGAAGTAGTACTGTGCATTGTCCATATATAAAAATAGAAGTAGTACTGTGCATTGTCCATATATAAAAATAGAAGTAGTACTGTGCATTGTCCATATATAAAAATAGAAGTAGTACTGTGCATTGTCCATATATAAAAATAGAAGTAGTACTGTGCATTGTCCATATATAAAAATAGAAGTAGTACTGTGCATTGTCCATATATAAAAATAGAAGTAGTACTGTGCATTGTCCATATATAAAAATAGAAGTAGTACTGTGCATTGTCCATATATAAAAATAGAAGTAGTACTGTGCATTGTCCATATATAAAAATAGTAGTATATAAAAATAGAAGTAGTACTGTGCATTGTCCATATATAAAAAATAGAAGTAGTACTGTGCATTGTCCATATATAAAAATAGAAGTAGTACTGTGCATTGTCCATATATAAAAATAGAAGTAGTACTGTGCATTAGTCCATATATAAAAATAGAAGTAGTACTGTGCATTGTCCATATATAAAAATAGAAGTAGTACTGTGCATTGGTATATATAAAAATAGAAGTAGTATATATACATATATAAAAATAGAAGTAGTACTGTGCATTGTCCATATATAAAAATAGAAGTAGTACTGTGCATTGTCCATATATAAAAATAGAAGTAGTACTGTGCATTGTCCATATATAAAAATAGAAGTAGTACTGTGCATTGTCCATATATAAAAATAGAAGTAGTACTGTGCATTGTCCATATATAAAAATAGAAGTAGTACTGTGCATTGTCCATATATAAAAATAGAAGTAGTACTGTGCATTGTCCATATATAAAAATAGAAGTAGTACTGTGCATTGTCCATATATAAAAATAGAAGTAGTACTGTGCATTGTCCATATATAAAAATAGAAGTAGTACTATAGCATTGTCCATATATAAAAATAGAAGTAGTACTGTGCATTGTCCATATATAAAAATAGAAGTAGTACTGTGCATTGTCCATATATAAAAATAGAAGTAGTACTGTGCATTGTCCATATATAAAAATAGAAGTAGTACTGTGCATTGTCCATATATAAAAATAGAAGTAGTACTGTGCATTGTCCATATATAAAAATAGAAGTAGTACTGTGCATTGTCCATATATAAAAATAGAAGTAGTACTGTGCATTGTCCATATATAAAAATAGAAGTAGTACTGTGCATTGTCCATATATAAAAATAGAAGTAGTACTGTGCATTGTCCATATATAAAAATAGAAGTAGTACTGTGCATTGTCCATATATAAAAATAGAAGTAGTACTGTGCATTGTCCATATATAAAAATAGAAGTAGTACTGTGCATTGTCCATATATAAAAATAGAAGTAGTACTGTGCATTGTCCATATATAAAAATAGAAGTAGTACTGTGCATGTATATATATAAAAAATAGAAGTAGTACTGTGCATTGTCCATATATAAAAATAGAAGTAGTACTGTGCATTGTCCATATATAAAAATAGAAGTAGTACTGTGCATTGTCCATATATAAAAATAGAAGTAGTACTGTGCATTGTCCATATATAAAAATAGAAGTAGTACTGTGCATTGTCCATATATAAAAATAGAAGTAGTACTGTGCATTGTCCATATATAAAAATAGAAGTAGTACTGTGCATTGTCCATATATAAAAATAGAAGTAGTACTGTGCATTGTCCATATATAAAAATAGAAGTAGTACTGTGCATTGTCCATATATAAAAAATAGAAGTAGTACTGTGCATTGTCCATATATAAAAAATAGAAGTAGTACTGTGCATTGTCCATATATAAAAATAGAAGTAGTACTGTGCATTGTCCATATATAAAAATAGAAGTAGTACTGTGCATTGTCCATATATAAAAATAGAAGTAGTACTGTGCATTGTCCATATATAAAAATAGAAAGTAGTACTGTGCATTGTCCATATATAAAAATAGAAGTAGTACTGTGCATTGTCCATATATAAAAATAGAAGTAGTACTGTGCATTGTCCATATATAAAAATAGAAGTAGTACTGTGCATTGTCCATATATAAAAATAGAAGTAGTACTGTGCATTGTCCATATATAAATATAAGTAGTACTGTGCATTGTCCATATATAAAAATAGAAGTAGTACTGTGCATTGTCCATATATAAAAATAGAAGTAGTACTGTGCATTGTCCATATATAAAAATAGAAGTAGTACTGTGCATTGTCCATATATAAAAATAGAAGTAGTACTGTGCATTGTCCATATATAAAAATAGAAGTAGTACTGTGCATTGTCCATATATAAAAATAGAAGTAGTACTGTGCATTGTCCATATATAAAAATAGAAGTAGTACTGTGCATTGTCCATATATAAAAATAGAAGTAGTACTGTGCATTGTCCATATATAAAAATAGAAGTAGTACTGTGCATTGTCCATATATAAAAATAGAAGTAGTACTGTGCATTGTCCATATATAAAAATAGAAGTAGTACTGTGCATTGTCCATATATAAAAATAGAAGTAGTACTGTGCATTGTCCATATATAAAAATAGAAGTAGTACTGTGCATTGTCCATATATAAAAATAGAAGTAGTACTGTGCATTGTCCATATATAAAAATAGAAGTAGTACTGTGCATTGTCCATATATAAAAATAGAAGTAGTACTGTGCATTGTCCATATATAAAAATAGAAGTAGTACTGTGCATTGTCCATATATAAAAATAGAAGTAGTACTGTGCATTGTCCATATATAAAAATAGAAGTAGTAGACTGTGCATTGTCCATATATAAAAATAGAAGTAGTACTGTGCATTGTCCATATATAAAAATAGAAGTAGTACTGTGCATTGTCCATATATAAAAATAGAAGTAGTACTGTGCATTGTCCATATATAAAAATAGAAGTAGTACTGTGCATTGTCCATATATAAAAATAGAAGTAGTACTGTGCATTGTCCATATATAAAAATAGAAGTAGTACTGTGCATTGTCCATATATAAAAATAGAAGTAGTACTGTGCATTGTCCATATATAAAAAATAGTAGTAGTACTGTGCATTGTCCATATATAAAAATATAAAAAAAGTAGTACTGTGCATTGTCCATATATAAAAATAGAAGTAGTACTGTGCATTGTCCATATATAAAAATAGAAGTAGTACTGTGCATTGTCCATATATATAAATAGAAGTAGTACTGTGCATTGTCCATATATAAAAATAGAAGTAGTACTGTGCATTGTCCATATATATAAAAATAGAAGTAGTACTGTGCATTGTCCATATATAAAAATAGAAGTAGTACTGTGCATTGTCCATATATAAAAATAGAAGTAGTACTGTGCATTGTCCATATATAAAAATAGAAGTAGTACTGTGCATTGTCCATATATAAAAATAGAAGTAGTACTGTGCATTGTCCATATATAAAAATAGAAGTAGTACGTACACGTATATATATATATAAAAAATAGAAGTAGTACTGTGCATTGTCCATATATAAAAATAGAAGTAGTACTGTGCATTGTCCATATATAAAAATAGAAGTAGTAACTGTGCATTGTCCATATATAAAAATAGAAGTAGTACTGTGCATTGTCCATATATAAAAATAGAAGTAGTACTGTGCATTGTCCATATATAAAAATAGAAGTAGTACTGTGCATTGTCCATATATAAAAATAGAGTAGTACTGTGCATTGCCATATATATAATATATAGTAGTATATACATCATATAAAAATAGAAGTAGTACTGTGCATTGTCCATATATAAAAATAGAAGTAGTACTGTGCATTGTCCATATATAAAAATAGAAGTAGTACTGTGCATTGTCCATATATAAAAATAGAAGTAGTACTGTGCATTGTCCATATATAAAAATAGAAGTAGTACTGTGCATTGTCCATATATAAAAATAGAAGTAGTACTGTGCATTGTCCATATATAAAAATAGAAGTAGTACTGTGCATTGTCCATATATAAAAATAGAAGTAGTACTGTGCATTGTCCATATATAAAAATAGAAGTAGTACTGTGCATTGTCCATATATAAAAATAGAAGTAGTACTGTGCATTGTCCATATATAAAAATAGAAGTAGTACTGTGCATTGTCCATATATAAAAATAGAAGTAGTACTGTGCATTGTCCATATATAAAAATAGAGTGCGTTGTCCATATATAAAAATAGAAGTAGTACTGTGCATTGTCCATATATAAAAATAGAAGTAGTACTGTGCATTGTCCATATATAAAAATAGAAGTAGTACTGTGCATTGTCCATATATAAAAATAGAAGTAGTACTGTGCATTGTCCATATATAAAAATAGAAGTAGTACTGTGCATTGTCCATATATAAAAATAGAAGTAGTACTGTGCATTGTCCATATATAAAAATAGAAGTAGTACTGTGCATTGTCCATATATAAAAATAGAAGTAGTACTGTGCATTGTCCATATATAAAAATAGAAGTAGTACTGTGCATTGTCCATATATAAAAATAGAAGTAGTACTGTGCATTGTCCATATATAAAAATAGAAGTAGTACTGTGCATTGTCCATATATAAAAATAGAAGTAGTACTGTGCATTGTCCATATATAAAAATAGAAGTAGTACTGTGCATTGTCCATATATAAAAAATAGAAGTAGTACTGTGCATTGTCCATATATAAAAATAGAAGTAGTACTGTGCATTGTCCATATATAAAAATAGAAGTAGTACTGTGCATTGTCCATATATAAAAATAGAAGTAGTACTGTGCATTGTCCATATATAAAAATAGAAGTAGTACTGTGCATGCCATATATAAAAATAGAAGTAGTACTGTGCATTGTCCATATATAAAAATAGAAGTAGTACTGTGCATTGTCCATATATAAAAATAGAAGTAGTACTGTGCATTGTCCATATATAAAAATAGAAGTAGTACTGTGCATTGTCCATATATAAAAATAGAAGTAGTACTGTGCATTGTCCATATATAAAAATAGAAGTAGTACTGTGCATTGTCCATATATAAAAATAGAAGTAGTACTGTGCATTGTCCATATATAAAAATAGAAGTAGTACTGTGCATTGTCCATATATAAAAATAGAAGTAGTACTGTGCATTGTCCATATATAAAAATAGAAGTAGTACTGTGCATTGTCCATATATAAAAATAGAAGTAGTACTGTGCATTGTCCATATATAAAAATAGAAGTAGTACTGTGCATTGTCCATATATAAAAATAGAAGTAGTACTGTGCATTGTCCATATATAAAAATAGAAGTAGTACTGTGCATTGTCCATATATAAAAATAGAAGTAGTACTGTGCATTGTCCATATATAAAAATAGAAGTAGTACTGTGCATTGTCCATATATAAAAATAGAAGTAGTACTGTGCATTGTCCATATATAAAAATAGAAGTAGTACTGTGCATTGTCCATATATAAAAATATATAGTAATTATATAAAAAATAGAAGTAGTACTGTGCATTGTCCATATATAAAAATAGAAGTAGTACTGTGCATTGTCCATATATAAAAATAGAAGTAGTACTGTGCATTGTCCATATATAAAAATAGAAGTAGTACTGTGCATTGTCCATATATAAAAATAGAAGTAGTACTGTGCATTGTCCATATATAAAAATAGAAGTAGTACTGTGCATTGTCCATATATAAAAATAGAAGTAGTACTGTGCATTGTCCATATATAAAAATAGAAGTAGTACTGTGCATTGTCCATATATAAAAATAGAAGTAGTACTGTGCATTGTCCATATATAAAAATAGAAGTAGTACTGTGCATTGTCCATATATAAAAATAAGTACTTATAAAAATAGAAGTAGTACTGTGCATTGTCCATATATAAAAATAGAAGTAGTACTGTGCATTGTCCATATATAAAAAATAGAAGTAGTACTGTGCATTGTCCATATATAAAAATAGAAGTAGTACTGTGCATTGTCCATATATAAAAATAGAAGTAGTACTGTGCATTGTCCATATATAAAAATAGAAGTAGTACTGTGCATTGTCCATATATAAAAATAGAAGTAGTACTGTGCATTGTCCATATATAAAAATAGAAGTAGTACTGTGCATTGTCCATATATAAAAATAGAAGTAGTACTGTGCATTGTCCATATATAAAAATATAAGTAGTACTGTGCATTGTCCATATATAAAAATAGAAGTAGTACTGTGCATTGTCCATATATAAAAATAGAAGTAGTACTGTGCATTGTCCATATATAAAAATAGAAGTAGTACTGTGCATTGTCCATATATAAAAATAGAAGTAGTACTGTGCATTGTCCATATATAAAAAAGAAGTAGTACTGTGCATTGTCCATATATAAAAATAGAAGTAGTACTGTGCATTGTCCATATATAAAAATAGAAGTAGTACTGTGCATTGTCCATATATAAAAATAGAAGTAGTACTGTGCATTGTCCATATATAAATAAGTAGAAGTAGTACTGTGCATTGTCCATATATAAAATAGAAGTAGTACTGTGCATTGTCCATATATAAAAATAGAAGTAGTACTGTGCATTGTCCATATATAAAAATAGAAGTAGTACTGTGCATTGTCCATATATAAAATTGCATAAAAAAATAAGTAGTACTGTGCATTGTCCATATATAAAAATAGAAGTAGTACTGTGCATTGTCCATATATAAAAATAGAAGTAGTACTGTGCATTGTCCATATATAAAAATAGAAGTAGTACTGTGCATTGTCCATATATAAAAATAGAAGTAGTACTGTGCATTGTCCATATATAAAAATAGAAGTAGTACTGTGCATTGTCCATATATAAAAATAGAAGTAGTACTGTGCATTGTCCATATATAAAAATAGAAGTAGTACTGTGCATTGTCCATATATAAAAATAGAAGTAGTACTGTGCATTGTCCATATATAAAAATAGAAGTAGTACTGTGCATTGTCCATATATAAAAATAGAAGTAGTACTGTGCATTGTCCATATATAAAAATAGAAGTAGTACTGTGCATTGTCCATATATAAAAAATAGAAGTAGTACTGTGCATTGTCCATATATAAAAATAGAAGTAGTACTGTGCATTGTCCATATATAAAAATAGAAGTAGTACTGTGCCATATATATGTCCATATATAAAAATAGAAGTAGTACTGTGCATTGTCCATATATAAAAATAGAAGTAGTACTGTGCATTGTCCATATATAAAAATAGAAGTAGTACTGTGCATTGTCCATATATAAAAATAGAAGTAGTACTGTGCATTGTCCATATATAAAAATAGAAGTAGTACTGTGCATTGTCCATATATAAAAATAGAAGTAGTACTGTGCATTGTCCATATATAAAAATAGAAGTAGTACTGTGCATTGTCCATATATAAAAATAGAAGTAGTACTGTGCATTGTCCATATATAAAAATAGAAGTAGTACTGTGCATTGTCCATATATAAAAATAGAAGTAGTACTGTGCATTATACATATATATAAATATAAAAGTAGTACTGTGCATTGTCCATATATAAAAATAGAAGTAGTACTGTGCATTGTCCATATATAAAAATAGAAGTAGTACTGTGCATTGTCCATATATAAAAATAGAAGTAGTACTGTGCATTGTCCATATATAAAAATAGAAGTAGTACTGTGCATTGTCCATATATAAAAATAGAAGTAGTACTGTGCATTGTCCATATATAAAAATAGAAGTAGTACTGTGCATTGTCCATATATAAAAATAGAAGTAGTACTGTGCATTGTCCATATATAAAAATAGAAGTAGTACTGTGCATTGTCCATATATAAAAATAGAAGTAGTACTGTGCATTGTCCATATATAAAAATAGAAGTAGTACTGTGCATTGTCCATATATAAAAATAGAAGTAGTACTGTGCATTGTCCATATATAAAAATAGAAGTAGTACTGTGCATTGTCCATATATAAAAATAGAAGTAGTACTGTGCATTGTCCATATATAAAAATAGAAGTAGTACTGTGCATTGTCCATATATAAAAATAGAAGTAGTACTGTGCATTGTCCATATATATAAATATAAAAAAAAAGTAGTACTGTGCATTGTCCATATATAAAAATAGAAGTAGTACTGTGCATTGTCCATATATAAAAATAGAAGTAGTACTGTGCATTGTCCATATATAAAAATAGAAGTAGTACTGTGCATTGTCCATATATAAAAATAGAAGTAGTACTGTGCATTGTCCATATATAAAAATAGAAGTAGTACTGTGCATTGTCCATATATAAAAATAGAAGTAGTACTGTGCATTGTCCATATATAAAAATAGAAGTAGTACTGTGCATTGTCCATATATAAAAATAGAAGTAGTACTGTGCATTGTCCATATATAAAAATAGAAGTAGTACTGTGCATTGTCCCATATAAAAATAGAAGTAGTACTATACATATATAAAAATAGAAGTAGTACTGTGCATTGTCCATATATAAATATAATATAAAAAATAAGTAGTACTGTGCATTGTCCATATATAAAAATAGAAGTAGTACTGTGCATTGTCCATATATAAAAATAGAAGTAGTACTGTGCATTGTCCATATATAAAAATAGAAGTAGTACTGTGCATTGTCCATATATAAAAATAGAAGTAGTACTGTGCATTATCCATATATAAAAATAGAAGTAGTACTGTGCATTGTCCATATATAAAAATAAGAAGTAGTACTGTGCATTGTCCATATATAAAAATAGAAGTAGTACTGTGCATTGTCCATATATAAAAATAGAAGTAGTACTGTGCATTGTCCATATATAAAAATAGAAGTAGTACTGTGCATTGTCCATATATAAAAATAGAAGTAGTACTGTGCATTGTCCATATATAAAAATAGAAGTAGTACTGTGCATTGTCCATATATAAAAATAGAAGTAGTACTGTGCATTGTCCATATATAAAAATAGAAGTAGTACTGTGCATTGTCCATATATAAAAATAGAAGTAGTACTGTGCATTGTCCATATATATAAATAGTGCGTTGTCCATATATAAAAATAGAAGTAGTACTGTGCATTGTCCATATATAAAAATAGAAGTAGTACTGTGCATTGTCCATATATAAAAATAGAAGTAGTACTGTGCATTGTCCATATATAAAAATAGAAGTAGTACTGTGCATTGTCCATATATAAAAATAGAAGTAGTACTGTGCATTGTCCATATATAAAAATAGAAGTAGTACTGTGCATTGTCCATATATAAAAATAGAAGTAGTACTGTGCATTGTCCATATATAAAAATAGAAGTAGTACTGTGCATTGTCCATATATAAAAATAGAAGTAGTACTGTGCATTGTCCATATATAAAAAATAGAAGTAGTACTGTGCATTGTCCATATATAAAAATAGAAGTAGTACTGTGCATTGTCCATATATAAAAATAGAAGTAGTACTGTGCATTGTCCATATATAAAAATAGAAGTAGTACTGTGCATTGTCCATATATAAAAATAGAAGTAGTACTGTGCATTGTCCATATATAAAAATAGAAGTAGTACTGTGCATTGTCCATATATAAAAATAGAAGTAGTACTGTGCATTGTCCATATATAAAAATAGAAGTAGTACTGTGCATTGTCCATATATAAAAATAGAAGTAGTACTGTGCATTGTCCATATATAAAAATAGAAGTAGTACTGTGCATTGTCCATATATAAAAAATAGAAGTAGTACTGTGCATTGTCCATATATAAAAATAGAAGTAGTACTGTGCATTGTCCATATATAAAAATAGAAGTAGTACTGTGCATTGTCCATATATAAAAATAGAAGTAGTACTGTGCATTGTCCATATATAAAAATAGAAGTAGTACTGTGCATTGTCCATATATAAAAATAGAAGTAGTACTGTGCATTGTCCATATATAAAAATAGAAGTAGTACTGTGCATTGTCCATATATATAAAAGAAGTAGTAACTGTGCATTGTCCATATATAAAAATAGAAGTAGTACTGTGCATTGTCCATATATAAAAATAGAAGTAGTACTGTGCATTGTCCATATATAAAAATAGAAGTAGTACTGTGCATTGTCCATATATAAAAATAGAAGTAGTACTGTGCATTGTCCATATATAAAAATAGAAGTAGTACTGTGCATTGTCCATATATAAAAATAGAAGTAGTACTGTGCATTGTCCATATATAAAAATAGAAGTAGTACTGTGCATTGTCCATATATAAAATAGTAAGTATTGTCCATATATAAAAATAGAGTAGTACTGTGCATTGTCCATATATAAAAATAGAAGTAGTACTGTGCATTGTCCATATATAAAAATAGTAGTAGTCATAGTGTGCATTGTCCATATATAAAAATAGAAGTAGTACTGTGCATTGTCCATATATAAAAAATAGAAGTAGTACTGTGCATTGTCCATATATAAAAATAGAAGTAGTACTGTGCATTGTCCATATATAAAAATAGAAGTAGTACTGTGCATTGTCCATATATAAAAATAGAAGTAGTACTGTGCATTGTCCATATATAAAAATAGAAGTAGTACTGTGCATTGTCCATATATAAAAATAGAAGTAGTACTGTGCATTGTCCATATATAAAAATAGAAGTAGTACTGTGCATTGTCCATATATAAAAATAGAAGTAGTACTGTGCATTGTCCATATATAAAAATAGAAGTAGTACTGTGCATTGTCCATATATAAAAATAGAAGTAGTACTGTGCATTGTCCATATATAAAAATAGAAGTAGTACTGTGCATTGTCCATATATAAAAAATAGAAGTAGTACTGTGCATTGTCCATATATAAAAATAGAAGTAGTACTGTGCATTGTCCATATATAAAAATAGAAGTAGTACTGTGCATTGTCCATATATAAAAATAGAAGTAGTACTGTGCATTGTCCATATATAAAAATAAGAGTAGATGCATATATAAAAATAGAAGTAGTACTGTGCATTGTCCATATATAAAAATAGAAGTAGTACTGTGCATTGTCCATATATAAAAATAGAAGTAGTACTGTGCATTGTCCATATATAAAAATAAGAAGTACTACTGTGCATTGTCCATATATAAAAATAGAAGTAGTACTGTGCATTGTCCATATATAAAAATAGAAGTAGTACTGTGCATTGTCCATATATAAAAATAGAAGTAGTACTGTGCATTGTCCATATATAAAAATAGAAGTAGTACTGTGCATTGTCCATATATATAAATTGTCCATATATAAAAATAGAAGTAGTACTGTGCATTGTCCATATATAAAAATAGAAGTAGTACTGTGCATTGTCCATATATAAAAATAGAAGTAGTACTGTGCATTGTCCATATATAAAAATAGAAGTAGTACTGTGCATTGTCCATATATAAAAATAGAAGTAGTACTGTGCATTGTCCATATATAAAAATAGAAGTAGTACTGTGCATTGTCCATATATAAAAATAGAAGTAGTACTGTGCATTGTCCATATATAAAAATAGAAGTAGTACTGTGCATTGTCCATATATAAAAATAGAAGTAGTACTGTGCATTGTCCATATATAAAAATAGAAGTAGTACTGTGCATTGTCCATATATAAAAAATAGAAGTAGTACTGTGCATTGTCCATATATAAAAATAGAAGTAGTACTGTGCATTGTCCATATATAAAAATAGAAGTAGTACTGTGCATTGTCCATATATAAAAATAGAAGTAGTACTGTGCATTGTCCATATATAAATATAGAAGTAGTACTGTGCATTGTCCATATATAAAAATAGTAGTACGTACTGTGCATTGTCCATATATAAAAATAGAAGTAGTACTGTGCATAGCCATATATAAAAATAGAAGTAGTACTGTGCATTGTCCATATATAAAAATAGAAGTAGTACTGTGCATTGTCCATATATAAAATAGAAGTAGTACTGTGCATTGTCCATATATAAAAATAGAAGTAGTACTGTGCATTGTCCATATATAAAAATAGAAGTAGTACTGTGCATTGTCCATATATAAAAATAGAAGTAGTACTGTGCATTGTCCATATATAAAAATAGAAGTAGTACTGTGCATTGTCCATATATAAAAATAGAAGTAGTACTGTGCATTGTCCATATATAAAAATAGAAGTAGTACTGTGCATAGTCCATATATAAAAATAGAAGTAGTACTGTGCATTGTCCATATATAAAAATAGAAGTAGTACTGTGCATTGTCCATATATAAAAATAGAAGTAGTACTGTGCATTGTCCATATATAAAAATAGAAGTAGTACTGTGCATTGTCCATATATAAAAATAGAAGTAGTACTGTGCATTGTCCATATATAAAAATAGAAGTAGTACTGTGCATTGTCCATATATAAAAATAGAAGTAGTACTGTGCATTGTCCATATATAAAAATAGAAGTAGTACTGTGCACTGCCATATATAAATTGTCCCATATATAAAAATAGAAGTAGTACTGTGCATTGTCCATATATAAAAATAGAAGTAGTACTGTGCATTGTCCATATATAAAAATAGAAGTAGTACTGTGCATTGTCCATATATAAAAATAGAAGTAGTACTGTGCATTGTCCATATATAAAAATAGAAGTAGTACTGTGCATTGTCCATATATAAAAATAGAAGTAGTACTGTGCATTGTCCATATATAAAAATAGAAGTAGTACTGTGCATTGTCCATATATAAAAATAGAAGTAGTACTGTGCATTGTCCATATATAAAAATAGAAGTAGTACTGTGCATTGTCCATATATAAAAATAGAAGTAGTACTGTGCATTGTCCATATATAAAAATAGAAGTAGTACTGTGCATTGTCCATATATAAAAATAGAAGTAGTACTGTGCATTGTCCATATATAAAAATAGAAGTAGTACTGTGCATTGTCCATATATAAAAATAGAAGTAGTACTGTGCATTGTCCATATATAAAAATAGAAGTAGTACTGTGCATTGTCCATATATAAAAATAGAAGTAGTACTGTGCATTGTCCATATATAAAAAATAGTACTGTCCATATATAAAATAGAAGTAGTACTGTGCATTGTCCATATATAAAAATAGAAGTAGTACTGTGCATTGTCCATATATAAAAATAGAAGTAGTACTGTGCATTGTCCATATATAAAAATAGAAGTAGTACTGTGCATTGTCCATATATAAAAATAGAAGTAGTACTGTGCATTGTCCATATATAAAAATAGAAGTAGTACTGTGCAGCATATAAAAAAGCATTGTCCATATATATAAAAAATAGAAGTAGTACTGTGCATTGTCCATATATAAAAATAGAAGTAGTACTGTGCATTGTCCATATATAAAAATAGAAGTAGTACTGTGCATTGTCCATATATAAAAATAGAAGTAGTACTGTGCATTGTCCATATATAAAAATAGAAGTAGTACTGTGCATTGTCCATATATAAAAATAGAAGTAGTACTGTGCATTGTCCATATATAAAAATAGAAGTAGTACTGTGCATTGTCCATATATAAAAATAGAAGTAGTACTGTGCATTGTCCATATATAAAAATAGAAGTAGTACTGTGCATTGTCCATATATAAAAATAGAAGTAGTACTGTGCATTGTCCATATATAAAAATAGAAGTAGTACTGTGCATTGTCCATATATAAAAATAGAAGTAGTACTGTGCATTGTCCATATATAAAAATAGAAGTAGTACTGTGCATTGTCCATATATAAAAATAGAAGTAGTACTGTGCATTGTCCATATATAAAAATAGAAGTAGTACTGTGCATTGTCCATATATAAAAATAGAAGTAGTACTGTGCATTGTCCATATATAAAAATAGAAGTAGTACTGTGCATTGTCCATATATAAAAATAGAAGTAGTACTGTGCATTGTCCATATATAAAAATAGAAGTAGTACTGTGCATTGTCCATATATAAAAATAGAAGTAGTACTGTGCATTGTCCATATATAAAAATAGAAGTAGTACTGTGCATTGTCCATATATAAAAATAGAAGTAGTACTGTGCATTGTCCATATATAAAAATAGAAGTAGTACTGTGCATTGTCCATATATAAAAATAGAAGTAGTACTGTGCATTGTCCATATATAAAAATAGAAGTAGTACTGTGCATTGTCCATATATAAAAATAGAAGTAGTACTGTGCATTGTCCATATATAAAAATAGAAGTAGTACTAGTGCATATATATATAAAAATAGAAGTAGTACTGTGCATTGTCCATATATAAAAATAGAAGTAGTACTGTGCATTGTCCATATATAAAAATAGAAGTAGTACTGTGCATTGTCCATATATAAAAATAGAAGTAGTACTGTGCATTGTCCATATATAAAAATAGAAGTAGTACTGTGCATTGTCCATATATAAAAATAGAAGTAGTACTGTGCATTGTCCATATATAAAAATAGAAGTAGTACTGTGCATTGTCCATATATAAAAATAGAAGTAGTACTGTGCATTGTCCATATATAAAAATAGAAGTAGTACTGTGCATTGTCCATATATAAAAATAGAAGTAGTACTGTGCATTGTCCATATATAAAAATAGAAGTAGTACTGTGCATTGTCCATATATAAAAATAGAAGTAGTACTGTGCATTGTCCATATATAAAAAATAGAAGTAGTACTGTGCATTGTCCATATATAAAAATAGAAGTAGTACTGTGCATTGTCCATATATAAAAATAGAAGTAGTACTGTGCATTGTCCATATATAAAAATAGAAGTAGTACTGTGCATTGTCCATATATAAAAATAGAAGTAGTACTGTGCATTGTCCATATATAAAAATAGAAGTAGTACTGTGCATTGTCCATATATAAAAATAGAAGTAGTACTGTGCATTGTCCATATATAAAAATAGAAGTAGTACTGTGCATTGTCCATATATAAAAATAGAAGTAGTACTGTGCATTGTCCATATATAAAAAATAGAAGTAGTACTGTGCATTGTCCATATATAAAAATAGAAGTAGTACTGTGCATTGTCCATATATAAAAATAGAAGTAGTACTGTGCATTGTCCATATATAAAAATAGAAGTAGTACTGTGCATTGTCCATATATAAAAATAGAAGTAGTACTGTGCATTGTCCATATATAAAAATAGAAGTAGTACTGTGCATTGTCCATATATAAAAATAGAAGTAGTACTGTGCATTGTCCATATATAAAAATAGAAGTAGTACTGTGCATTGTCCATATATAAAAAATAGAAGTAGTACTGTGCATTGTCCATATATAAAAATAGAAGTAGTACTGTGCATTGTCCATATATAAAAATAGAAGTAGTACTGTGCATTGTCCATATATAAAAATAGAAGTAGTACTGTGCATTGTCCATATATAAAAATAGAAGTAGTACTGTGCATTGTCCATATATAAAAATAGAAGTAGTACTGTGCATTGTCCATATATAAAAATAGAAGTAGTACTGTGCATTGTCCATATATAAAAATAGAAGTAGTACTGTGCATTGTCCATATATAAAAAATAGAAGTAGTACTGTGCATTGTCCATATATAAAAATAGAAGTAGTACTGTGCATTGTCCATATATAAAAATAGAAGTAGTACTGTGCATTGTCCATATATAAAAATAGAAGTAGTACTGTGCATTGTCCATATATAAAAATAGAAGTAGTACTGTGCATTGTCCATATATAAAAATAGAAGTAGTACTGTGCATTGTCCATATATAAAAATAGAAGTAGTACTGTGCATTGTCCATATATAAAAATAGAAGTAGTACTGTGCATTGTCCATATATAAAAATAGAAGTAGTACTGTGCATTGTCCATATATAAAAATAGAAGTAGTACTGTGCATTGTCCATATATAAAAATAGAAGTAGTACTGTGCATTGTCCATATATAAAAATAGAAGTAGTACTGTGCATTGTCCATATATAAAAATAGAAGTAGTACTGTGCATTGTCCATATATAAAAATAGAAGTAGTACTGTGCATTGTCCATATATAAAAATAGAAGTAGTACTGTGCATTGTCCATATATAAAAATAGAAGTAGTACTGTGCACTGCCATATATAAAAATAGAAGATTGTGCATTGTCCATATATAAAAATAGAAGTAGTACTGTGCATTGTCCATATATAAAAATAGAAGTAGTACTGTGCATTGTCCATATATAAAAATAGAAGTAGTACTGTGCATTGTCCATATATAAAAATAGAAGTAGTACTGTGCATTGTCCATATATAAAAATAGAAGTAGTACTGTGCATTGTCCATATATAAAAATAGAAGTAGTACTGTGCATTGTCCATATATAAAAATAGAAGTAGTACTGTGCATTGTCCATATATAAAAATAGAAGTAGTACTGTGCATTGTCCATATATAAAAATAGAAGTAGTACTGTGCATTGTCCATATATAAAAATAGAAGTAGTACTGTGCATTGTCCATATATAAAAATAGAAGTAGTACTGTGCATTGTCCATATATAAAAATAGAAGTAGTACTGTGCATTGTCCATATATAAAAATAGAAGTAGTACTGTGCATTGTCCATATATAAAAATAGAAGTAGTACTGTGCATTGTCCATATATAAAAATAGAAGTAGTACTGTGCATTGTCCATATATAAAAATAGAAGTAGTACTGTGCATTGTCCATATATAAAAATAGAAGTAGTACTGTGCATTGTCCATATATAAAAATAGAAGTAGTACTGTGCATTGTCCATATATAAAATAGTAACTGTGCAGCATATATAAAAATAGAAGTAGTACTGTGCATTGTCCATATATAAAAATAGAAGTAGTACTGTGCATTGTCCATATATAAAAATAGAAGTAGTACTGTGCATTGTCCATATATAAAAATAGAAGTAGTACTGTGCATTGTCCATATATAAAAATAGAAGTATTATTGTGTATATATCATATATAAAAATAGAAGTAGTACTGTGCATTGTCCATATATAAAAATAGAAGTAGTACTGTGCATTGTCCATATATAAAAATAGAAGTAGTACTGTGCATTGTCCATATATAAAAATAGAAGTAGTACTGTGCATTGTCCATATATAAAAATAGAAGTAGTACTGTGCATTGTCCATATATAAAAATAGAAGTAGTACTGTGCATTGTCCATATATAAAAATAGAAGTAGTACTGTGCATTGTCCATATATAAAAATAGAAGTAGTACTGTGCATTGTCCATATATAAAAATAGAAGTAGTACTGTGCATTGTCCATATATAAAAATAGAAGTAGTACTGTGCATTGTCCATATATAAAAATAGAAGTAGTACTGTGCATTGTCCATATATAAAAATAGAAGTAGTACTGTGCATTGTCCATATATAAAAATAGAAGTAGTACTGTGCATTGTCCATATATAAAAATAGAAGTAGTACTGTGCATTGTCCATATATATAAAATATAAAAAATAGAAGTAGTACTGTGCATTGTCCATATATAAAAATAGAAGTAGTACTGTGCATTGTCCATATATAAAAATAGAAGTAGTACTGTGCATTGTCCATATATAAAAAATAGAAGTAGTACTGTGCATTGTCCATATATAAAAAATAGAAGTAGTACTGTGCATTGTCCATATATAAAAATAGAAGTAGTACTGTGCATTGTCCATATATAAAAAATAGAAGTAGTACTGTGCATTGTCCATATATAAAAATAGAAGTAGTACTGTGCATTGTCCATATATAAAAATAGAAGTAGTACTGTGCATTGTCCATATATAAAAATAGAAGTAGTACTGTGCATTGTCCATATATAAAAATAGAAGTAGTACTGTGCATTGTCCATATATAAAAATAGAAGTAGTACTGTGCATTGTCCATATATAAAAATAGAAGTAGTACTGTGCATTGTCCATATATAAAAATAGAAGTAGTACTGTGCATTGTCCATATATAAAAATAGAAGTAGTACTGTGCATTGTCCATATATAAAAATAGAAGTAGTACTGTGCATTGTCCATATATAAAAATAGAAGTAGTACTGTGCATTGTCCATATATAAAAATAGAAGTAGTACTGTGCATTGTCCATATATAAAAATAGAAGTAGTACTGTGCATTGTCCATATATAAAAATAGAAGTAGTACTGTGCATTGTCCATATATAAAAATAGAAGTAGTACTGTGCATTGTCCATATATAAAAATAGAAGTAGTACTGTGCATTGTCCATATATAAAAATAGAAGTAGTACTGTGCATTGTCCATATATAAAAATAGAAGTAGTACTGTGCATTGTCCATATATAAAAATAGAAGTAGTACTGTGCATTGTCCATATATAAAAATAGAAGTAGTACTGTGCATTGTCCATATATAAAAATAGAAGTAGTACTGTGCATTGTCCATATATAAAAATAGAAGTAGTACTGTGCATTGTCCATATATAAAAATAGAAGTAGTACTGTACATTGTCCATATATAAAAATATATAAAAATAGAAGTAGTACTGTGCATTGTCCATATATAAAAATAGAAGTAGTACTGTGCATTGTCCATATATAAAAATAGAAGTAGTACTGTGCATTGTCCATATATAAAAATAGAAGTAGTACTGTGCATTGTCCATATATAAAAATAGAAGTAGTACTGTGCATTGTCCATATATAAAAATAGAAGTAGTACTGTGCATTGTCCATATATAAAAATAGAAGTAGTACTGTGCATTGTCCATATATAAAAATAGAAGTAGTACTGTGCATTGTCCATATATAAAAATAGAAGTAGTACTGTGCATTGTCCATATATAAAAATAGAAGTAGTACTGTGCATTGTCCATATATAAAAATAGAAGTAGTACTGTGCATTGTCCATATATAAAAATAGAAGTAGTACTGTGCATTGTCCATATATAAAAATAGAAGTAGTACTGTGCATTGTCCATATATAAAAATAGAAGTAGTACTGTGCATTGTCCATATATAAAAAATAGAAGTAGTACTGTGCATTGTCCATATATAAAAATAGAAGTAGTACTGTGCATTGTCCATATATAAAAATAGAAGTAGTACTGTGCATTGTCCATATATAAAAATAGAAGTAGTACTGTGCATTGTCCATATATAAAAATAGAAGTAGTACTGTGCATTGTCCATATATAAAAATAGAAGTAGTACTGTGCATTGTCCATATATAAAAATAGAAGTAGTACTGTGCATTGTCCATATATAAAAATAGAAGTAGTACTGTGCATTGTCCATATATAAAAATAGAAGTAGTACTGTGCATTGTCCATATATAAAAATAGAAGTAGTACTGTGCATTGTCCATATATAAAAATAGAAGTAGTACTGTGCATTGTCCATATATAAAAATAGAAGTAGTACTGTGCATTGTCCATATATATAAAAATAGAAGTAGTACTGTGCATTGTCCATATATAAAAATAGAAGTAGTACTGTGCATTGTCCATATATAAAAATAGAAGTAGTACTGTGCATTGTCCATATATAAAAATAGAAGTAGTACTGTGCATTGTCCATATATAAAAATAGAAGTAGTACTGTGCATTGTCCATATATAAAAATAGAAGTAGTACTGTGCATTGTCCATATATAAAAATAGAAGTAGTACTGTGCATTGTCCATATATATATAAATATATATAAAAAAAGTAGTACTGTGCATTGTCCATATATAAAAATAGAAGTAGTACTGTGCATTGTCCATATATAAAAAATAGAAGTAGTACTGTGCATTGTCCATATATAAAAATAGAAGTAGTACTGTGCATTGTCCATATATAAAAATAGAAGTAGTACTGTGCATTGTCCATATATAAAAATAGAAGTAGTACTGTGCATTGTCCATATATAAAAATAGAAGTAGTACTGTGCATTGTCCATATATAAAAATAGAAGTAGTACTGTGCATTGTCCATATATAAAAATAGAAGTAGTACTGTGCATTGTCCATATATAAAAATAGAAGTAGTACTGTGCATTGTCCATATATAAAAATAGAAGTAGTACTGTGCATTGTCCATATATAAATAAAAAATAGAAGTAGTACTGTGCATTGTCCATATATAAAAATAGAAGTAGTACTGTGCATTGTCCATATATAAAAATAGAAGTAGTACTGTGCATTGTCCATATATAAAAAATAGAAGTAGTACTGTGCATTGTCCATATATAAAAATAGAAGTAGTACTGTGCATTGTCCATATATAAAAATAGAAGTAGTACTGTGCATTGTCCATATATAAAAATAGAAGTAGTACTGTGCATTGTCCATATATAAAAATAGAAGTAGTACTGTGCATTGTCCATATATAAAAATAGAAGTAGTACTGTGCATTGTCCATATATAAAAATAGAAGTAGTACTGTGCATTGTCCATATATAAAAATAGAAGTAGTACTGTGCATTGTCCATATATAAAAATAGAAGTAGTACTGTGTCATTGTCCATATATAAAAATAGAAGTAGTACTGTGCATTGTCCATATATAAAAATAGAAGTAGTACTGTGCATTGTCCATATATAAAAATAGAAGTAGTACTGTGCATTGTCCATATATAAAAATAGAAGTAGTACTGTGCATTGTCCATATATAAAAATAGAAGTAGTACTGTGCATTGTCCATATATAAAAATAGAAGTAGTACTGTGCATTGTCCATATATAAAAATAGAAGTAGTACTGTGCATTGTCCATATATAAAAATAGAAGTAGTACTGTGCATTGTCCATATATAAAAATAGAAGTAGTACTGTGCATTGTCCATATATAAAAATAGAAGTAGTACTGTGCATTGTCCATATATAAAAATAGAAGTAGTACTGTGCATTGTCCATATATAATATAAAATAGAAGTAGTACTGTGCATTGTCCATATATAAAAATAGAAGTAGTACTGTGCATTATATGTCCATATATATAAAAAATAGAAGTAGTACTGTGCATTGTCCATATATAAAAATAGAAGTAGTACTGTGCATTGTCCATATATAAAAATAGAAGTAGTACTGTGCATTGTCCATATATAAAAATAGAAGTAGTACTGTGCATTGTCCATATATAAAAATAGAAGTAGTACTGTGCATTGTCCATATATAAAAATAGAAGTAGTACTGTGCATTGTCCATATATAAAAATAGAAGTAGTACTGTGCATTGTCCATATATAAAAATAGAAGTAGTACTGTGCATTGTCCATATATAAAAATAGAAGTAGTACTGTGCATTGTCCATATATAAAAATAGAAGTAGTACTGTGCATTGTCCATATATAAAAATAGAAGTAGTACTGTGCATTGTCCATATATAAAAATAGAAGTAGTACTGTGCATTGTCCATATATAAAAATAGAAGTAGTACTGTGCATTGTCCATATATAAAAATAGAAGTAGTACTGTGCATTGTCCATATATAAAAATAGAAGTAGTACTGTGCATTGTCCATATATAAAAATAGAAGTAGTACTGTGCATTGTCCATATATAAAAATAGAAGTAGTACTGTGCATTGTCCATATATAAAAAATAGAAGTAGTACTGTGCATTGTCCATATATAAAAATAGAAGTAGTACTGTGCATTGTCCATATATAAAAATAGAAGTAGTACTGTGCATTGTCCATATATAAAAATAGAAGTAGTACTGTGCATTGTCCATATATAAAAATAGAAGTAGTACTGTGCATTGTCCATATATAAAAATAGAAGTAGTACTGTGCATTGTCCATATATAAAAATAGAAGTAGTACTGTGCATTGTCCATATATAAAAATAGAAGTAGTACTGTGCATTGTCTATATAAAAATAGAAGTAGTACTGTATATATATATAAAATAGAAGTAGTACTGTGCATTGTCCATATATAAAAATAGAAGTAGTACTGTGCATTGTCCATATATAAAAATAGAAGTAGTACTGTGCATTGTCCATATATAAAAATAGAAGTAGTACTGTGCATTGTCCATATATAAAAATAGAAGTAGTACTGTGCATTGTCCATATATAAAAATAGAAGTAGTACTGTGCATTGTCCATATATAAAAATAGAAGTAGTACTGTGCATTGTCCATATATAAAAATAGAAGTAGTACTGTGCATTGTCCATATATAAAAATATAAGTAGTACTGTGCATTGTCCATATATAAAAATAGAAGTAGTACTGTGCATTGTCCATATATAAAAATAGAAGTAGTACTGTGCATTGTCCATATATAAAAATAGAAGTAGTACTGTGCATTGCATATAAAAATAGAGTCGCATTGATATAAAAAAATAGAAGTAGTACTGTGCATTGTCCATATATAAAAATAGAAGTAGTACTGTGCATTGTCCATATATAAAAATAGAAGTAGTACTGTGCATTGTCCATATATAAAAATAGAAGTAGTACTGTGCATTGTCCATATATAAAAATAGAAGTAGTACTGTGCATTGTCCATATATAAAAATAGAAGTAGTACTGTGCATTGTCCATATATAAAAATAGAAGTAGTACTGTGCATTGTCCATATATAAAAATAGAAGTAGTACTGTGCATTGTCCATATATAAAAATAGAAGTAGTACTGTGCATTGTCCATATATAAAAATAGAAGTAGTACTGTGCATTGTCCATATATAAAAATAGAAGTAGTACTGTGCATTGTCCATATATAAAAATAGAAGTAGTACTGTGCATTGTCCATATATAAAAATAGAAGTAGTACTGTGCATTGTCCATATATAAAAATAGAAGTAGTACTGTGCATTGTCCATATATAAAAAATAGAAGTAGTACTGTGCATTGTCCATATATAAAAATAGAAGTAGTACTGTGCATTGTCCATATATAAAAATAGAAGTAGTACTGTGCATTGTCCATATATAAAAATAGAAGTAGTACTGTGCATTGTCCATATATAAAAATAGAAGTAGTACTGTGCATTGTCCATATATAAAAATAGAAGTAGTACTGTGCATTGTCCATATATAAAAATAGAAGTAGTACTGTGCATTGTCCATATATAAAAATAGAAGTAGTACTGTGCATTGTCCATATATAAAAATAGAAGTAGTACTGTGCATTGTCCATATATAAAAATAGAAGTAGTACTGTGCATTATACATATATAAAATAAAAGTAGTACTGTGCATTGTCCATATATAAAAATAGAAGTAGTACTGTGCATTGTCCATATATAAAAATAGAAGTAGTACTGTGCATTGTCCATATATAAAAAATAGAAGTAGTACTGTGCATTGTCCATATATAAAAAATAGAAGTAGTACTGTGCATTGTCCATATATAAAAATAGAAGTAGTACTGTGCATTGTCCATATATAAAAATAGAAGTAGTACTGTGCATTGTCCATATATAAAAATAGAAGTAGTACTGTGCATTGTCCATATATAAAAATAGAAGTAGTACTGTGCATTGTCCATATATAAAAATAGAAGTAGTACTGTGCATTGTCCATATATAAAAATAGAAGTAGTACTGTGCATTGTCCATATATAAAAATAGAAGTAGTACTGTGCATTGTCCATATATAAAAATAGAAGTAGTACTGTGCATTGTCCATATATAAAAATAGAAGTAGTACTGTGCATTGTCCATATATAAAAATAGAAGTAGTACTGTGCATTGTCCATATATATAAAATAGAAGTAGTACTGTGCATTGTCCATATATAAAAATAGAAGTAGTACTGTGCATTGTCCATATATAAAAATAGAAGTAGTACTGTGCATTGTCCATATATAAAAATAATGAAGTAGTACTGTGCATTGTCCATATATAAAAATAGAAGTAGTACTGTGCATTGTCCATATATAAAAATAGAAGTAGTACTGTGCATTGTCCATATATAAAAATAGAAGTAGTACTGTGCATTGTCCATATATAAAAATAGAAGTAGTACTGTGCATTGTCCATATATAAAAATAGAAGTAGTACTGTGCATTGTCCATATATAATAAAAATAGAAGTAGTACTGTGCATTGTCCATATATAAAAATAGAAGTAGTACTGTGCATTGTCCATATATAAAAATAGAAGTAGTACTGTGCATTGTCCATATATAAAAATAGAAGTAGTACTGTGCATTGTCCATATATAAAAATAGAAGTAGTACTGTGCATTGTCCATATATAAAAATAGAAGTAGTACTGTGCATTGTCCATATATAAAAATAGAAGTAGTACTGTGCATTGTCCATATATAAAAATAGAAGTAGTACTGTGCATTGTCCATATATAAAAATAGAAGTAGTACTGTGCATTGTCCATATATAAAAATAGAAGTAGTACTGTGCATTGTCCATATATAAAAATAGAAGTAGTACTGTGCATTGTCCATATATAAAAATAGAAGTAGTACTGTGCATTGTCCATATATAAAAATAGAAGTAGTACTGTGCATTGTCCATATATAAAAATAGAAGTAGTACTGTGCATTGTCCATATATAAAAATAGAAGTAGTACTGTGCATTGTCCATATATAAAAATAGAAGTAGTACTGTGCATTGTCCATATATAAAAATAGAAGTAGTACTGTGCATTGTCCATATATAAAAATAGAAGTAGTACTGTGCATTGTCCATATATAAAAATAGAAGTAGTACTGTGCATTGTCCATATATATATATAATATAATAGAAGTAGTACTGTGCATTGTCCATATATAAAAATAGAAGTAGTACTGTGCATTGTCCATATATAAAAATAGAAGTAGTACTGTGCATTGTCCATATATAAAAATAGAAGTAGTACTGTGCATTGTCCATATATAAAAATAGAAGTAGTACTGTGCATTGTCCATATATAAAAATAGAAGTAGTACTGTGCATTGTCCATATATAAAAATAGAAGTAGTACTGTGCATTGTCCATATATAAAAATAGAAGTAGTACTGTGCATTGTCCATATATAAAAATAGAAGTAGTACTGTGCATTGTCCATATATAAAAATAGAAGTAGTACTGTGCATTGTCCATATATAAAAATAGAAGTAGTACTGTGCATTGTCCATATATAAAAATAGAAGTAGTACTGTGCATTGTCCATATATAAAAATAGAAGTAGTACTGTGCATTGTCCATATATAAAAATAGAAGTAGTACTGTGCATTGTCCATATATAAAAATAAATAGAAGTAGTACTGTGCATTGTCCATATATAAAAATAGAAGTAGTACTGTGCATTGTCCATATATAAAAATAGAAGTAGTACTGTGCATTGTCCATATATAAAAATAGAAGTAGTACTGTGCATTGTCCATATATAAAAATAGAAGTAGTACTGTGCATTGTCCATATATAAAAATAGAAGTAGTACTGTGCATTGTCCATATATAAAAATAGAAGTAGTACTGTGCATTGTCCATATATAAAAATAGAAGTAGTACTGTGCATTGTCCATATATAAAAATAGAAGTAGTACTGTGCATTGTCCATATATAAAAATAGAAGTAGTACTGTGCATTGTCCATATATAAAAATAGAAGTAGTACTGTGCATTGTACATATATATAAAATAGAAGTAGTACTGTGCATTGTCCATATATAAAAATAGAAGTAGTACTGTGCATTGTCCATATATAAAAATAGAAGTAGTACTGTGCATTGTCCATATATAAAAATAGAAGTAGTACTGTGCATTGTCCATATATAAAAATAGAAGTAGTACTGTGCATTGTCCATATATAAAAAATAGAAGTAGTACTGTGCATTGTCCATATATAAAAATAGAAGTAGTACTGTGCATTGTCCATATATAAAAATAGAAGTAGTACTGTGCATTGTCCATATATAAAAATAGAAAGTAGTACTGTGCATTGTCCATATATAAAAATAGAAGTAGTACTGTGCATTGTCCATATATAAAAATAGAAGTAGTACTGTGCATTGTCCATATATAAAAATAGAAGTAGTACTGTGCATTGTCCATATATAAAAATAGAAGTAGTACTGTGCATTGTCCATATATAAAAATAGAAGTAGTACTGTGCATTGTCCATATATAAAAATAGAAGTAGTACTGTGCATTGTCCATATATAAAAATAGAAGTAGTACTGTGCATTGTCCATATATAAAAATAGAAGTAGTACTGTGCATTGTCCATATATAAAAATAGAAGTAGTACTGTGCATTGTCCATATATAAAAATAGAAGTAGTACTGTGCATTGTCCATATATAAAAATAGAAGTAGTACTGTGCATTGTCCATATATAAAAATAGAAGTAGTACTGTGCATTGTCCATATATAAAAATAGAAGTAGTACTGTGCATTGTCCATATATAAAAATAGAAGTAGTACTGTGCATTGTCCATATATAAAAATAGAAGTAGTACTGTGCATTGTCCATATATAAAAATAGAGTAGTACTGTGCATTGTCCATATATAAAAATAGAAGTAGTACTGTGCATTGTCCATATATAAAAATAGAAGTAGTACTGTGCATTGTCCATATATATAAAAAATAGAAGTAGTACTGTGCATTGTCCATATATAAAAATAGAAGTAGTACTGTGCATTGTCCATATATAAAAATAGAAGTAGTACTGTGCATTGTCCATATATAAAAATAGAAGTAGTACTGTGCATTGTCCATATATAAAAATAGAAGTAGTACTGTGCATTGTCCATATATAAAAATAGAAGTAGTACTGTGCATTGTCCATATATAAAAATAGAAGTAGTACTGTGCATTGTCCATATATAAAAATAGAAGTAGTACTGTGCATTGTCCATATATAAAAATAGAAGTAGTACTGTGCATTGTCCATATATAAAAATAGAAGTAGTACTGTGCATTGTCCATATATAAAAATAAGAAGTAGTACTGTGCATTGTCCATATATAAAAATAGAAGTAGTACTGTGCATTGTCCATATATAAAAATAGAAGTAGTACTGTGCATTGTCCATATATAAAAAATAGAAGTAGTACTGTGCATTGTCCATATATAAAAATAGAAGTAGTACTGTGCATTGTCCATATATAAAAATAGAAGTAGTACTGTGCATTGTCCATATATAAAAATAGAAGTAGTACTGTGCATTGTCCATATATAAAAATAGAAGTAGTACTGTGCATTGTCCATATATAAAAATAGAAGTAGTACTGTGCATTGTCCATATATAAAAATAGAAGTAGTACTGTGCATTGTCCATATATAAAAATAGAAGTAGTACTGTGCATTGTCCATATATAAAAATAGAAGTAGTACTGTGCATTGTCCATATATAAAAATAGAAGTAGTACTGTGCATTGTCCATATATAAAAATAGAAGTAGTACTGTGCATTGTCCATATATAAAAATAGAAGTAGTACTGTGCATTGTCCATATATAAAAATAGAAGTAGTACTGTGCATTGTCCATATATAAAAATAGAAGTAGTACTGTGCATTGTCCATATATAAAAATAGAAGTAGTACTGTGCATTGTCCATATATAAAATAGAAGTAGTACACTGTCCATATATAAAAATAGAAGTAGTACTGCCATATATAAAAATAGAAGTAGTACTGTGCATTGTCCATATATAAAAATAGAAGTAGTACTGTGCATTGTCCATATATAAAAATAGAAGTAGTACTGTGCATTGTCCATATATAAAAATAGAAGTAGTACTGTGCATTGTCCATATATAAAAATAGAAGTAGTACTGTGCATTGTCCATATATAAAAATAGAAGTAGTACTGTGCATTGTCCATATATAAAAATAGAAGTAGTACTGTGCATTGTCCATATATAAAAATAGAAGTAGTACTGTGCATTGTCCATATATAAAAATAGAAGTAGTACTGTGCATTGTCCATATATAAAAATAGAAGTAGTACTGTGCATTGTCCATATATAAAAATAGAAGTAGTACTGTGCATTGTCCATATATAAAAATAGAAGTAGTACTGTGCATTGTCCATATATAAAAATAGAAGTAGTACTGTGCATTGTCCATATATAAAAATAGAAGTAGTACTGTGCATTGTCCATATATAAAAATAGAAGTAGTAACTGTGCATTGTCCATATATAAAAATAGAAGTAGTACTGTGCATTGTCCATATATAAAAATAGAAGTAGTACTGTGCATTGTCCATATATAAAAAATAGAAGTAGTACTGTGCATTGTCCATATATAAAAATAGAAGTAGTACTGTGCATTGTCCATATATAAAAATAGAAGTAGTACTGTGCATTGTCCATATATAAAAATAGAAGTAGTACTGTGCATTGTCCATATATAAAAATAGAAGTAGTACTGTGCATTGTCCATATATAAAAATAGAAGTAGTACTGTGCATTGTCCATATATAAAAATAGAAGTAGTACTGTGCATTGTCCATATATAAAAATAGAAGTAGTACTGTGCATTGTCCATATATAAAAATAGAAGTAGTACTGTGCATTGTCCATATATAAAAATAGAAGTAGTACTGTGCATTGTCCATATATAAAAATAGAAGTAGTACTGTGCATTGTCCATATATAAAAATAGAAGTAGTACTGTGCATTGTCCATATATAAAAATAGAAATAAAAGTAGTAACTGTGCATTGTCCATATATAAAAATAGAAGTAGTACTGTGCATTGTCCATATATAAAAATAGAAGTAGTACGTGCATTGTCCATATATAAAAATAGAAGTAGTACTGTGCATTGTCCATATATAAAAATAGAAGTAGTACTGTGCATTGTCCATATATAAAAAATAGAAGTAGTACTGTGCATTGTCCATATATAAAAATAGAAGTAGTACTGTGCATTGTCCATATATAAAAATAGAAGTAGTACTGTGCATGCCATATATAAAAAATAGAAGTAGTACTGTGCATTGTCCATATATAAAAATAGAAGTAGTACTGTGCATTGTCCATATATAAAAAATAGAAGTAGTACTGTGCATTGTCCATATATAAAAATAGAAGTAGTACTGTGCATTGTCCATATATAAAAATAGAAGTAGTACTGTGCATTGTCCATATATAAAAATAGAAGTAGTACTGTGCATTGTCCATATATAAAAATAGAAGTAGTACTGTGCATTGTCCATATATAAAAATAGAAGTAGTACTGTGCATTGTCCATATATAAAAATAGAAGTAGTACTGTGCATTGTCCATATATAAAAATAGAAGTAGTACTGTGCATTGTCCATATATAAAAATAGAAGTAGTACTGTGCATTGTCCATATATAAAAATAGAAGTAGTACTGTGCATTGTCCATATATAAAAAATAGAAGTAGTACTGTGCATTGTCCATATATAAAAAATAGAAGTAGTACTGTGCATTGTCCATATATAAAAATAGAAGTAGTACTGTGCATTGTCCATATATAAAAATAGAAGTAGTACTGTGCATTGTCCATATATAAAAATAGAAGTAGTACTGTGCATTGTCCATATATAAAAATAGAAGTAGTACTCGTACATTGTCCATATATAAAAAAATAGAAGTAGTACTGTGCATTGTCCATATATAAAAATAGAAGTAGTACTGTGCATTGTCCATATATAAAAAATAGAAGTAGTACTGTGCATTGTCCATATATAAAAAATAGAAGTAGTACTGTGCATTGTCCATATATAAAAATAGAAGTAGTACTGTGCATTGTCCATATATAAAAAATAGAAGTAGTACTGTGCATTGTCCATATATAAAAATAGAAGTAGTACTGTGCATTGTCCATATATAAAAATAGAAGTAGTACTGTGCATTGTCCATATATAAAAATAGAAGTAGTACTGTGCATTGTCCATATATAAAAATAGAAGTAGTACTGTGCATTGTCCATATATAAAAATAGAAGTAGTACTGTGCATTGTCCATATATAAAAATAGAAGTAGTACTGTGCATTGTCCATATATAAAAATAGAAGTAGTACTGTGCATTGTCCATATATAAAAATAGAAGTAGTACTGTGCATTGTCCATATATAAAAATAGAAGTAGTACTGTGCATTGTCCATATATAAAAATAGAAGTAGTACTGTGCATTGTCCATATATAAAAATAGAAGTAGTACTGTGCATTGTCCATATATAAAAATAGAAGTAGTACTGTGCTATATATAAATAGAAGTAGTACTGTGCATTGTCCATATATAAAAATAGAAGTAGTACTGTGCATTGTCCATATATAAAAATAGAAGTAGTACTGTGCATTGTCCATATATAAAAATAGAAGTAGTACTGTGCATTGTCCATATATAAAAATAGAAGTAGTACTGTGCATTGTCCATATATAAAAATAGAAGTAGTACTGTGCATTGTCCATATATAAAAATAGAAGTAGTACTGTGCATTGTCCATATATAAAAATAGAAGTAGTACTGTGCATTGTCCATATATAAAAATAGAAGTAGTACTGTGCATTGTCCATATATAAAAATAGAAGTAGTACTGTGCATTGTCCATATATAAAAATAGAAGTAGTACTGTGCATTGTCCATATATAAAAAAGAAGTAGTACTGTGCATTGTCCATATATAAAAATAGAAGTAGTACTGTGCATTGTCCATATATAAAAATAGAAGTAGTACTGTGCATTGTCCATATATAAAAATAGAAGTAGTACTGTGCATTGTCCATATATATAAAATTGTCCATATAAAAAATAGGTAGTACTGTGCATTGTCCATATATAAAAATAGAAGTAGTACTGTGCATTGTCCATATATAAAAATAGAAGTAGTACTGTGCATTGTCCATATATAAAAATAGAAGTAGTACTGTGCATTGTCCATATATAAAAATAGAAGTAGTACTGTGCATTGTCCATATATAAAAATAGAAGTAGTACTGTGCATTGTCCATATATAAAAATAGAAGTAGTACTGTGCATTGTCCATATATAAAAATAGAAGTAGTACTGTGCATTGTCCATATATAAAAATATAAAAGGTAGTACTGTGCATTGTCCATATATAAAAATAGAAGTAGTACTGTGCATTGTCCATATATAAAAATAGAAGTAGTACTGTGCATTGTCCATATATAAAAATAGAAGTAGTACTGTGCATTGTCCATATATAAAAAATAGAAGTAGTACTGTGCATTGTCCATATATAAAAAATAGAAGTAGTACTGTGCATTGTCCATATATAAAAATAGAAGTAGTACTGTGCATTGTCCATATATAAAAATAGAAGTAGTACTGTGCATTGTCCATATATAAAAATAGAAGTAGTACTGTGCATTGTCCATATATAAAATAGAAGTAGTACTGTGCATTGTCCATATATAAAAATAGAAGTAGTACTGTGCATTGTCCATATATAAAAATAGAAGTAGTACTGTGCATTGTCCATATATAAAAATAGAAGTAGTACTGTGCATTGTCCATATATAAAAATAGAAGTAGTACTGTGCATTGTCCATATATAAAAATAGAAGTAGTACTGTGCATTGTCCATATATAAAAATAGAAGTAGTACTGTGCATTGTCCATATATAAAAATAGAAGTAGTACTGTGCATTGTCCATATATAAAAATAGAAGTAGTACTGTGCATTGTCCATATATAAAAATAGAAGTAGTACTGTGCATTGTCCATATATAAAAATAGAAGTAGTACTGTGCATTGTCCATATATAAAAATAGAAGTAGTACTGTGCATTGTCCATATATAAAAATAGAAGTAGTACTGTGCATTGTCCATATATAAAAATAGAAGTAGTACTGTGCATTGTCCATATATAAAAATAGAAGTAGTACTGTGCATTGTCCATATATAAAAATAGAAGTAGTACTGTGCATTGTCCATATATAAAAATAGAAGTAGTACTGTGCATTGTCCATATATAAAAATAGAAGTAGTACTGTGCATTGTCCATATATAAAAATAGAAGTAGTACTGTGCATTGTCCATATATAAAAATAGAAGTAGTACTGTGCATTGTCCATATATAAAAATAGAAGTAGTACTGTGCATTGTCCATATATAAAAATAGAAGTAGTACTGTGCATTGTCCATATATAAAAATAGAAGTAGTACTGTGCATTGTCCATATATAAAAATAGAAGTAGTACTGTGCATTGTCCATATATAAAAATAGAAGTAGTACTGTGCATTGTCCATATATAAAAAATAGAAGTAGTACTGTGCATTGTCCATATATAAAAAATAGAAGTAGTACTGTGCATTGTCCATATATAAAAAATAGAAGTAGTACTGTGCATTGTCCATATATAAAAATAGAAGTAGTACTGTGCATTGTCCATATATAAAAATAGAAGTAGTACTGTGCATTGTCCATATATAAAAATAGAAGTAGTACTGTGCATTGTCCATATATAAAAAATAGAAGTAGTACTGTGCATTGTCCATATATAAAAATAGAAGTAGTACTGTGCATTGTCCATATATAAAAATAGAAGTAGTACTGTGCATTGTCCATATATAAAAATAGAAGTAGTACTGTGCATTGTCCATATATAAAAATAGAAGTAGTACTGTGCATTGTCCATATATAAAAATAGAAGTAGTACTGTGCATTGTCCATATATAAAAATAGAAGTAGTACTGTGCATTGTCCATATATAAAAATAGAAGTAGTACTGTGCATTGTCCATATATAAAAATAGAAGTAGTACTGTGCATTGTCCATATATAAAAATAGAAGTAGTACTGTGCATTGTCCATATATAAAAATAGAGTAGTACTGTGCATTGTCCATATATAAAAATAGAAGTAGTACTGTGCATTGTCCATATATAAAAATAGAAGTAGTACTGTGCATTGTCCATATATAAAAATAGAAGTAGTACTGTGCATTGTCCATATATAAAAATAGAAGTAGTACTGTGCATTGTCCATATATAAAAATAGAAGTAGTACTGTGCATTGTCCATATATATAAAATAGAAGTAGTACTGTGCATTGTCCATATATAAAAATAGAAGTAGTACTGTGCATTGTCCATATATAAAAATAGAAGTAGTACTGTGCATTGTCCATATATAAAAATAGAAGTAGTACTGTGCATTGTCCATATATAAAAAATAGAAGTAGTACTGTGCATTGTCCATATATAAAAATAGAAGTAGTACTGTGCATTGTCCATATATAAAAAATAGAAGTAGTACTGTGCATTGTCCATATATAAAAATAGAAGTAGTACTGTGCATTGTCCATATATAAAAATAGAAGTAGTACTGTGCATTGTCCATATATAAAAATAGAAGTAGTACTGTGCATTGTCCATATATAAAAATAGAAGTAGTACTGTGCATTGTCCATATATAAAAATAGAAGTAGTACTGTGCATTGTCCATATATAAAAAATAGAAGTAGTACTGTGCATTGTCCATATATAAAAATAGAAGTAGTACTGTGCATTGTCCATATATAAAAATAGAAGTAGTACTGTGCATTGTCCATATATAAAAATAGAAGTAGTACTGTGCATTGTCCATATATAAAAAATAGAAGTAGTACTGTGCATTGTCCATATATAAAAATAGAAGTAGTACTGTGCATTGTCCATATATAAAAATAGAAGTAGTACTGTGCATTGTCCATATATAAAAATAGAAGTAGTACTGTGCATTGTCCATATATAAAAATAGAAGTAGTACTGTGCATTGTCCATATATAAAAATAGAAGTAGTACTGTGCATTGTCCATATATAAAAATAGAAGTAGTACTGTGCATTGTCCATATATAAAAATAGAAGTAGTACTGTGCATTGTCCATATATAAAAATAGAAGTAGTACTGTGCATTGTCCATATATAAAAATAGAAGTAGTACTGTGCATTGTCCATATATAAAAATAGAAGTAGTACTGTGCATTGTCCATATATAAAAATAGAAGTAGTACTGTGCATTGTCCATATATAAAATAAGAAGTAGTACTGTGCATTGTCCATATATAAAAATAGAAGTAGTACTGTGCATTGTCCATATATAAAAATATAAGTAGTACTGTGCATTGTCCATATATAAAAAATAGAAGTAGTACTGTGCATTGTCCATATATAAAAATAGAAGTAGTACTGTGCATTGTCCATATATAAAAATAGAAGTAGTACTGTGCATTGTCCATATATAAAAATAGAAGTAGTACTGTGCATTGTCCATATATAAAAATAGAAGTAGTACTGTGCATTGTCCATATATAAAAATAGAAGTAGTACTGTGCATTGTCCATATATAAAAATAGAAGTAGTACTGTGCATTGTCCATATATAAAAATAGAAGTAGTACTGTGCATTGTCCATATATAAAAATAGAAGTAGTACTGTGCATTGTCCATATATAAAAATAGAAGTAGTACTGTGCATTATCTAATATATATATAAAAATAGAAGTAGTACTGTGCATTGTCCATATATAAAAATAGAAGTAGTACTGTGCATTGTCCATATATAAAAATAGAAGTAGTACTGTGCATTGTCCATATATAAAAATAGAAGTAGTACTGTGCATTGTCCATATATAAAAATAGAAGTAGTACTGTGCATTGTCCATATATAAAAATAGAAGTAGTACTGTGCATTGTCCATATATAAAAATAGAAGTAGTACTGTGCATTGTCCATATATAAAAATAGAAGTAGTACTGTGCATTGTCCATATATAAAAATAGAAGTAGTACTGTGCATTGTCCATATATAAAAATAGAAGTAGTACTGTGCATTGTCCATATATAAAAATAGAAGTAGTACTGTGCATTGTCCATATATAAAAATAGAAGTAGTACTGTGCATTGTCCATATATAAAAATAGAAGTAGTACTGTGCATTGTCCATATATAAAAATAGAAGTAGTACTGTGCATTGTCCATATATAAAAATAGAAGTAGTACTGTGCATTGTCCATATATAAAAATAGAAGTAGTACTGTGCATTGTCCATATATAAAAATAGAAGTAGTACTGTGCATTGTCCATATATATAAAATAGAAGTAGTACTGTGCATTGTCCATATATAAAAATAGAAGTAGTACTGTGCATTGTCCATATATAAAAATAGAAGTAGTACTGTGCATTGTCCATATATAAAAAAGAAGTAGTACTGTGCATTGTCCATATATAAAAATAGAAGTAGTACTGTGCATTGTCCATATATAAAAATAGAAGTAGTACTGTGCATTGTCCATATATAAAAATAGAAGTAGTACTGTGCATTGTCCATATATAAAAATAGAAGTAGTACTGTGCATTGTCCATATATAAAAATAGAAGTAGTACTGTGCATTGTCCATATATAAAAATAGAAGTAGTACTGTGCATTGTCCATATATAAAAATAGAAGTAGTACTGTGCATTGTCCATATATAAAAATAGAAGTAGTACTGTGCATTGTCCATATATAAAAATAGAAGTAGTACTGTGCATTGTCCATATATAAATATGTCATATATAAAAGAAGTAGTACTGTGCATTGTCCATATATAAAAATAGAAGTAGTACTGTGCATTGTCCATATATAAAATAGAAGTAGTACTGTGCATTGTCCATATATAAAAATAGAAGTAGTACTGTGCATTGTCCATATATAAAAAATAGAAGTAGTACTGTGCATTGTCCATATATAAAAATAGAAGTAGTACTGTGCATTGTCCATATATAAAAATAGAAGTAGTACTGTGCATTGTCCATATATAAAAATAGAAGTAGTACTGTGCATTGTCCATATATAAAAATAGAAGTAGTACTGTGCATTGTCCATATATAAAAATAGAAGTAGTACTGTGCATTGTCCATATATAAAAATAGAAGTAGTACTGTGCATTGTCCATATATAAAAATAGAAGTAGTACTGTGCATTGTCCATATATAAAAATAGAAGTAGTACTGTGCATTGTCCATATATAAAAATAGAAGTAGTACTGTGCATTGTCCATATATAAAAATAGAAGTAGTACTGTGCATTGTCCATATATAAAAATAGAAGTAGTACTGTGCATTGTCCATATATAAAAATAGAAGTAGTACTGTGCATTGTCCATATATAAAAATAGAAGTAGTACTGTGCATTGTCCATATATAAAAATAGAAGTAGTACTGTGCATTGTCCATATATAAAAATAGAAGTAGTACTGTGCATTGTCCATATATAAAAAATAGAAGTAGTACTGTGCATTGTCCATATATAAAAATAGAAGTAGTACTGTGCATTGTCCATATATAAAAATAGAAGTAGTACTGTGCATCTGTCCATATATAAAAATAGAAGTAGTACTGTGCATTGTCCATATATAAAAATAGAAGTAGTACTGTGCATTGTCCATATATAAAAATAGAAGTAGTACTGTGCATTGTCCATATATAAAAATAGAAGTAGTACTGTGCATTGTCCATATATAAAAAATAGAAGTAGTACTGTGCATTGTCCATATATAAAAATAGAAGTAGTACTGTGCATTGTCCATATATAAAAATAGAAGTAGTACTGTGCATTGTCCATATATAAAAATAGAAGTAGTACTGTGCATTGTCCATATATAAAAATAGAAGTAGTACTGTGCATTGTCCATATATAAAAATAGAAGTAGTACTGTGCATTGTCCATATATAAAAATAGAAGTAGTACTGTGCATTGTCCATATATAAAAATAGAAGTAGTACTGTGCATTGTCCATATATAAAAATAGAAGTAGTACTGTGCATTGTCCATATATAAAAATAGAAGTAGTACTGTGCATTGTCCATATATAAAAATAGAAGTAGTACTGTGCATTGTCCATATATAAAAATAGAAGTAGTACTGTGCATTGTCCATATATAAAAATAGAAGTAGTACTGTGCATTGTCCATATATAAAAATAGAAGTAGTACTGTGCATTGTCCATATATAAAAATAGAAGTAGTACTGTGCATTGTCCATATATAAAAATAGAAGTAGTACTGTGCATTGTCCATATATAAAAATAGAAGTAGTACTGTGCATTGTCCATATATAAAAATAGAAGTAGTACTGTGCATTGTCCATATATAAAAATAGAAGTAGTACTGTGCATTGTCCATATATAAAAATAGAAGTAGTACTGTGCATTGTCCATATATAAAAATAGAAGTAGTACTGTGCATTGTCCATATATAAAATAGAAGTAGTACTGTGCATTGTCCATATATAAAAATAGAAGTAGTACTGTGCATTGTCCATATATATAAATAGAAGTAGTACTATGCATTGTCCATATATAAAAAAATAGAAGTAGTACTGTGCATTGTCCATATATAAAAATAGAAGTAGTACTGTGCATTGTCCATATATAAAAATAGAAGTAGTACTGTGCATTGTCCATATATAAAAATAGAAGTAGTACTGTGCATTGTCCATATATAAAAATAGAAGTAGTACTGTGCATTGTCCATATATAAAAATAGAAGTAGTACTGTGCATTGTCCATATATAAAAATAGAAGTAGTACTGTGCATTGTCCATATATAAAAATAGAAGTAGTACTGTGCATTGTCCATATATAAAAATAGAAGTAGTACTGTGCATTGTCCATATATAAAAATAGAAGTAGTACTGTGCATTGTCCATATATAAAAATAGAAGTAGTACTGTGCATTGTCCATATATAAAAATAGAAGTAGTACTGTGCATTGTCCATATATAAAAATAGAAGTAGTACTGTGCATTGTCCATATATAAAAATAGAAGTAGTACTGTGCATTGTCCATATATAAAAATAGAAGTAGTACTGTGCATTATCCATATATATAAAAAATAGAAGTAGTACTGTGCATTGTCCATATATAAAAAATAGAAGTAGTACTGTGCATTGTCCATATATAAAATAGAAGTAGTACTGTGCATTGTCCATATATAAAAATAGAAGTAGTACTGTGCATTGTCCATATATAAAAATAAATAAAAATAGAAGTAGTACTGTGCATTGTCCATATATAAAAATAGAAGTAGTACTGTGCATTGTCCATATATAAAAATAGAAGTAGTACTGTGCATTGTCCATATATAAAAATAGAAGTAGTACTGTGCATTGTCCATATATAAAAATAGAAGTAGTACTGTGCATTGTCCATATATAAAAATAGAAGTAGTACTGTGCATTGTCCATATATATAAATAGAAGTAGTACTGTGCATTGTCCATATATATAAATAAAGTAGTACTGTGCATTGTCCATATATAAAAATAGAAGTAGTACTGTGCATTGTCCATATATAAAAATAGAAGTAGTACTGTGCATTGTCCATATATAAAAATAGAAGTAGTACTGTGCATTGTCCATATATAAAAATAGAAGTAGTACTGTGCATTGTCCATATATAAAAAGAAGAAGTAGTACTGTGCATTGTCCATATATAAAAATAGAAGTAGTACTGTGCATTGTCCATATATAAAAATAGAAGTAGTACTGTGCATTGTCCATATATAAAAATAGAAGTAGTACTGTGCATTGTCCATATATAAAAATAGAAGTAGTACTGTGCATTGTCCATATATAAAAATAGAAGTAGTACTGTGCATTGTCCATATATAAAAATAGAAGTAGTACTGTGCATTGTCCATATATAAAAATAGAAGTAGTACTGTGCATTGTCCATATATAAAAATAGAAGTAGTACTGTGCATTGTCCATATATAAAAATAGAAGTAGTACTGTGCATTGTCCATATATAAAAATATGAAGTAGTACTGTGCATTGTCCATATATAAAAATAGAAGTAGTACTGTGCATTGTCCATATATAAAAATAGAAGTAGTACTGTGCATTGTCCATATATAAAAATAGAAGTAGTACTGTGCATTGTCCATATATAAAAATAGAAGTAGTACTGTGCATTGTCCATATATAAAAATAGAAGTAGTACTGTGCATTGTCCATATATAAAAATAGAAGTAGTACTGTGCATTGTCCATATATAAAAATAGAAGTAGTACTGTGCATTGTCCATATATAAAAATAGAAGTAGTACTGTGCATTGTCCATATATAAAAATAGAAGTAGTACTGTGCATTGTCCATATATAAAAAATAGAAGTAGTACTGTGCATTGTCCATATATAAAAATAGAAGTAGTACTGTGCATTGTCCATATATAAAAATAGAAGTAGTACTGTGCATTGTCCATATATAAAAATAGAAGTAGTACTGTGCATTGTCCATATATAAAAATAGAAGTAGTACTGTGCATTGTCCATATATAAAAATAGAAGTAGTACTGTGCATTGTCCATATATAAAAATAGAAGTAGTACTGTGCATTGTCCATATATAAAAATAGAAGTAGTACTGTGCATACATATATAAAAAGAAGTAGTACTGTGCATTGTCCATATATAAAAATAGAAGTAGTACTGTGCATTGTCCATATATAAAAATAGAAGTAGTACTGTGCATTGTCCATATATAAAAATAGAAGTAGTACTGTGCATTGTCCATATATAAAAATAGAAGTAGTACTGTGCATTGTCCATATATATAAATAGAAGTAGTACTGTGCATTGTCCATATATAAAAATAGAAGTAGTACTGTGCATTGTCCATATATAAAAAATAGAAGTAGTACTGTGCATTGTCCATATATAAAAATAGAAGTAGTACTGTGCATTGTCCATATATAAAAATAGAAGTAGTACTGTGCATTGTCCATATATAAAAAATAGAAGTAGTACTGTGCATTGTCCATATATAAAAAATAGAAGTAGTACTGTGCATTGTCCATATATAAAAATAGAAGTAGTACTGTGCATTGTCCATATATAAAAATAGAAGTAGTACTGTGCATTGTCCATATATATAAAAAATAGAAGTAGTACTGTGCATTGTCCATATATAAAAATAGAAGTAGTACTGTGCATTGTCCATATATAAAAATAGAAGTAGTACTGTGCATTGTCCATATATAAAAATAGAAGTAGTACTGTGCATTGTCCATATATAAAAATAGAAGTAGTACTGTGCATTGTCCATATATAAAAATAGAAGTAGTACTGTGCATTGTCCATATATAAAAATAGAAGTAGTACTGTGCATTGTCCATATATAAAAATAGAAGTAGTACTGTGCATTGTCCATATATAAAAATAGAAGTAGTACTGTGCATTGTCCATATATAAAAATAGAAGTAGTACTGTGCATTGTCCATATATAAAAATAGAAGTAGTACTGTGCATTGTCCATATATAAAAATAGAAGTAGTACTGTGCATTGTCCATATATAAAAATAGAAGTAGTACTGTGCATTGTCCATATATAAAAATAGAAGTAGTACTGTGCATTGTCCATATATATAAAATATATAAAAAATAGAAGTAGTACTGTGCATTGTCCATATATAAAAATAGAAGTAGTACTGTGCATTGTCCATATATAAAAATAGAAGTAGTACTGTGCATTGTCCATATATAAAAATAGAAGTAGTACTGTGCATTGTCCATATATAAAAAATAGAAGTAGTACTGTGCATTGTCCATATATAAAAATAGAAGTAGTACTGTGCATTGTCCATATATAAAAATAGAAGTAGTACTGTGCATTGTCCATATATAAAAATAGAAGTAGTACTGTGCATTGTCCATATATAAAAATAGAAGTAGTACTGTGCATTGTCCATATATAAAAATAGAAGTAGTACTGTGCATTGTCCATATATAAAAATAGAAGTAGTACTGTGCATTGTCCATATATAAAAATAGAAGTAGTACTGTGCATTGTCCATATATAAAAATAGAAGTAGTACTGTGCATTGTCCATATATAAAAATAGAAGTAGTACTGTGCATTGTCCATATATAAAAATAGAAGTAGTACTGTGCATTGTCCATATATAAAAATAGAAGTAGTACTGTGCATTGTCCATATATAAAAATAGAAGTAGTACTGTGCATTGTCCATATATAAAAATAGAAGTAGTACTGTGCATTGTCCATATATAAAATAGAAGTAGTACTGTGCATTGTCCATATATAAAAAATAGAAGTAGTACTGTGCATTGTCCATATATATAAAATAGAAGTAGTACTGTGTCCATATATAAAATAGAAGTAGTACTGTGCATTGTCCATATATAAAAATAGAAGTAGTACTGTGCATTGTCCATATATAAAAAATAGAAGTAGTACTGTGCATTGTCCATATATAAAAATAGAAGTAGTACTGTGCATTGTCCATATATAAAAATAGAAGTAGTACTGTGCATTGTCCATATATAAAAATAGAAGTAGTACTGTGCATTGTCCATATATAAAAATAGAAGTAGTACTGTGCATTGTCCATATATAAAAATAGAAGTAGTACTGTGCATTGTCCATATATAAAAATAGAAGTAGTACTGTGCATTGTCCATATATAAAAATAGAAGTAGTACTGTGCATTGTCCATATATAAAAATAGAAGTAGTACTGTGCATTGTCCATATATAAAAATAGAAGTAGTACTGTGCATTGTCCATATATAAAAAATAGAAGTAGTACTGTGCATTGTCCATATATAAAAATAGAAGTAGTACTGTGCATTGTCCATATATAAAAATAGAAGTAGTACTGTGCATTGTCCATATATAAAAATAGAAGTAGTACTGTGCATTGTCCATATATAAAAATAGAAGTAGTACTGTGCATTGTCCATATATAAATATAAGAAGTAGTACTGTGCATTGTCCATATATAAAAATAGAAGTAGTACTGTGCATTGTCCATATATAAAAATAGAAGTAGTACTGTGCATTGTCCATATATATAAATAGAAGTAGTACTGTGCATTGTCCATATATAAAAATAGAAGTAGTACTGTGCATTGTCCATATATAAAAATAGAAGTAGTACTGTGCATTGTCCATATATAAAAATAGAAGTAGTACTGTGCATTGTCCATATATAAAAATAGAAGTAGTACTGTGCATTGTATAAACCATAGTATATATATATAAAAATAGAAGTAGTACTGTGCATTGTCCATATATAAAAAATAGAAGTAGTACTGTGCATTGTCCATATATAAAAATATAATAGAAGTAGTACTGTGCATTGTCCATATATAAAAATAGAAGTAGTACTGTGCATTGTCCATATATAAAAATAGAAGGTAGTACTGTGCATTGTCCATATATAAAAATAGAAGTAGTACTGTGCATTGTCCATATATAAAAATAGAAGTAGTACTGTGCATTGTCCATATATAAAAATAGAAGTAGTACTGTGCATTGTCCATATATAAAAATAGAAGTAGTACTGTGCATTGTCCATATATAAAAATAGAAGTAGTACTGTGCATTGTCCATATATAAAAATAGAAGTAGTACTGTGCATTGTCCATATATAAAAATAGAAGTAGTACTGTGCATTGTCCATATATAAAAATAGAAGTAGTACTGTGCATTGTCCATATATAAAAATAGAAGTAGTACTGTGCATTGTCCATATATAAAAATAGAAGTAGTACTGTGCATTGTCCATATATAAAAATAGAAGTAGTACTGTGCATTGTCCATATATAAAAAGTAGTACGGCATGCCATATATAAAAATAGAAGTAGTACTGTGCATTGTCCATATATAAAAATAGAAGTAGTACTGTGCATTGTCCATATATAAAAATAGAAGTAGTACTGTGCATTGTCCATATATAAAAATAGAAGTAGTACTGTGCATTGTCCATATATAAAAATAGAAGTAGTACTGTGCATTGTCCATATATAAAAATAGAAGTAGTACTGTGCATTGTCCATATATAAAAAATAGAAGTAGTACTGTGCATTGTCCATATATAAAAATAGAAGTAGTACTGTGCATTGTCCATATATAAAAATAGAAGTAGTACTGTGCATTGTCCATATATAAAAATAGAAGTAGTAGGACTGTGCATTGTACATATATAAAAATAGAAGTAGTACTGTGCATTGTCCATATATAAAAATAGAAGTAGTACTGTGCATTGTCCATATATAAAAATAGAAGTAGTACTGTGCATTGTCCATATATATATAAAGAAGTAGTACTGTGCATTGTCCATATATAAAAATAGAAGTAGTACTGTGCATTGTCCATATATAAAAATAGGTATTGCCATATATAAAATAGAAGTAGTACTGTGCATTGTCCATATATAAAAATAGAAGTAGTACTGTGCATTGTCCATATATAAAAATAGAAGTAGTACTGTGCATTGTCCATATATAAAAATAGAAGTAGTACTGTGCATTGTCCATATATAAAAATAGAAGTAGTACTGTGCATTGTCCATATATAAAAATAGAAGTAGTACTGTGCATTGTCCATATATAAAAATAGAAGTAGTACTGTGCATTGTCCATATATAAAAATAGAAGTAGTACTGTGCATTGTCCATATATAAAAATAGAAGTAGTACTGTGCATTGTCCATATATAAAAATAGAAGTAGTACTGTGCATTGTCCATATATAAAAATAGAAGTAGTACTGTGCATTGTCCATATATAAAAATAGAAGTAGTACTGTGCATTGTCCATATATAAAAAATAGAAGTAGTACTGTGCATTGTCCATATATAAAAATAGAAGTAGTACTGTGCATTGTCCATATATAAAAATAGAAGTAGTACTGTGCATTGTCCATATATAAAAATAGAAGTAGTACTGTGCATGTTATATAAAAATAGAAGTAGTACTGTGCATTGTCCATATATAAAAATAGAAGTAGTACTGTGCATTGTCCATATATAAAAATAGAAGTAGTACTGTGCATTGTCCATATATAAAAATAGAAGTAGTACTGTGCATTGTCCATATATAAAAAATAGAAGTAGTACTGTGCATTGTCCATATATAAAATAGAAGTAGTACTGTGCATTGTCCATATATAAAAATAGAAGTAGTACTGTGCATTGTCCATATATAAAAATAGAAGTAGTACTGTGCATTGTCCATATATAAAAATAGAAGTAGTACTGTGCATTGTCCATATATAAAAATAGAAGTAGTACTGTGCATTGTCCATATATAAAAATAGAAGTAGTACTGTGCATTGTCCATATATAAAAATAGAAGTAGTACTGTGCATTGTCCATATATAAAAATAGAAGTAGTACTGTGCATTGTCCATATATAAAAATAGAAGTAGTACTGTGCATTGTCCATATATAAAAATAGAAGTAGTACTGTGCATTGTCCATATATAAAAAAAGAAGTAGTACTGTGCATTGTCCATATATAAAAATAGAAGTAGTACTGTGCATTGTCCATATATAAAAATAGAAGTAGTACTGTGCATTGTCCATATATAAAAATAGAAGTAGTACTGTGCATTGTCCATATATAAAAATAGAAGTAGTACTGTGCATTGTCCATATATAAAAATAGAAGTAGTACTGTGCATTGTCCATATATAAAAATAGAAGTAGTACTGTGCATTGTCCATATATAAAAATAGAAGTAGTACTGTGCATTGTCCATATATAAAAATAGAAGTAGTACTGTGCATTGTCCATATATAAAAATAGAAGTAGTACTGTGCATTGTCCATATATAAAAATAGAAGTAGTACTGTGCATTGTCCATATATAAATATAAAGTAGTATTGTCCATATATAAAAATAGAAGTAGTACTGTGCATTGTCCATATATAAAAATAGAAGTAGTACTGTGCATTGTCCATATATAAAAATAGAAGTAGTACTGTGCATTGTCCATATATAAAAATAAGTAGTACTGTGCATTGTCCATATATAAAAATAGAAGTAGTACTGTGCATTGTCCATATATAAAAATAGAAGTAGTACTGTGCATTGTCCATATATAAAAATAGAAGTAGTACTGTGCATTGTCCATATATAAAAATAGAAGTAGTACTGTGCATTGTCCATATATAAAAATAGAAGTAGTACTGTGCATTGTCCATATATAAAAATAGAAGTAGTACTGTGCATTGTCCATATATAAAAATAGAAGTAGTACTGTGCATTGTCCATATATAAAAATAGAAGTAGTACTGTGCATTGTCCATATATAAAAATAGAAGTAGTACTGTGCATTGTCCATATATAAAAATAGAAGTAGTACTGTGCATTGTCCATATATAAAAATAGAAGTAGTACTGTGCATTGATATAAAATAGATAGTAGTACATGTCCATATATAAAAATAGTACTGTGCATTGTCCATATATAAAAATAGAAGTAGTACTGTGCATTGTCCATATATAAAAATAGAAGTAGTACTGTGCATTGTCCATATATAAAAATAGAAGTAGTACTGTGCATTGTCCATATATAAAAATAGAAGTAGTACTGTGCATTGTCCATATATAAAAATAGAAGTAGTACTGTGCATTGTCCATATATAAAAAATAGAAGTAGTACTGTGCATTGTCCATATATAAAAATAGAAGTAGTACTGTGCATTGTCCATATATAAAAATAGAAGTAGTACTGTGCATTGTACATATATAAAAATAGAAGTAGTACTGTGCATTGTCCATATATAAAAATAGAAGTAGTACTGTGCATTGTCCATATATATAAATAGAAGTAGTACTGTGCATTGTCCATATATATAAATAGAAGTAGTACTGTGCATTGTCCATATATAAAAATAGAAGTAGTACTGTGCATTGTCCATATATAAAAATAGAAGTAGTACTGTGCATTGTCCATATATAAAAATAGAAGTAGTACTGTGCATTGTCCATATATAAAATAGAAGTAGTACTGTGCATTGTCCATATATATAAATAGAAGTAGTACTGTGCATTGTCCATATATAAAAATAGAAGTAGTACTGTGCATTGTCCATATATAAAAATAGAAGTAGTACTGTGCATTGTCCATATATAAAAATAGAAGTAGTACTGTGCATTGTCCATATATATAAATAGAAGTAGTACTGTGCATTGTCCATATATAAAAATAGAAGTAGTACTGTGCATTGTCCATATATAAAAATAGAAGTAGTACTGTGCATTGTCCATATATAAAAATAGAAGTAGTACTGTGCATTGTCCATATATAAAAATAGAAGTAGTACTGTGCATTGTCCATATATAAAAATAGAAGTAGTACTGTGCATTGTCCATATATAAAAATAGAAGTAGTACTGTGCATTGTCCATATATAAAAATAGAAGTAGTACTGTGCATTGTCCATATATAAAAATAGAAGTAGTACTGTGCATTGTCCATATATAAAAATAGAAGTAGTACTGTGCATTGTCCATATATAAAAATAGAAGTAGTACTGTGCATTGTCCATATATAAAAATAGAAGTAGTACTGTGCATTGTCCATATATAAAAATAGAAGTAGTACTGTGCATTGTCCATATATAAAAATAGAAGTAGTACTGTGCATTGTCCATATATAAAAATAGAAGTAGTACTGTGCATTGTCCATATATAAAAATAGAAGTAGTACTGTGCATTGTCCATATATAAAAATAGAAGTAGTACTGTGCATTGTCCATATATAAAAATAGAAGTAGTACTGTGCATTGTCCATATATAAAAATAGAAGTAGTACTGTGCATTGTCCATATATAAAAATAGAAGTAGTACTGTGCATTGTCCATATATAAAAAATAGAAGTAGTACTGTGCATTGTCCATATATAAAAATAGAAGTAGTACTGTGGCCATATATAAAATAGAAGTAGTACTGTGCATTGTCCATATATAAAAATAGAAGTAGTACTGTGCATTGTCCATATATAAAAATAGAAGTAGTACTGTGCATTGTCCATATATAAAAATAGAAGTAGTACTGTGCATTGTCCATATATAAAAATAGAAGTAGTACTGTGCATTGTCCATATATAAAAATAGAAGTAGTACTGTGCATTGTCCATATATAAAAATAGAAGTAGACTGTGCATTGTCCATATATAAAAATAGAAGTAGTACTGTGCATTGTCCATATATAAAAATAGAAGTAGTACTGTGCATTGTCCATATATAAAAATAGAAGTAGTACTGTGCATTGTCCATATATAAAAATAGAAGTAGTACTGTGCATTGTCCATATATAAAAATAGAAGTAGTACTGTGCATTGTCCATATATAAAAATAGAAGTAGTACTGTGCATTGTCCATATATAAAAATAGAAGTAGTACTGTGCATTGTCCATATATAAAAATAGAAGTAGTACTGTGCATTGTCCATATATAAAAATAGAAGTAGTACTGTGCATTGTCCATATATAAAATATAGAAGTAGTACTGTGCATTGTCCATATATAAAAATAGAAGTAGTACTGTGCATTGTCCATATATAAAAATAGAAGTAGTACTGTGCATTGTCCATATATAAAAATAGAAGTAGTACTGTGCATTGTCCATATATAAAAAATAGAAGTAGTACTGTGCATTGTCCATATATAAAAATAGAGTAGTACTGTGCATTGTCCATATATAAAAATAGAAGTAGTACTGTGCATTGCCATATATATATAATAGAAGTAGTACTGTGCATTGTCCATATATAAAATAGAAGTAGTACTGTGCATTGTCCATATATAAAAATAGAAGTAGTACTGTGCATTGTCCATATATAAAAATAGAAGTAGTACTGTGCATTGTCCATATATATAAATAGAAGTAGTACTGTGCATTGTCCATATATAAAAATAGAAGTAGTACTGTGCATTGTCCATATATAAAAATAGAAGTAGTACTGTGCATTGTCCATATATAAAAATAGAAGTAGTACTGTGCATTGTCCATATATAAAAATAGAAGTAGTACTGTGCATTGTCCATATATAAAAATAGAAGTAGTACTGTGCATTGTCCATATATAAAAATAGAAGTAGTACTGTGCATTGTCCATATATAAAAATAGAAGTAGTACTGTGCATTGTCCATATATAAAAATAGAAGTAGTACTGTGCATTGTCCATATATAAAAATAGAAGTAGTACTGTGCATTGTCCATATATAAAAATAGAAGTAGTACTGTGCATTGTCCATATATAAAAATAGAAGTAGTACTGTGCATTGTCCATATATAAAAATAGAAGTAGTACTGTGCATTGTCCATATATAAAAAATAGAAGTAGTACTGTGCATTGTCCATATATAAAAATAGAAGTAGTACTGTGCATTGTCCATATATAAAAATAGAAGTAGTACTGTGCATTGTCCATATATAAAAAATAGAAGTAGTACTGTGCATTGTCCATATATAAAAATAGAAGTAGTACTGTGCATTGTCCATATATAAAAATAGAAGTAGTACTGTGCATTGTCCATATATAAAAATAGAAGTAGTACTGTGCATTGTCCATATATAAAAATAGAAGTAGTACTGTGCATTGTCCATATATAAAAATAGAAGTAGTACTGTGCATTGTCCATATATAAAAATAGAAGTAGTACTGTGCATTGTCCATATATAAAAATAGAAGTAGTACTGTGCATTGTCCATATATAAAAATAGAAGTAGTACTGTGCATTGTCCATATATAAAAATAGAAGTAGTACTGTGCATTGTCCATATATAAAAATAGAAGTAGTACTGTGCATTGTCCATATATAAAAATAGAAGTAGTACTGTGCATTGTCCATATATAAAAATAGAAGTAGTACTGTGCATTGTCCATATATAAAAATAGAAGTAGTACTGTGCATTGTCCATATATATAAAATAGAAGTAGTACTGTGCATTGTCCATATATAAAAAATAGAAGTAGTACTGTGCATTGTCCATATATAAAAATAGAAGTAGTACTGTGCATTGTCCATATATAAAAATAGAAGTAGTACTGTGCATTGTCCATATATAAAAATAGAAGTAGTACTGTGCATTGTCCATATATAAAAAATAGAAGTAGTACTGTGCATTGTCCATATATAAAAATAGAAGTAGTACTGTGCATTGTCCATATATATAAAATGAATTAGTACATATGCATTGTCCATATATAAAAATAGAAGTAGTACTGTGCATTGTCCATATATAAAAATAGAAGTAGTACTGTGCATTGTCCATATATAAAAATAGAAGTAGTACTGTGCATTGTCCATATATAAAAATAGAAGTAGTACTGTGCATTGTCCATATATAAAAATAGAAGTAGTACTGTGCATTGTCCATATATAAAAAATAGAAGTAGTACTGTGCATTGTCCATATATAAAAATAGAAGTAGTACTGTGCATTGTCCATATATAAAAATAGAAGTAGTACTGTGCATTGTCCATATATAAAAATAGAAGTAGTACTGTGCATTGTCCATATATAAAAATAAGTAGTACTATATATCATATATAAAAATAGAAGTAGTACTGTGCATTGTCCATATATAAAAATAGAAGTAGTACTGTGCATTGTCCATATATAAAAAAAGAAGTAGTACTGTGCATTGTCCATATATAAAAAATAGAAGTAGTACTGTGCATTGTCCATATATAAAAATAGAAGTAGTACTGTGCATTGTCCATATATAAAAATAGAAGTAGTACTGTGCATTGTCCATATATAAAAATAGAAGTAGTACTGTGCATTGTCCATATATAAAAATAGAAGTAGTACTGTGCATTGTCCATATATAAAAATAGAAGTAGTACTGTGCATTGTCCATATATAAAAATAGAAGTAGTACTGTGCATTGTCCATATATAAAATATAGAAGTAGTACTGTGCATTGTCCATATATAAAAATAGAAGTAGTACTGTGCATTGTCCATATATAAAAATAGAAGTAGTACTGTGCATTGTCCATATATAAAAATAGAAGTAGTACTGTGCATTGTCCATATATAAATATAGAGATATATATTATGTATGTATATATATAAATAGAGTAGTACTGTGCATTGTCCATATATAAAAATAGAAGTAGTACTGTGCATTGTCCATATATAAAAATAGAAGTAGTACTGTGCATTGTCCATATATAAAAATAGAAGTAGTACTGTGCATTGTCCATATATAAAAATAGAAGTAGTACTGTGCATTGTCCATATATAAAAATAGAAGTAGTACTGTGCATTGTCCATATATAAAAATAGAAGTAGTACTGTGCATTGTCCATATATAAAAATAGAAGTAGTACTGTGCATTGTCCATATATAAAAATAGAAGTAGTACTGTGCATGCCATATATAAAATAGAAGTAGTACTGTGCATGATATATATAAAATAGAAGTAGTACTGTGCATTGCCATATATATAAAATAGAAGTAGTACTGTGCATTGTCCATATATAAAAAATAGAAGTAGTACTGTGCATTGTCCATATATAAAAAATAGAAGTAGTACTGTGCATTGTCCATATATAAAAATAGAAGTAGTACTGTGCATTGTCCATATATAAAAATAGAAGTAGTACTGTGCATTGTCCATATATAAAAATAGAAGTAGTACTGTGCATTGTCCATATATAAAAATAGAAGTAGTACTGTGCATTGTCCATATATAAAAATAGAAGTAGTACTGTGCATTGTCCATATATAAAAATAGAAGTAGTACTGTGCATTGTCCATATATAAAAATAGAAGTAGTACTGTGCATTGTCCATATATAAAAATAGAAGTAGTACTGTGCATTGTCCATATATAAAAATAGAAGTAGTACTGTGCATTGTCCATATATAAAAATAGAAGTAGTACTGTGCATTGTCCATATATAAAAATAGAAGTAGTACTGTGCATTGTCCATATATAAAAATAGAAGTAGTACTGTGCATTGTCCATATATAAAAATAGAAGTAGTACTGTGCATTGTCCATATATAAAAATAGAAGTAGTACTGTGCATTGTCCATATATAAAAATAGAAGTAGTACTGTGCATTGTCCATATATAAAAATAGAAGTAGTACTGTGCATTGTCCATATATAAAAATAGAAGTAGTACTGTGCATTGTCCATATATAAAAATAGAAGTAGTACTGTGCATTGTCCATATATAAAAAATAGAAGTAGTACTGTGCATTGTCCATATATAAAAATAGAAGTAGTACTGTGCATTGTCCATATATAAAAATAGAAGTAGTACTGTGCATTGTCCATATATAAAAATAGAAGTAGTACTGTGCATTGTCCATATATAAAAATAGAAGTAGTACTGTGCATTGTCCATATATAAAAATAGAAGTAGTACTGTGCATTGTCCATATATAAAAATATGAAGTAGTACTGTGCATTGTCCATATATAAAAATAGAAGTAGTACTGTGCATTGTCCATATATAAAAATAGAAGTAGTACTGTGCATTGTCCATATATAAAAAATAGAAGTAGTACTGTGCATTGTCCATATATAAAAATAGAAGTAGTACTGTGCATTGTCCATATATAAAAATAGAAGTAGTACTGTGCATTGTCCATATATAAAAATAGAAGTAGTACTGTGCATTGTCCATATATAAAAATAGAAGTAGTACTGTGCATTGTCCATATATAAAAATAGAAGTAGTACTGTGCATTGTCCATATATAAAAATAGAAGTAGTACTGTGCATTGTCCATATATAAAAATAGAAGTAGTACTGTGCATTGTCCATATATAAAAATAGAAGTAGTACTGTGCATTGCCATATATAAAATAGAGTAGACGGCATATATATATAAAAATAGAAGTAGTACTGTGCATTGTCCATATATAAAAATAGAAGTAGTACTGTGCATTGTCCATATATAAAAATAGAAGTAGTACTGTGCATTGTCCATATATAAAAATAGAAGTAGTACTGTACATTGTATATATAAAAATAGAAGTAGTACTGTGCATTGTCCATATATAAAAATAGAAGTAGTACTGTGCATTGTCCATATATAAAAATAGAAGTAGTACTGTGCATTGTCCATATATAAAAATAGAAGTAGTACTGTGCATTGTCCATATATAAAAATAGAAGTAGTACTGTGCATTGTCCATATATAAAAATAGAAGTAGTACTGTGCATTGTCCATATATAAAAATAGAAGTAGTACTGTGCATTGTCCATATATAAAAATAGAAGTAGTACTGTGCATTGTCCATATATAAAAATAGAAGTAGTACTGTGCATTGTCCATATATAAAAATAGAAGTAGTACTGTGCATTGTCCATATATAAAAATAGAAGTAGTACTGTGCATTGTCCATATATAAAAATAGAAGTAGTACTGTGCATTGTCCATATATAAAAATAGAAGTAGTACTGTGCATTGTCCATATATAAAAATAGAAGTAGTACTGTGCATTGTCCATATATAAAAATAGAAGTAGTACTGTGCATTGTCCATATATAAAAATAGAAGTAGTACTGTGCATTGTCCATATATAAAAATAGAAGTAGTACTGTGCATTGTCCATATATAAAAATAGAAGTAGTACTGTGCATTGTCCATATATAAAAATAGAAGTAGTACTGTGCATTGTCCATATATAAAAATAGAAGTAGTACTGTGCATTGTCCATATATAAAAATAGAAGTAGTACTGTGCATTGTCCATATATAAAAATATAAGTAGTACTGTGCATTGTCCATATATAAAAATAGAGTAGTACTGTGCATTGTCCATATATAAAAATAGAAGTAGTACTGTGCATTGTCCATATATAAAAATAGAAGTAGTACTGTGCATTGTCCATATATAAAAATAGAAGTAGTACTGTGCATTGTCCATATATAAAAATAGAAGTAGTACTGTGCATTGTCCATATATAAAAATAGAAGTAGTACTGTGCATTGTCCATATATAAAAATAGAAGTAGTACTGTGCATTGTCCATATATAAAAATAGAAGTAGTACTGTGCATTGTCCATATATAAAAATAGAAGTAGTACTGTGCATTGTCCATATATAAAAATAGAAGTAGTACTGTGCATTGTCCATATATAAAAATAGAAGTAGTACTGTGCATTGTCCATATATAAAAATAGAAGTAGTACTGTGCATTGTCCATATATAAAAATAGAAGTAGTACTGTGCATTGTCCATATATAAAAATAGAAGTAGTACTGTGCATTGTCCATATATAAAAATATATATAGTAGGCATTGTCCATATATAAAAATAGAAGTAGTACTGTGCATTGTCCATATATAAAAATATAAATATATATTGTACATTGTATATATATAAAATAGAAGTAGTACTGTGCATTGTCCATATATAAAAATAGAAGTAGTACTGTGCATTGTCCATATATAAAAATAGAAGTCCACGTCCATATATAAAAATAGAGTAGTACGTCCATATATAAAAATAGAAGTAGTACTGTGCATTGTCCATATATAAAAATAGAAGTAGTACTGTGCATTGTCCATATATAAAAATAGAAGTAGCGCATTGTCCATATATAAAAATAGAAGTAGTACTGTGCATTGTCCATATATAAAAATAGAAGTAGTACTGTGCATTGTCCATATATAAAAATAGAAGTAGTACTGTGCATTGTCCATATATAAAAATAGAAGTAGTACTGTGCATTGTCCATATATAAAAATAGAAGTAGTACTGTGCATTGTCCATATATAAAAATAGAAGTAGTACTGTGCATTGTCCATATATAAAAATAGAAGTAGTACTGTGCATTGTCCATATATAAAAATAGAAGTAGTACTGTGCATTGTCCATATATAAAAATAGAAGTAGTACTGTGCATTGTCCATATATAAAAATAGAAGTAGTACTGTGCATTGTCCATATATAAAAATAGAAGTAGTACTGTGCATTGTCCATATATAAAAATAGAAGTAGTACTGTGCATTGTCCATATATAAAAATAGAAGTAGTACTGTGCATTGTCCATATATAAAAATAGAAGTAGTACTGTGCATTGTCCATATATAAAAATAGAAGTAGTACTGTGCATTGTCCATATATAAAAATAGAAGTAGTACTGTGCATTGTCCATATATAAAAATAGAAGTAGTACTGTACATTGTCCATATATAAAAATAGAAGTAGTACTGTCCATTGATATATAAAATAGAAGTAGTACTGTGCATTGTCCATATATAAAAATAGAAGTAGTACTGTGCATTGTCCATATATAAAAATAGAAGTAGTACTGTGCATTGTCCATATATAAAAATAGAAGTAGTACTGTGCATTGTCCATATATAAAAAATAGAAGTAGTACTGTGCATTGTCCATATATAAAAATAGAAGTAGTACTGTGCATTGTCCATATATAAAAATAGAAGTAGTACTGTGCATTGTCCATATATAAAAATAGAAGTAGTACTGTGCATTGTCCATATATAAAAATAGAAGTAGTACTGTGCATTGTCCATATATAAAAATAGAAGTAGTACTGTGCATTGTCCATATATAAAAAATAGAAGTAGTACTGTGCATTGTCCATATATAAAAATAGAAGTAGTACTGTGCATATCCATATATAAAAATAGAAGTAGTACTGTGCATTGTCCATATATAAAAATAGAAGTAGTACTGTGCATTGTCCATATATAAAAATAGAAGTAGTACTGTGCATTGTCCATATATAAAAATAGAAGTAGTACTGTGCATTGTCCATATATAAAAATAGAAGTAGTACTGTGCATTGTCCATATATAAAAATAGAAGTAGTACTGTGCATTGTCCATATATAAAAATAGAAGTAGTACTGTGCATTGTCCATATATAAAAATAGAAGTAGTACTGTGCATTGTCCATATATAAAAATAGAAGTAGTACTGTGCATTGTCCATATATAAAAATAGAAGTAGTACTGTGCATTGTCCATATATAAAAATAGAAGTAGTACTGTGCATTGTCCATATATAAAAATAGAAGTAGTACTGTGCATTGTCCATATATAAAAATAGAAGTAGTACTGTGCATTGTCCATATATAAAAATAGAAGTAGTACTGTGCATTGTCCATATATAAAAATAGAAGTAGTACTGTGCATTGTCCATATATAAAAATAGAAGTAGTACTGTGCATTGTCCATATATAAAAATAGAAGTAGTACTGTGCATTGTCCATATATAAAAATAGAAGTAGTACTGTGCATTGTCCATATATAAAAATAGAAGTAGTACTGTGCATTGTCCATATATAAAAATAGAAGTAGTACTGTGCATTGTCCATATATAAAAATAGAAGTAGTACTGTGCATTGTCCATATATAAAAAATAGAAGTAGTACTGTGCATTGTCCATATATATAAATAGAAGTAGTACTGTGCATTGTCCATATATAAAAATAGAAGTAGTACTGTGCATTGTCCATATATAAAAATAGAAGTAGTACTGTGCATTGTCCATATATAAAAATAGTAGTACTGTGCACTGTCCATATATATAAAATAGAATAGAAGTAGTACTGTGCATTGTCCATATATAAAAATAGAAGTAGTACTGTGCATTGTCCATATATAAAAATAGAAGTAGTACTGTGCATTGTCCATATATAAAAATAGAAAAGTAGTAGTACTGTGCATTGTCCATATATAAAAATAGAAGTAGTACTGTGCACTGTCCATATATACTGTATATATATATGTATATATACTGTATATAGATACTGCACATTATTATATACAGTGTCCTTTCTAATAGTATATATAGTGTTGCCCATTATTATATACAGTGTAATTTCTATTAGTGTATATATAGTGTCCTGCTCATTATTATATACAGTGTCCTTTCTATTAGTATATATAGTGTTGCCCAATATTATATACAGTGTCCTTTCTATTAGTATATATAGTGTCCTGCTCATTATTATATACAGTGTCCTTTCTATTAGTATATATAGTGTCCTGCTGATTATTATATACAGTGTCCTTTCTATTAGTATATATAGTGTCCTGCTGATTATTATATACAGTGTCCTTTCTATTAGTATATATAGTGTCCTGCTCATTATTATATACAGTGTCCTTTCTATTAGTATATATAGTGTCCTGCTCATTATTATATACAGTGTGCTTTCTATTAGTATATTCAGTTTCCTTTCCATTAGTATATATAGTGTCCTGTCCATTATTATATACAGTGTCTTTTCTATTAGTATATATAGTGTTGCCCATTATTATATACAGTGTCCTTTCTATTAGTATATATAGTGTCCTGCCCATACATTTCTTTACAATACATATGATCAGCCTGTACATTGCATAGACACATAACAGGATTATGGGTGCAAATCCATCAGTCCAACAGTCTTTAGGTTTTCTTCTCAGGATCCATATCCTTTAACAGTTTATTGTCCCATTTGTCTCTAAGAACATCATCCAGTGGGGACACCACCATGACAACAAGGCTCTCCTTGTAGTTTCACAGCCGTACTGGTTGTCACCAGGACCTGGAAGGGACCGTCAAATCGAGGCCCTTCTCACGTGGCTCTTTATCTCCATCCAATCTTTGGGTTGTAGCTTATAGGTTTCTTCCACTAACTCAGGATCTTAAAGGAAGGAGGAAACTCGAGAGTGTACATTAGTCACATGTTTTTGGCAATCCATCACATAGTCAGTCAGCACACCATACTACATCTGGAACAATTGTGAAAAATACAATCCAAATACTCTAGGGGCTGAGGCCAATCCTTCTGTCAGGAGTCAGGAGTGTACCTTACAGAAAGACAAATACAAGTGACAATACTCTCCACTTCTCTGGGGACGGTACGGGGTATGGAACACTTGCTGTATCCCCACAGCCTCCATTATTTCTCTCATTACCTGTCCTATATAGTGAGTTCATTATCACTTTGATGGTCTCGGGGATCCCATACCTGCACACTACTTCTTTCAGTAGTTTATCTGCAGTCTCTTTTCTGCACCAGAAATGCCTCAGGTCATCCTGAAGAGAGATCACTACACACAAGCACGTACTCATACCTTCCCACCTCCGGTAACTGTATATAGTTAACCCACAATCTCTGAAACAGGTACAAGGGCTTCGGGGTGTGTTTCTGAGAAACCTTTCACCTTCCAGCCTACATTGTGTCTGACACATGTTATGCAGCTTACACGTATCTGACTACAGTGATGCTAAATCCTGCAGCTACCCATCATCTGCTCACCAGGTCACACATGGCTACTTCTGAGTGGTGCGCTTCAGCTGCTTGAACCATCCTTGGGAACAATGCTCTCGGTAACATACTCTCTTACCACTGGCATCAGGACTTGTTCATTCTTTTTCTTCCTCCTTGCAGTTTCCAAATCTTCTTTTCTTCTGGGCCATTTTGGTCCTGCAGTATTTTTAGAACCTGAAAAGAGAGCTGAGAGTTTTGGTCCAGTATGGTGACCGCCTGTGCTGAGGCATGTTCCCTAGGCTTTTCTGCAGCTAGTTTGGTGGCAGTATCTGCCCACACGTTACCTCTACTTTCTTTTGTATCAGCCTTGGTGTGTGCCTTGATTTTGATTATACCCACCTGTTCGGGTAGCAGCAAGTCCTACAAAACCTACTGACTTGCCTGGACATCCTTTTAGGGTTAACATTAAACGCACAGATTGGACGATAGTCCTGCTAAACCGAAAGCCCATCGGGCTTACCCTCAGCCATTTTACACTGTTTCAGTGAGTGCTTTTAGGTGGGTTCTGCTTATTTTACCTCGTTTCCAGTAACCATGGCAAATCCAGTGTAGACTCTGTCACCTTCCCAAATCAAGAGCCATCTATAACAAAACTCAAAATCAGGGTTAGCAAAATCAGGGTTAGCAATAGGTTCATCATTTACATGACCAAACCCAATTGTTCTATATTGTCAGCAGAAAATCCTTGTGCCTTTCTCCCCCCATGAACCTATTGGTAACTGGTGAAAAGGGATTTTTAGTGACGTGCAGCGTGCAGAGGTGACATGAGGAGGCATAAGTAAGGCACACTGTAGTCTGAGATGTCCAGCCACTGAAATATTCCCAAGCTGGACCTGGGACACTCACAAGAATGAATTCATATTATAATTCAATATTACCAAAACTCAAAATCTGCATTAACAATGGTTCTTGGTCTTCTATATTATCTAAATCTTGTTATAAACAATCTTCATGTATTAAATTACTTTGCGTTCTGACTCTCAAGGACAAAGTCAAGTTTTCTTACCACGCACCGCTGCACTGTTAAACTCTCCACTTCTCCCACCGTAGAACTACAAAATTACAGAACCTGCAATACATAGTTTTTAAAGGGCCAGTGACTTGTGTGTTTTTTTTTCTCTACAACTTCTTCACACTCCAGAATTACAAACAATTCAATAAGGTTAGTAAATTCTCAGAATATATCAGCAGAGAAGGCAGAAGCCTTGAATAGTCGATCCCCTGTTCACATAACAAAAATTATACACAAAAAAACATTACAGCCTAGCAGATATGTGAGTGACTTCTAATTCACTTAGTTAGCGCTGAAACACAAAAATTTGTCCCTTCTTTTCCTTAAAAAAAAACATTGTCACATAACTGACTTTTGATTAAACAACATACACATACATGTTCACAAATCTGGAAATATGGGACACGTTATTCATTTTCTAAGTCTTCATGACAATCTTTCTACAATGGGGGACAATTGGGGCATGGTTCATAACAAAGTAACAAAATGAAACAGATTTGTCTACATCTAAGGCAGGTTCGGCCGGCTGGTTACCCGTCTAAACCAAAGATGATGCTGAAGCGCTTCCTCCTGCATACAAAACAAACATTGGCACCAAATCCTTTATGTGTTCTCAATTGACTTAAATCAACCCTTGTCCACTTGAGGGACCACGGAAGGGTCGTCCATGTTACCACAGGATACAGACCAGCTCTTGGAGGATGCGGGTGTGGTTGGGGAACTCCACAAGCTGCGCAGAATTTTCTCCAATCAGGGTTTTGTTGACCACAATCTCTGCAGGTCCTTCTAGACTGCTGTTTGCTGGTGTTTTCTCTGGTACTTAGGAGATTTTACTACTTTCCGTTGCTCTTTCTGAATCACTTTCTTCACTCCTTCTCCTTGGAATCACTTTCCTCTTTTTCCCTACTATTCTCACCATCAAAGCACTGATAATAGTACTTATTACCTACTTCTGACTCTCTACACCAGGGGTCGGCAACCCCTGGCACGCGAGGCTTATTTCCCTGGCACAGCAGCGGATTCCTCACCCAGCAGTTTCGATCGGACCAAACGAAACTCCTATTATTATACTGTGAGGTCTCTTCAGACCCCCGAGTATAATAAGCAGAGACTTAGGAGAAGTGATGAAACATAAAAAACAATGTACTCACCTTGCTTCCTGCACTACGTGGCGGCTGTGCGATCTGACGGCTGACAGGGCCTCAGAGGTCACGTCTGCATCTGACGTCATTACGCATAATGATTCGACGTGACCCCAGAGACCCAATCAGCGGTCGCTGACTACAGGCAGAAGCGCTGAAGAGAACAGAGCGGCTGCTGGTCCTGCACTTATTATACTCGGGGGTCTGAAGAGAGCTATGGGACCTAATACTGTGTGCAGGGACCGCTATGGGACTTAATACCGTGTGCAGGGACCGCTATGGAACCTAATACCGTGTGTAGGGACCGCTATGGGACCTAATACCGTGTGCAGGGACCACTATGGGACATAATACCGTGTGCAGGGACCACTATGGGACATAATACCGTGTGCAGGGACCGCTATGGGACCTAATACCGTGTGCAGGGACCACTATGGGACATAATACCGTGTGCAGGGACCGCTATGGGACCTAATACCGTGTGCAGGGACCGCTATGGAACCTAATACCGTGTGCAGGGACCGCTATGGGACCTAATACCGTGTGCAGGGACCACTATGGAACCTAATACCGTGTGCAGGGACCGCTATGGGACCTAATACCGTGTGCAGGGACCACTATGGAACCTAATACCGTGTGCAGGGACCGCTATGGGACCTAATACCGTGTGCAGGGACCACTATGGAACCTAATACCGTGTGCAGGGACCGCTATGGGACCTAATACCGTGTGCAGGGACCACTATGGGACATAATACCGTGTGCAGGGACCGCTATGGGACCTAATACCGTGTGCAGGGACCGCTATGGAACCTAATACCGTGTGCAGGGACCGCTATGGGACCTAATACCGTGTGCAGGGACCACTATGGAACCTAATACCGTGTGCAGGGACCGCTATGGAACCTAATACCGTGTGCAGGGACCGCTATGGGACCTAATACCGTGTGCAGGGACCACTATGGAACCTAATACCGTGTGCAGGGACCGCTATGGGACCTAATACCGTGTGCAGGGACCACTATGGGACATAATACCGTGTGCAGGGACCGCTATGGGACCTAATACCGTGTGCAGGGACCTAATACCGTGTGCAGGGACCGCTATGGGACCTAATACCGTGTGCAGGGACCGCTATGGAACCTAATACCGTGTGCAGGGACCACTATGGGACTTAATACCGTGTGCAGGGACCACTATGGAACCTAATACCGTGTGCAGGGACCGCTATGGGACCTAATACCGTGTGCAGGGACCGCTATGGGACCTAATACCGTGTGCAGGGACCTAATACCGTGTGCAGGGACCGCTATGGGACCTAATACCGTGTGCAGGGACCGCTATGGGACCTAATACCGTGTGCAGGGACCGCTATGGGACCTAATACCGTGTGCAGGGACCGCTATGGGACATAATACCGTGTGCAGGGACCGCTATGGGACCTAATACTGTGTGCGGGGACCGCTATGGGACCTAATACTGTGTGCAGGGGCCGCTATGTGACATAATACCATGTGCAGGGACCACTATGGGACCTAATACCATGTGCAGGGGCCGCTATGGGACCTAATACCATGTGCAGGGGCCGCTATGGGACCTAATACCGTGTGCAGGGACCGCTATGGGACCTAATACCGTGTGCAGGGGCCACTATGGGACCTAATATCATGTGCAGGGGCCACTGTGGGACATAATGTCACGTGCAGGGGCCGCTATGTGACATAATACCATGTGCAGGGGCCGCTATGGGACCTAATACCATGTGCAGGGACCGCTATGGGACCTAATACCATGTGCAGGGACCGCTATGGGACATAATACCGTGTGCAGGGACCGCTATGGGACCTAATACCGTGTGCAGGGACCGCTATGGGACATAATACCGTGTGCAGGGACCGCTATGGGACCTAATACCGTGTGCAGGGACCGCTATGGGACCTAATACCATGTGCAGGGACCGCTATGGGACCTAATACCGTGTGCAGGGACCGCTATGGAACCTAATACCGTGTGCAGGGACCTAATACCGTGTGCAGGGACCGCTATGGGACCTAATACCGTGTGCAGGGACCGCTATGGAACCTAATACCGTGTGCAGGGACCACTATGGGACTTAATACCGTGTGCAGGGACCACTATGGGACCTAATACCGTGTGCAGGGACCACTATGGGACCTAATACCGTGTGCAGGGACCTAATACCGTGTGCAGGGACCGCTATGGGACCTAATACCGTGTGCAGGGACCGCTATGGAACCTAATACCGTGTGCAGGGACCTAATACCGTGTGCAGGGACCACTATGGAACCTAATACCGTGTGCAGGGACCGCTATGGGACCTAATACCGTGTGCAGGGACCTAATACCGTGTGCAGGGACCGCTATGGGACCTAATACCGTGTGCAGGGACCGCTATGGGACCTAATACCATGTGCAGGGACCACTATGGAACCTAATACCGTGTGCAGGGACCGCTATGGGACCTAATACCGTGTGCAGGGACCGCTATGGGACCTAATACCGTGTGCAGGGACCTAATACCGTGTGCAGGGACCGCTATGGGACCTAATACCGTGTGCAGGGACCGCTATGGGACCTAATACCGTGTGCAGGGACCGCTATGGGACCTAATACCGTGTGCAGGGACCGCTATGGGACCTAATACCGTGTGCAGGGACCGCTATGGGACATAATACCGTGTGCAGGGACCGCTATGGGACCTAATACTGTGTGCGGGGACCGCTATGGGACCTAATACCATGTGCAGGGGCCGCTATGGGACCTAATACCATGTGCAGGGGCCGCTATGGGACCTAATACCGTGTGCAGGGACCGCTATGGGACCTAATACCGTGTGCAGGGGCCACTATGGGACCTAATATCATGTGCAGGGGCCACTGTGGGACATAATGTCACGTGCAGGGGCCGCTATGTGACATAATACCATGTGCAGGGGCCGCTATGGGACCTAATACCATGTGCAGGGACCGCTATGGGACCTAATACCGTGTGCAGGGACCGCTATGGGACATAATACCGTGTGCAGGGACCGCTATGGGACCTAATACCGTGTGCAGGGACCGCTATGGGACCTAATACCGTGTGCAGGGACCGCTATGGGACCTAATACCGTGTGCAGGGACCGCTATGGGACCTAATACCGTGTGCAGGGACCGCTATGGGACATAATACCGTGTGCAGGGACCGCTATGGGACCTAATACTGTGTGCGGGGACCGCTATGGGACCTAATACCATGTGCAGGGGCCGCTATGGGACCTAATACCATGTGCAGGGGCCGCTATGGGACCTAATACCGTGTGCAGGGACCGCTATGGGACCTAATACCGTGTGCAGGGGCCACTATGGGACCTAATATCATGTGCAGGGGCCACTGTGGGACATAATGTCACGTGCAGGGGCCGCTATGTGACATAATACCATGTGCAGGGGCCGCTATGGGACCTAATACCATGTGCAGGGACCGCTATGGGACCTAATACCATGTGCAGGGACCGCTATGGGACCTAATACCATGTGCAGGGACCGCTATGGGACATAATACCGTGTGCAGGGACCGCTATGGGACCTAATACCGTGTGCAGGGACCGCTATGGGACCTAATACCGTGTGCAGGGACCGCTATGGGACCTAATACCGTGTGCAGGGACCGCTATGGGACCTAATACCGTGTGCAGGGACCTAATACCGTGTGCAGGGACCGCTATGGGACCTAATACCGTGTGCAGGGACCGCTATGGAACCTAATACCGTGTGCAGGGACCACTATGGGACTTAATACCGTGTGCAGGGACCACTATGGGACCTAATACCGTGTGCAGGGACCTAATACCGTGTGCAGGGACCGCTATGGGACCTAATACCGTGTGCAGGGACCGCTATGGAACCTAATACCGTGTGCAGGGACCTAATACCGTGTGCAGGGACCACTATGGAACCTAATACCGTGTGCAGGGACCGCTATGGGACCTAATACCGTGTGCAGGGACCTAATACCGTGTGCAGGGACCGCTATGGGACCTAATACCGTGTGCAGGGACCGCTATGGGACCTAATACCATGTGCAGGGACCACTATGGAACCTAATACCGTGTGCAGGGACCGCTATGGGACCTAATACCGTGTGCAGGGACCGCTATGGGACCTAATACCGTGTGCAGGGACCGCTATGGGACCTAATACCGTGTGCAGGGACCGCTATGGGACCTAATACCGTGTGCAGGGACCGCTATGGGACATAATACCGTGTGCAGGGACCGCTATGGGACCTAATACTGTGTGCGGGGACCGCTATGGGACCTAATACCATGTGCAGGGGCCGCTATGGGACCTAATACCATGTGCAGGGGCCGCTATGGGACCTAATACCGTGTGCAGGGACCGCTATGGGACCCTAATACCGTGTGCAGGGGCCACTATGGGACCTAATATCATGTGCAGGGGCCACTGTGGGACATAATGTCACGTGCAGGGGCCGCTATGTGACATAATACCATGTGCAGGGGCCGCTATGGGACCTAATACCATGTGCAGGGACCGCTATGGGACCTAATACCGTGTGCAGGGACCGCTATGGGACATAATACCGTGTGCAGGGACCGCTATGGGACCTAATACCGTGTGCAGGGACCGCTATGGGACATAATACCGTGTGCAGGGACCGCTATGGGACCTAATACCGTGTGCAGGGACCGCTATGGGACCTAATACCGTGTGCAGGGACCGCTATGGGACCTAATACCGTGTGCAGGGACCGCTATGGGACATAATACCGTGTGCAGGGACCGCTATGGGACCTAATACTGTGTGCGGGGACCGCTATGGGACCTAATACCATGTGCAGGGGCCGCTATGGGACCTAATACCATGTGCAGGGGCCGCTATGGGACCTAATACCGTGTGCAGGGACCGCTATGGGACCTAATACCGTGTGCAGGGGCCACTATGGGACCTAATATCATGTGCAGGGGCCACTGTGGGACATAATGTCACGTGCAGGGGCCGCTATGTGACATAATACCGTGTGCAGGGACCGCTATGGGACCTAATACCATGTGCAGGGACCGCTATGGGACATAATACCGTGTGCAGGGACCGCTATGGGACCTAATACCGTGTGCAGGGACCGCTATGGGACATAATACCGTGTGCAGGGACCGCTATGGGACCTAATACCGTGTGCAGGGACCGCTATGGGACCTAATACCGTGTGCAGGGACCGCTATGGGACCTAATACCGTGTGCAGGGACCGCTATGGGACCTAATACCGTGTGCAGGGACCTAATACCGTGTGCAGGGACCGCTATGGGACCTAATACCGTGTGCAGGGACCGCTATGGAACCTAATACCGTGTGCAGGGACCACTATGGGACTTAATACCGTGTGCAGGGACCACTATGGGACCTAATACCGTGTGCAGGGACCACTATGGGACCTAATACCGTGTGCAGGGACCTAATACCGTGTGCAGGGACCGCTATGGGACCTAATACCGTGTGCAGGGACCGCTATGGAACCTAATACCGTGTGCAGGGACCTAATACCGTGTGCAGGGACCACTATGGAACCTAATACCGTGTGCAGGGACCGCTATGGGACCTAATACCGTGTGCAGGGACCTAATACCGTGTGCAGGGACCGCTATGGGACCTAATACCGTGTGCAGGGACCGCTATGGGACCTAATACCATGTGCAGGGACCACTATGGAACCTAATACCGTGTGCAGGGACCGCTATGGGACCTAATACCGTGTGCAGGGACCGCTATGGGACCTAATACCGTGTGCAGGGACCTAATACCGTGTGCAGGGACCGCTATGGGACCTAATACCGTGTGCAGGGACCGCTATGGGACCTAATACCGTGTGCAGGGACCGCTATGGGACCTAATACCGTGTGCAGGGACCGCTATGGGACCTAATACCGTGTGCAGGGACCGCTATGGGACATAATACCGTGTGCAGGGACCGCTATGGGACCTAATACTGTGTGCGGGGACCGCTATGGGACCTAATACCATGTGCAGGGGCCGCTATGGGACCTAATACCATGTGCAGGGGCCGCTATGGGACCTAATACCGTGTGCAGGGACCGCTATGGGACCTAATACCGTGTGCAGGGGCCACTATGGGACCTAATATCATGTGCAGGGGCCACTGTGGGACATAATGTCACGTGCAGGGGCCGCTATGTGACATAATACCATGTGCAGGGGCCGCTATGGGACCTAATACCATGTGCAGGGACCGCTATGGGACCTAATACCGTGTGCAGGGACCGCTATGGGACATAATACCGTGTGCAGGGACCGCTATGGGACCTAATACCGTGTGCAGGGACCGCTATGGGACCTAATACCGTGTGCAGGGACCGCTATGGGACCTAATACCGTGTGCAGGGACCGCTATGGGACCTAATACCGTGTGCAGGGACCGCTATGGGACATAATACCGTGTGCAGGGACCGCTATGGAACCTAATACCGTGTGCAGGGGCCACTATGGGACCTAATACCGTGTGCAGGGACCGCTATGGGACCTAATACCGTGTGCAGGGACCGCTATGGGACCTAATACCGTGTGCAGGGACCGTTATGGGACATAATACCGTGTGCAGGGACCGCTATGGGACCTAATACTGTGTGCGGGGACCGCTATGGGACCTAATACCATGTGCAGGGGCCGCTATGGGACCTAATACCGTGTGCAGGGACCTAATACCGTGTGCAGGGACCGCTATGGGACCTAATACCGTGTGCAGGGACCGCTATGGAACCTAATACCGTGTGCAGGGACCTAATACCGTGTGCAGGGACCACTATGGAACCTAATACCGTGTGCAGGGACCGCTATGGGACCTAATACCGTGTGCAGGGACCTAATACCGTGTGCAGGGACCGCTATGGGACCTAATACCGTGTGCAGGGACCGCTATGGGACCTAATACCGTGTGCAGGGACCACTATGGAACCTAATACCGTGTGCAGGGACCGCTATGGGACCTAATACCGTGTGCAGGGACCGCTATGGGACCTAATACCGTGTGCAGGGACCTAATACCGTGTGCAGGGACCGCTATGGGACCTAATACCGTGTGCAGGGACCGCTATGGGACCTAATACCGTGTGCAGGGACCGCTATGGGACCTAATACCGTGTGCAGGGACCGCTATGGGACATAATACCGTGTGCAGGGACCGCTATGGGACCTAATACTGTGTGCGGGGACCGCTATGGGACCTAATACCATGTGCAGGGGCCGCTATGGGACCTAATACCATGTGCAGGGGCCGCTATGGGACCTAATACCGTGTGCAGGGACCGCTATGGGACCTAATACCGTGTGCAGGGGCCACTATGGGACCTAATATCATGTGCAGGGGCCACTGTGGGACATAATGTCACGTGCAGGGGCCGCTATGTGACATAATACTATGTGCAGGGGCCGCTATGGGACCTAATACCATGTGCAGGGACCGCTATGGGACATAATACGGTGTGCTGGGGCCACTATGGGACCTAATACCTTGTGCAGGGGCCACTATGGGACATAATACGGTGTGCTGGGGCCACTATGGGACATAATACCGTGTGCAGGGGCTGTTATGGGACATATCGTGTTCAGGGGCCACTATGGGACATTATTCTGTATAATGGTGTGTTTTCTGCATTAAGGATGTGTTTTTGCACAGAAAACACAGGCATTTTTTTTTTGTGCAAAAATGCACCATGTGAACGCAGTTTTACATTGAAGTAAAAGTTCCAGTGGCCTAAGACTATATCTACATCCAGATACATAGTGTGTATTCACTATAAGGTGCCGCCATACTGTGCTCCTGGACACATTTACCACTAATTGGGGGCTGCACATGGACTTTCATTGCTTCTAATCAGAAAGTACAGGAGCGTCCCAGGAAATAGCAGTAAGCGCATGCGTCCTAAAGCATCTGGTGGCAGCACTTCTGTGTTAAGGTTTGTGGTATATGACTTTAGTTTAGTGGTCGTCAGACTTACAATTATTGACCGGCACTCCGAGGACCTCATCTTTGATTTTTGAATTAAAATCGGCACGCCGAACAAAAAAGGTTGCCTACTCCTGCTATACAGTGTCCTGCTCATTATTATATACAGTGTCCTTTCTATTAGTATATATAATGCCCTGCTCATTATTATATACAGTGTCCTTTCTATTAGTATATATAATGTCCTGCTCATTATTATATACAGTGTCCTTTCTATTAGTATATATAATGTCCTGCTGATTATTATATACAGTGTCCTTTCTATTAGTATATATAGTGTCCTGCTCATTATTATATACAGTGTCCTTTCTATTAGTATATATAATGTCCTGCTGATTATTATATACAGTGTCCTTTCTATTAGTATATATAATGTCCTGCTGATTATTATATACAGTGTCCTTTCTATTAGTATATATAGTGTCCTGCTCATTATTATATACAGTGTCCTTTCTATTAGTATATATAATGTCCTGCTGATTATTATATACATTGTCCTTTCTATTAGTATATATAATGTCCTGCTCATTATTATATACAGTGTCCTTTCCATTAGTATATATAATGTCCTGCTCATTATTATATACAGTGTCCTTTCTATTAGTATATATAATGTCCTGCTCATTATTATATACAGTGTCCTTTCCATTAGTATATATAATGTCCTGCTGATTATTATATACAGTGTCCTTTCCATTAGTATATATAATGTCCTGCTGATTATTATATACAGTGTCCTTTCCATTAGTATATATAATGTCCTGCTGATTATTATATACAGTGTCCTTTCTATTAGTATATATAATGTCCTGCTGATTATTATATACAGTGTCCTTTCTATTAGTATATATAATGTCCTGCTGATTATTATATACAGTGTCCTTTCTATTAGTATATATAATGTCCTGCTGATTATTATATACAGTGTCCTTTCTATTAGTATATATAATGTCCTGCTGATTATTATATACAGTGTCCTTTCTATTAGTATATATAATGTCCTGCTGATTATTATATACAGTGTCCTTTCTATTAGTATATATAATGTCCTGCTGATTATTATATAAAGTGTCCTTTCTATTAGTATATATAGTGTCCTGCTGATTATTATATACAGTGTCCTTTCTATTAGTATATATAATGTCCTGCTGATTATTATATACAGTGTCCTTTCTATTAGTATATATAGTGTCCTGCTGATTATTATATACAGTGTCCTTTCTATTAGTATATATAATGTCCTGCTGATTATTATATACAGTGTCCTTTCTATTAGTATATATAATGTCCTGCTCATTATTATATACAGTGTCCTTTCTATTAGTATATATAATGTCCTGCTGATTATTATATACAGTGTCCTTTCTATTAGTATATATAATGCCCTGCTGATTATTATATACAGTGTCCTTTCTATTAGTATATATAATGCCCTGCTGATTATTATATACAGTGTCATTTCTATTAGTATATATAGTGTCCTGCTGATTATTATATACAGTGTCCTTTCTATTAGTATATATAGTGTCCTGCTCATTATTATATACAGTGTCCTTTCTATTAGTATATATAGTGTCCTGCTGATTATTATATACAGTGTCCTTTCTATTAGTATATATAATGTCCTGCTGATTATTATATACAGTGTCCTTTCTATTAGTATATATAATGTCCTGCTGATTATTATATACAGTGTCCTTTCTATTAGTATATATAATGTCCTGCTGATTATTATATACAGTGTCCTTTCTATTAGTATATATAATGTCCTGCTGATTATTATATACAGTGTCCTTTCTATTAGTATATATAATGTCCTGCTGATTATTATATACAGTGTCCTTTCTATTAGTATATATAATGTCCTGCTCATTATTATATACAGTGTCCTTTCTATTAGTATATATAATGTCCTGCTGATTATTATATACAGTGTCCTTTCTATTAGTATATATAATGTCCTGCTGATTATTATATACAGTGTCCTTTCTATTAGTATATATAATGTCCTGCTGATTATTATATACAGTGTCCTTTCTATTAGTATATATAATGTCCTGCTCATTATTATATACAGTGTCCTTTCTATTATTATATATAATGTCCTGCTGATTATTATATACAGTGTCCTTTCTATTAGTATATATAATGTCCTGCTGATTATTATATACAGTGTCCTTTCTATTAGTATATATAATGTCCTGCTGATTATTATATACAGTGTCCTTTCTATTAGTATATATAATGTCCTGCTGATTATTATATACAGTGTCCTTTCTATTAGTATATATAATGTCCTGCTGATTATTATATACAGTGTCCTTTCTATTAGTATATATAATGTCCTGCTGATTATTATATACAGTGTCCTTTCTATTAGTATATATAGTGTCCTGCTGATTATTATATACAGTGTCCTTTCTATTAGTATATATAATGTCCTGCTGATTATTATATACAGTGTCCTTTCTATTAGTATATATAATGTCCTGCTGATTATTATATACAGTGTCCTTTCTATTAGTATATATAATGTCCTGCTGATTATTATATACAGTGTCCTTTCTATTAGTATATATAATGTCCTGCTGATTATTATATACAGTGTCCTTTCTATTAGTATATATAATGTCCTGCTGATTATTATATACAGTGTCCTTTCTATTAGTATATATAATGTCCTGCTGATTATTATATACAGTGTCCTTTCTATTAGTATATATAATGTCCTGCTGATTATTATATACAGTGTCCTTTCTATTAGTATATATAATGTCCTGCTGATTATTATATACAGTGTCCTTTCTATTAGTATATATAGTGTCCTGCTGATTATTATATACATTGTCCTTTCTATTAGTATATATAATGTCCTGCTGATTATTATATACATTGTCCTTTCTATTAGTATATACCCCTGCTCTACGCCCTCCTTCCTGCACTTCCTCTGACACCTTCTGCCACATACATGCTCCATCTATTTGTGGTCTCTTGACCTCAGCGTTGTCTCACTATCTTATCTCTCTTTCTTGGTACCTGTCCATTGCATCAGCATCCTCCTCCTTCTAATAGTTTTATTTGCAAACCCGATTATGAACCTTATAATCAGCTAAATACATAAACACAGCAATAATATTCAGAATATTCCCTGTAATATTCCCATAATCTCTTTGTGCCTTGAATTCTTGCACTAGGGATTAGACACTTTAGAATAAAGATTCTCAAACCCCGATGCTATGGGCTGCTCTGGCGATGGAGGGTGAGTGGGCTCTTCTCTCCCCTCCATGACCCGCCATACCCACGCTGTGGAGATCCAGAATCTTTCACTGTCACCTTTTTGCTCCTTTAGCAGATACCTTATTCCAGGTGACGGCAACAGGCAAGACCATAAATTCACATAACATAGTACAAGACATAACTTCATATGTTTGAATATTTTCTTGAATATTTTACACATATATATTACACAATATTATACACATATATATTACACAATATTATACACATATATATTACACAGTATTATACACATATATATTGTCATTGTACCTTACTTTTCCATTTAACCATAGGTTAACACTTTTATCAAAATATTTTCCCTTTGGGCATAAATAGTCATCATACCCAGGCTGCGGACCCCGGAGGCCCAAAGCCAAGTTTCACTTAGTAATAATTGACATGTAACATTATTGGGTAACAGCATCATGTTCAGCTTGTGATTTTCTGCATATCCATCACATCAGATACAACGTCCTTGGAGTTACTTGGCAGTCAATTAATGTTTTGGTTATTCCCTGCAGAACGTCTGCAGAGCACCACAACAGAATACAGGAATACAATTCAAGCAGATAGCAGTTAATACTGACACCAAAATTGTATCTGACACCAAAATTACATATTACTATTTTTGTACAATTTTCAGATATTTTCCAAACCCCACCTTTTGTCATTACCACAGGTGTTCAGAACCCCTGAGTTGTACTTCAGGTTACCTTAAAGGTGTATTCCCATGAACATAAACATTTTAAAATTTGCAGATAATTAAAAGTTAAACATTTTTGCAAATATAACTAATTAAACATTTTGCAGAATTTTAAAGATTTTTTTTTCTAAATATCTTGTGGTCACGTCACAGTCTTGTAGTTTTGATTGGTTGCCAATGGATATGGCCATGAATGCAAGAACTTTCTAAGGTCAGAAAATCAGCAATGATATCCTTATTGTGGCCGGGATATCTTCTGATACATGTAGTGTCCCTGCCTGATAACCCAGCTACAATAAGAAAGTCATGGCTGGGTTTTTGACAAGTCCCAGATCATAGAAAGTTTCTACATTTGTGGTCGTATCCATTGACAACCGATCAAGGCACTACTAAGATGGTTAGAGAAAATCTTTAAAACGCTGCAGAATTTTTAACTACTTATATTTGCAAAAATGTTTAACTTTTAATTATCTAAAAATATAGATATGATTATGTTTATGGGAATATCCCTTTAAGGGCAAACTGCCAGACTTTAGAATTTTCTTCACTGGATTCCAACCAAAAGTTGAACCCCTGTGGAACATCACAATATCCTATTTTCTTCTTTTTAGTGGACATTTCCTGAAAGCGGATTTAATTTTACAAAAAGCATAAAACTTGAATCCTGGCATTGATATAATGAATACATATGAATACAGAATGAATATTACAAATACAGGTTGACATAGATATATAATGCATAATCCTCTAAACATCATACCAATGGGGTACAGTTTTTTTAGAGCGGCTTTACAATGAATTATTTCTCTTTGCACCAAAATCTCCGCCTATTTTAAGGTAAATAATATCTCACACAGATCTGGGAGGATTATATCATAACATATTTCCATGTAAAATGGATTCTATTAAACACTAATCCTGAGGAGGGTGACGTCCCCTTCAGGCCTGACTCTCTGAGTGAGGTGGGGGTGATTCATTATTTCCTGAGTTGTCCTCCCCTTTGACCTTCCTTCTTGGAGCTCTGCACTGCCTTCTCACATGTTAATGCGGCCACTGCGAGTTTGCGGGGTCTACTATCCAATTCTACCCCCACAAAGTGGCTGGATCCATTGTCCTCCATTCTGGCCTGGATTTTTGTATTACATTTCTGACTTGCCTTCCAAGCCCCTCCATGAAGGCCGAGGCTAACAACCTGACATGTATCTTATCTGCTTCATATCCCATATCTTCCCACGCAGTGCACACTCTGTTCTGTGTCAGGTCTGTCAAATTGATTGATAATTCACTTTGTCTGTTTTTCACCCATTTCTCCAATCGAGCAACATAGTCTTGTCCTGAAACTTTATTTGTCAAATAGTCGTTTTTCATTAACATAGCATCACATTGTGGGGCTCAATCACATAACATGGTACTAGTCATTTTAGCTTCAATCAACTGTTCCATGTTATTCCATGTGGCCCCATAACTTGTCTGTATATGAGACAGTACTTTCACGAAGGGCAGGGGTCTAATTTGTGGGTCTGGCAAGGTTTTGAGCAACCTCATCATGTCAGTCGGGGACCATTTGTACACCTGATATTGTCTCACTGGAGGCTGAGCCATTTTACACAAAGACTCTACAACCATGTTTCATGTCCTCGCTCTCCCCTCCACGTCTACCAATACTTTCAGGTGACCCCGCTGACTCCTGAATCTCTCTGTTATCCATATTAGTCACTTCACCTCTAAGTACAGTATACTGGGGAAAATGATCAGAAAACCTTTCTTTTTGGGGAGTTTTCATTTCAGTCTCTTGTGGGGGACACCAGAGGGTAGTTTGGGGGAGTCAGAGAAATCAGCCGTAGTCCAGTCTGTCTGTCTTGGTGAGCTGTCTGGTTGACTTTCCTCATGTCTGTCACAATTTTCCCGTCTTTATCAGTTCCAGACTTTGTTTTAGTAACTGTCACTGTGGCCACTACACCTTGGCATGTTTGCTTCACAATTCACAATAGGATTATTGGGTGAATTTCCCGTCTGCGACAGGATGACCGAATTTATACAATTATCCCTCCAAATGGGATTCTGATTCTGCTGTCCACACACCAGACACCCCCAACCTCCTGGATTATTTACTGAGGATGATTCATCAATATCTAACACTTTAGACCACATCCTGGATTGCCCATTCAAGCCACTGTCTTCCAACTACCCCTTATATTGCTTAACACTTTGCTCCCATTTCTCCGGGTAAAGTCTGCCATCTTTTGGCATACCCACCCCCCCCTTCATGAGCTTATGCATACTCTTAATGGCTTTCTTCCCCTGCCTCCTTCGCAGGGGTAAAGCCAGATGACTTGAGCTCACTACTGGAGGAACCCCCCATCTTTGCTGCTTTGTGTTTCTATACACAACCACACTCTGGCCAGAGAATTTTTCCAGCAAAGGATGCACGTTAGGGCAGGACCCAGGACCTAGATTCCTGAACCTTTAATTTTTGTCCGACCCAATATGGGGGTTCTCTCCCTCTCCTACTCTCTCCCGAGCCCAATACCACAAGATATGCAAAGTAAAATCAATCTCAACACTTCTTCCCAATATCTAAGGGTGTTTTCACACAAATAAATTCCCTTCTGGTTGTTTGGGTATGTGGTCTCTCCTGTTTACCAATTTCTCGAATGCTGTTTCCTTCCAGTGTTCTGGGTGTGGTACAGCAGTACGAGCATTTAAAACTACAAATATAAGTCCAGTCCTCAGAATGAGTTCCTCCACCAGCTCAGGCACGGTACATATATAATTCATACATGGCATCTATCCTAAACAAGGAACATCTTTAACAACCATTTGTTACACTCATGACCTTTTCTGACCAAAACAAACCACCTGACAATCACCTTTCATATCTGAGGGAAAAAACAGAATTCTTTTTACAAAGGACCAACCAAATGTAACTTCCCTTTTACTTATCACCAACACCCAACATCTTGAGCTGACACACAACGGAAGGGACAGAAATTTATGCAAGAAACACTCTTATCGTTCTGCAGCTGCTTTTCCGTCCATTCAGATGTGCCAATAATCTCCTGATAGATCTCGGGCTTGGTGGTCCTTGATCTCAGCAGTTTCTCCAACTGTTATCGAAACCCAAACTGGGTTCAAAATTCTGTGAGCTCACAGAGAAAGAACCAGCCGGACACACTCAGTCGGTGTTAAGCAAGTTGTGTTTATTAAAAACATTGCATAAGATTTTATACAGAAAAGGGAAGGGTCATGTCAATCATGATAGAGCATGTGTAAAAACTGGTAAACCTGATTTATCATTGGCGGGAGGAGGATCTTGTCACACCCCTTACTCATCTCAATAATCAAAGCATATTAATCCTAAAAGCTACATATTGCAAAGCTTGCTGGGACCTTTTGTTCTACATTGGTACATTGGAAGGGAGAGACTTTGATTGTAACCGCGCAGCTCCGCGCTGGGGCTGGTTACGTACGCAGTGTTACTCTCCAGTTTCTGAAGGACGAGTTACAGAAAGTTTATAAACAAAGAAGTCTAGTGAGATGTGGCGACCCAGGCTGATTGTCCGGCCTTGTTTTCAGTATATCTATATCTATAAGCTTCTTCTGATAAATGCATTTCTATGATTTTTTGAGAATAACAAGCTAAAAATTAAAGAGACATCACATTTCTATAACAATTTCGATAACAGTCCCCTCATTCCTTTGCACTGCCTCCTCTTCGGCCCGGGGTCTGTCTGTCTGTCATGGCCTGGTCCCCCTGCAGATTCAAGGCTGTAGGTCTAAAGTGGCATCTAGAGCATGAAGGAGAACAGTCGGGGCAGGGAGCCATAGACTCCTGTGTTCAGCTGATACAGGTGATTATCGGACAATCAGGCTGTGAAGCAAAAGATTTGGGGCTCTAGTGATGTCCCTGCTGCTGGTCCTCTATGTGGTCAGTAGGGGGCCCCTTGTTGTGTAATGGGTAACACTAACCCTCCACCACCACTTTATTCTCTCTACTGCTGAGCTCTGTAGACTATGAGCCGGGCAGCAGTGGTGCTGAATAACTGGGTTGTGTCACAGGATCCTGGGGATAGGGATAGGTGGTGCCCATAGTGGCAGAGTGCCTTTAAGCCACAGGATGTATCACGAGGGGTACGGCTGCAGCTGCACCAAATACGCTCTGAGTAAAGTAGCCCACTCTCATCTCAGCCCTCTGCTCTACTCCCCTTTGGTACAATGTAGAGTTCATAGTGTATTCTGAATTCAGGCCCTGATACAGCCACCATGCTTTACAGTGCTGTGTTTGGACAAGCATATGTATGTATCCTCATCAAGACTGATACTCTAGAACCCTGCACACTGATTCGTGACACATCATTGGCTCTTTCTATTCTTGGTGTTTCTTCTAGAAAACAGAAATGGTGGCGTGGCTTCACCATATATATCCTGTTTCTACTATGTAGAGATTATTGTGTACTGGAATTTTTTGTAGAAGGACCAGCCTATATTTAGGTGTTGGTTCATCAACTCCTTCTAATCCTCACCTACAGTGGGGAAAAAAAAGTATTTAGTCAGCCACCAATTGTGCAAGTTCTCCCACTTATAAAGATGAGGCCGGCCTGTAATTGTCATCATAGGTAGACCTCAACTATGGGAGACAAAATGAGAAAACTAATCCAGAAAATCACATTGTCTGATTTTTAAAGACTTTATTTGCAAATTATGGTGGAAAATAAGTATTTGGTCACCTTCAAACAAGCAAGATTTCTGTCTCTCACAGCCCTGTAACTTCTTCTTTAAGAGGCTCCTCTGTCCTCCACTCATTACCTGTAGTAATGGCTCCTGTTTGACATTGTTATCAGTATAAAAGACTCCTGTCCACAACCTCAAACAGTCACACTCCAAACTCCACTATGGTGAAGACCAAAGAGCTGTGGAAGGACCAGAAACAAAATGGTAGCCCTGCACCAGGCTGGGAAGACTGAATCTGCAATAGGCAAGCAGCTTGGTGTGAAGAAATCACCTGTGGGAGCAATAATTAGAAAATGGAAGACATACAAGACCACTGATAATCTCCCTCCATCAGGGGCTCCACGCAAGATCTCACCCCGTGGGGTCAAAATGATCACAAGAACGGTGAGCAAAAATCCCAGAACCACCCGGGGGGACCTAGTGAGTGACCTGCAGAAAGCTGGGACTAACGTAACAAAGGCTACCGTCAGTAACACACTACACCGCCAGGGACTCAGATCCTGCAGGGCCAGACGTGTCCCCCTGCTTAAGCCAGTACATATCCGGGCCCGTCTGAAGTTTGCTAGAGAGCATTTGGATGTTCCAGAAGAGTATTGGGAGAATGTCATATGGTCAGATGAAACCAAAGTAGAACTGTTTGGTAGAAACACAACTCGTGGTGTTTGGAGGAGAGTGAATGCTGAGATGTATCCAGAGAACACCATACCTACTGTGAAGCATGGGGGGGGCAACATCATGTATGGGGCTGTTTCTCTACAAAGGGACCAGGACGACTGATCCGTGTACATGAAAGAATGAATGGGGCCATGTATGGTGAGATTGTGAGTGCAAACCTCCTGCCATCAGCAAGGGCATTGAAGATGAAACGTGGCTGTGTCTTTCAGCATGACAATGATCCCAAGCACACCGCCAGGGCAACGAAGGAGCGGCTTTGTAAGAAGCATTTCAAGGTCCTGGAGTGGCCTAGCCAGTCTCCAGATCTCAACCCCATAGAAAACCTTTGGAGGGAGTTGAAAGTCCGTGTTGCCCAGCAACAGCCCCAAAACATCCCTGCTCTAGAGGAGATCTGCATGGAGGAATGGGCCGACATACCAGCAACAGTGTGTGCCAACCTTGTGAAGACTTACAGGAAACGTTTCACCTCTGTCATTGCCAACAAAGGATATAACAAAGGATTGAGATTAACTTTTGTTATTGACCAAATACTTATTTTCCACCATAATTTGCAAATAAATTCTTAAAAAATCAGACAATGTGATTTTCTGGATTAGTTTTCTCATTTTGTCTCTCATAGTTGAGGTCTACCTATGATGACAATTACAGGCCGGCCTCATCTTTATAAGTGGGAGAACTTGCACAATTGGTGGCTGACTAAATACTTTTTTTCCCCACTGTACATCCTTTATTACATTACTATAATTATTATATACTCTGTGTACATTATATGCAGTTGTGCTAAAAAGTTTACATACCCCGGCAGGTTTTTTTTGGCCTTTTTTTTCAGAGAATATGAATGATAACACAAAACCTTTTTCTCCACTCATGGTTAGTGGTTGGTTGAAACCATTTATTGTCAGACTTCTGTGTTTTCTCTTTATAAATCATAATGACAACCAAAAACATCACAATGCCCCTGTTCAGTAGTTCCCATTCCCCAGTTGTTAATAGTGTGTATTGCCTCCTCAGCTTGAAGTCTTTTGTGGTAGTTGTGGATGAGACTCTTTATTTTCTCAGATGGTTCTCCAGTTCCTGTATATTCCTGGGCTGTCTTGCATGTCCTGCACTTGAGATCTCCCCAGAGTGGCTCAATGATATTGAGGTCAGGAGACTGAGATGGCCACTCCAGAAACTTCACTTTCTTCTGCTGTAGCCAATGACAGCTCGACTTGGCCTTGTGTTTTGGATCGTTGTCATGTTGGAACGTCCAAGTACGTCCCATGCGCAGCTTCCTGGCTGATGAGGGCAGATTTGCCTCCAGTATTTGCTGATAACGCGCTGCATTCATCTTTCCTTCAGCTTTGACCAAGTTTCCTGAGCCTTTGAAGCTCACACATCCCCACATCATCAGTGATCCACCTCCGGGCTTTACAGTAGGAATGGGGTTCCTTCCATCATAGGCCTTGTTGACACCTCTCCAAATATAACGTTTATGGTTGTGGCCAAAAAGTTAGATTTTTGTCTCATCACTCCAAATGACCTTGTTCCAGAAGTTTTGAGGCTTGTCTCTGTGCTGTTTGGAGTATTGAAGGCGAGATTCTTTGTGACATTTGTGCAGTAATGGCTTTCTTCTGGCAACTCCCCCAAGCAGCCCATTTTTCTTCAAGTGCCTCCTTATTGTGCATCTTGAACCAGCCGCACCGATAGTTGTCAGAGAGTCCTGTATTTCAGCTGATGTTATGTGTGGGGGGTTTTTCTTTGCATCCCGAACAATTTTCTGGGCAGTTGTGGCCGAAATTTTGGTTGGTCTACCTGACCGTGGTTTGGTTTTTACAGAGCCCCTGAGTTTCCATTTGTTAATCACAGTTTGAGCACTGCTGACTGGCATTATCAATTCCTTGGATATCTTTTTGTATCCCTTTCCTGTTTTATACAGTACAACTACCTTTTCCTGTAGATCCGTGGACAATTCTTTTGCTTTCCCCATGACTCACAATCCAGAAACATCAGTGGCTGAGGAAAGATGCGACAGTCTGTCTGGATCCCAGAAACTCACTCACTCAGGTCACAGGTGAGGAGGTTACCTTTAGTAGCCATTCAAACCCCTTTGTGTCAACTTCTGGGCCTGTTATCAGGCCAAAATCACCAGGGGATGGGAAGTTTTGAACGGGGTCATTTTGATGTTTTTGGTTGTCATTATGATTTAAAAAGAGAAAATATCACTATTATTACGGGATGGGTAGAGCCATGTCATTATTATTACGGGATGAGCAAAGACATGTCATTATTATTATGGGATGAGTAGAGCCATGTTATTAATATTATTTTATTTATTATTATTATTAATATTATTATTATTATTATTATTATTATTATTATTATTACAGGATGAGCAAAGACATGTCACTAGTATTACAGGATACGCAGAGCCATGACATTATTATTATTTTGTATTATTATTATTATTATTATTATTATTATTATTATTATTATTATTACGGGATGAGCAGAGCCATGTCATTATTATTACAGGATGAGCAGAGCCATGTCATTATTATTATTTTGTATTATTATTATTATTATTATTATTATTATTATTACGGGATGAGCAGAGCCATGTCATTATTATTACAGGATGAGCAGAGCCATGTCATTATTATTATTATTTTGTATTATTATTATTATTATTATTATTATTATTATTATTATTACAGGATGAGCAGAGCCATGTCATTATTATTATTTTGTATTATTATAATTATTATTAGATAAGCAGAGCCATGTCATTATTATTATTACAGGATGAGCAGAGCCATGTCATTATTATTATTACAGGATGAGCAAAGACATGTCTTTATTTTTAAAGGAGAGAGTAGAGCTATGTCGTTATTATTATTATTATTATTATTATTATTATTATTATTATAATAATAATAATAATATTAGATAAGCAGAGCCATGTCATTATTATTATTACAGGATGAGCAGAGCCATGTCATTATTATTATTACGGAAGGAGCATAGCCATGTCATTATTATTATTACGGAAGGAGCAGAGCCATGTCATTAGTATTACAGGATGAACAGAGCCATGTCATTATTTTTACGGCATGAACAGAGCCATATCACTATTATTACAGGATGGGTAGAGCCATGGCATTATTATTACGGGATGAGCAGAGCCATGTCATTATTATAACAGGATGAGTAGAGCCATGTTATTAATATTATTTGATTTATTATTATTATTATTATTATTATTATTACAGGATGACCAAAGACATGTCACTATTATTACAGGATGAGCAGAGCCATTTCATTATTATTACAGGATGAGCAGAGCCATGTCATTATTATTATTTTGTATTGTTATTATTATTATTATTATTATTATTATTATTATTATTATTACGGGATGAGCAGAGCCATGTCATTATTATTATTTTATTGTTATTATTATTATTATTATTATTATTATTATTATTATTATTATTATTATTACGGGACGAGCAGAGCCATGTCATTATTATTACAGGATGAGCAGAGCCATGTCATTATTATTACAGGATGAGCAGAGCCATGTCATTTTTATTATTTTGTATTATTATTATTATTATTATTATTATTACAGGATGAGCAGAGCCATGTCATTATTATTATTTTGTATTATTATAATTATTATTAGATAAGCAGAGCCATGTCATTATTATTATTACGGGATGAGCAGAGCCATGTCATTATTATTATTTTGTATTGTTATTATTATCATTATTATTATTACGGGATGAGCAGAGCCATGTCATTATTATTATTTTGTATTATTATAATTATTATTAGATAACCAGAGCCATGTAATTATTATTACAGGATGAACAGAGCCATATCACTATTACAGGATGGGTAGAGCCATGGCATTATTATTACGGGATGTGCAGAGCCATGTCATTATTATTACAGGATGAGCAAAGACATGTCACTATTATTACAGGATGAGCAAAGGCATGTCACTATTATTACAGGATGAGCAGAGCCATGTCATTATAATTAGTTATTATTATTATTATTATTATTATTATTACGGTATAGAGCAGAGCCATGTCACTATTATTACAGGATGAGCAGAGCCATGTCATTATTATTATTTTGTATTGTTATTATTATTATTATTATTATTATTATTATTACGGGATGAGCAGAGCCATGTCATTATAATTAATTATTATTATTAATATTATTATTATTATTATTATTATTACGGGACGAGCAGAGCCATGTCATTATTATTACAGGATGGGTAGAGCCATGGCATTATTATTACGGGATGAGCAGAGCCATGTCATTATTATTATTTTGTATTGTTATTATTATCATTATTATTATTAAGGGATGAGCAGAGCCATGTCATTATTATTATTTTGTATTATTATAATTATTATTAGATAACCAGAGCCATGTAATTATTATTACAGGATGAACAGAGCCATATCACTATTACAGGATGGGTAGAGCCATGGCATTATTATTACGGGATGTGCAGAGCCATGTCATTATTATTACAGGATGAGCAGAGCCATGTCATTATTATTATTTTGCATTATTATTATTATTATTATTATTATTATTACGGGATGAGCAGAGCCATGTCATTATAATTAATTATTATTATTAATATTATTATTATTATTATTACAGGATGAGCAGAGCCATGTCATTATTATTAAGGGATGAGCAGAGCCATGTTATTTGTCACATACCGTTCCTGAACATTTTTATACTCCTGAAAGAGGCCACTGAGTTTGGGAGGCTCTGCTTCCATAAAGGGAGGAATTTAGTCTGCACAACGTTCTGGTAGGTTGTCGATATCCTGGGAACAACATTATGAATATCAGGGTCTCAGGCAAGTGATCACGCACAGCTGACCATCCACACAATGCAAATTGTGATTGAACAGATTGGTCTTCTGTTGATCCATGGTCCTGTTCTGATGATCGCCTTTTGTTTTCGGTGGTGGACATGGATCAGCATGAGCACTCTGATTGGTCTGTGACCCCCATATACAGCAGGCTATGATGTCCTATGTGGACTGGCACCTTTTCATCATCACAAACAGGAACTTTTTCAGCAGCTTCCCTCTGGCAGCTCTGCTATTGGATTGCACCAGACACACTAGTCTCTGCTCTCCACACATTAATGAGCCTTGGGCAGCCATGGTCACTGGTTGTCCATCCTTGGATCACACTCCACAAGACCTACTGTTCCAAAGATGTACTTCCCCAGTCATCACAATCACAATTTGGCCATTGTCACAGTTTCTCCATAAAGCAGACAAATCCTGCTGCGCTCTATATATGGACAATACAGGGATGGTGTATCTCCAATATGGCGGATATGTCAGTGCTGTGCAGTGTATTTAGACTATTTGTCACCCCTTCTCCCCTCTCACAGCAGAGTCTCACAGACACAATACTTACATTAATGGGTGCTGCCTGTGGTCACCCACTTGCATGTGAGTATAATGGGCTCTGCTATGTATGCTAGTTTGGTTAATATATTTGTATGCTGAGGTCAGAGCAGCCACATGACTGCCCACACTCATCATTGAAGATAAGAAAGCAAACTCCTCTTATGGTTTTGCTGGAATATATAAAGCAGTGTCCACAGCTCCTCACAACGTCGTCCCCCAGAATTTAATACCTCTCATTTTCTTTGGACACAACTTTTGCAACTTCCTGCCATAAGCATTTCCCCATGAAATGTGAAGTAAATATAAGGTGTTGTAATATCCAGAGGAGGAAGAAACAAATTATAAGGAAATCACAGAACAAGAACAACAGGAAGACACTGACCTCACAGAAAACACATAGATGGTATCTATGGCACTACAGTAAAGACCCCATAGCAGGAATAAAACCCCCACCAAAATAAGTCATGTTCTAACAGCTCATATATCACAGGACTAATCATCTGGCCGCCATCAGAAAGGGATGTCTGGTTGTTTAATGCAGCATCATTGAACCTCTCCATCATTCTCAAGATATCTGACTAGTATTCCTGGATGAGATTACTGTCTGACTACTGTCCGTGGATGAGATTACTGCCTGACTACTATCCGTGGATGAGATTACTGCCTGACTACTGTCCATGGATGAGATTACTGTCTGACTACTGTCCGTGGATGAGATTACTGCCTGACTACTGTCCGTGGATGAGATTACCGCCTGACCCCGTGGCTTCTGTCTATGATGTGGAGCCTCTTCTACCCCGTGGCCTCTGTCTGTGATGTGGAGCCTCTTCTACCCCGTGGCCTCTGTCTGTGATGTGGAGCCTCTTCTACCCCGTGGCCTCTGTCTGTGATGTGGAGCCTCTTCTACCCCGTGGCTTCTGTCTGTGATGTGGAGCCTCTTCTACCCCATGGCTTCTGTCTGTGATGTGGAGCCTCTTCTACCCCGTGGCTTCTGTCTGTGGTGTGGAGCTTCTTCTACCCCGTGGCTTCTGTCTATGATGTGGAGCCTCTTCTACCCCGTGGCCTCTGCCTGTGATGTGGAGCCTCTTCTACCCCGTGGCCTCTGTCTGTGGTGTGGAGCCTCTTCTACCCCGTGGCTTCTGTCTGTGATGTGGAGCCTCTTCTACCCCGTGGCTTCTGTCTGTGATGTGGAGCCTCCTCTGCCCAGTTGCCTCTGTCTGTGGTGTGGAGCCTCTTCTACCCCGTGGCTTCTGTCTGTGATGTGGAGCCTCTTCTACCCCGTGGCTTCTGTCTGTGATGTGGAGCCTCCTCTGCCCAGTTGCTTCTGTCTGTGATGTGGAGCCTCCTCTGCCCCGTGGCTTCTGTCTGTGGTGTGGAGCCTCCTCTGCCCCGTGGCTTCTGTCTGTGGGGTGGAGCCTCCTCTGCCCCGTGGCTTCTGTCTGTGGTGTGAAGCCTCTTCTACCCCGTGGCCTCTGCCTGTGATGTGGAGCCTCTTCTACCCCGTGGCCTCTGTCTGTGGTGTGGAGCCTCTTCTACCCCGTGGCTTCTGTCTGTGATGTGGAGCCTCCTCTGCCCAGTTGCCTCTGTCTGTGGTGTGGAGCCTCTTCTACCCCGTGGCTTCTGTCTGTGATGTGGAGCCTCTTCTACCCCGTGGCTTCTGTCTGTGATGTGGAGCCTCCTCTGCCCAGTTGCTTCTGTCTGTGATGTGGAGCCTCCTCTGCCCCGTGGCTTCTGTCTGTGGTGTGGAGCCTCCTCTGCCCCGTGGCTTCTGTCTGTGGTGTGGAGCCTCCTCTGCCCCGTGGCTTCTGTCTGTGGTGTGGAGCCTCCTCTGCCCCGTGGCTTCTGTCTGTGGTGTGAAGCCTCTTCTACCCAGTGGCTTCTGTCTGTGATGTGGAGCCTCTTCTACCCCGTGGCTTCTGTCTGTGGTGTGGAGCCTCCTCTGCCCCGTGGCTTCTGTCTGTGGTGTGAAGCCTCCTCTGCCCCATGGTCTCTGTCTGTGACGTAGCTCAGGAGGTGTAATGGCCTTATTATTACATGCCTGCACGAAAGATCTGCTCTCTCATAGCTACAAGTCTACCATGGGGCATGGAGATGAAGGATAACAAACTACTGTGCAGTTCTCAATTGTATGAAAAGATACCAATACAGTTTATTGTGGGGGTCAAAGAAAATCTGAGGCAGTCAGCAGCTGAACAGGGTCATAGGAAATTAGCAAGAGATGACCAGAACAGGATGGTGATGGTAGTCAGATGGAGAGAGGTGATTTAACATACACATTAAATGACCCCGACTCCACTCGCTGAGTATTCCTCTGGATCTATCCCTAAATGCTGACCCTAACATAAGACACCACTGAACCTCTCTGTCCCTAAAGATATCCCTATAGAAACCCAAATCTGCAATCCTGACCCAGAGACCTAGGACCCAGAGATAAGAAACTGAATGAGTGCAGCTCTGGAGTATAATACAGGATGTAACTCAGGATCAGTACAGGATAAGTAATGTATGTACACAGTGACTGTACCAGCAGAATAGTGAGAGCAGCTCTGAAGTATAATACAGGATGTAACTCAGGATCAGTACAGGATAAGTAATGTATGTACACAGTGACTGTACCAGCAGAATAGTGAGTGCAGCTCTGGAGTATAATACAGGATGTAACTCTGGATCAGTACAGGATAAGTAATGTAATGTATGTACACAGTGACTGCACCAGCAGAATAGTGAGCGCAGCTCTGGATTATAATACAGAATGTACCTCAGGATCAGTACAGGATAAGTAATGTAATGTATGTACACAGTGACTGCACCAGCAGAATAGTGAGAGCAGCTCTGAAGTATAATACAGGATGTAACTCAGGATCAGTACAGGATAAGTAATGTATGTACACAGTGACTGTACCAGCAGAATAGTGAGTGCAGCTCTGGAGTATAATACAGGATGTAACTCAGGATCAGTACAGGATAAGTAATGTAATGTATGTACACAGTGACTGCACCAGCAGAATAGTGAGCGCAGCTCTGGATTATAATACAGGTTGTAACTCAGGATCAGTACAGGATAAGTAATGTAATGTATGTACACAGTGACTGTACCAGCAGAATAGTGAGAGCAGCTCTGAAGTATAATACAGGATGTAACTCAGGATCAGTACAGGATAAGTAATGTAATGTATGTACACAGTGACTGCACCAGCAGAATAGTGAGCGCAGCTCTGGAGTATAATACAGGATGTAACTCAGGATCAGTACAGGATAAGTAATGTAATGTATGTACACAGTGACAGCACCAGCAGAATAGTGAGCGCAGCTCTGGATTATAATACAGGATGTAACTCAGGATCAGTACAGGATAAGTAATGTAATGTATGTACACAGTGACTGTACCAGCAGAATAGTGAGAGCAGCTCTGAAGTATAATACAGGATGTAACTCAGGATCAGTACAGGATAAGTAATGTAATGTATGTACACAGTGACTGTACCAGCAGAATAGTGAGCACAGCTCTGGATTATAATACAGGATGTAACTCAGGATCAGTACAGGATAAGTAATGTAATGTATGTACACAGTGACTGTACCAGCAGAATAGTGAGCACAGCTCTGGAGTATAATACAGGATAAGAAATGTAATGTATGTACACAGTGACTGTACCAGCAGAATAGTGAGTGCAGCTCTGGAGTATAATACAGGATGTAACTCAGGATCAGTACAGGATAAGTAATGTAATGTATGTACACAGTGACTGCACCAGCAGAATAGTGAGCGCAGCTCTGGAGTATAATACAGGATGTAACTCAGGATCAGTACAGGATAAGTAATGTAATGTATGTACACAGTGACTGTACCAGCAGAATAGTGAGCACAGCTCTGGAGTATAATACAGGATAAGAAATGTAATGTATGTACACAGTGACTGTACCAGCAGAATAGTGAGTGCAGCTCTGGAGTATAATACAGGATGTAACTCAGGATCAGTACAGGATAAGTAATGTAATGTATGTACACAGTGACTGCACCAGCAGAATAGTGAGTGCAGCTCAATTAACTTTGGGTGTGGCTCTGCTTAGCTGTGTGTGTGTGTGCTGCTCCTGAGCTCCAGGGAAGGAAGACCTATCCACCTGGGGCCTGCTCTCTCCTCCCCAGGTTGGGAGTGGGTTTCTAGGCATGAGTGAGGGAGACAAGACCCAGGCTCCTGTTCCTCGAACCAGGCCGGCGGGGGAGCAGGAGAAGCCAGAAACCGGCCTGCACATTGGAGGACTCAGGGGTGAGACATTCCACCAGGAGTCGCAGCAATGTGGCTCCTACTCCCCCTGAGCCTGTAGAGGCTCGGAAAGGCCGTAAGGCCTCCAGCAAGGACGCTGCTAGCAAAGTGGCATCCAGTGTGGAGAAGAAGTTTGTTGACACAGACAGTAGCGGTCCTGCTGAAAGTACTGGAGGAAAGCTGGGTGCTGCCAGCAGAAAACTCAATACCACCGGAGTAAAGCTGAGTGCTCACGGAGGTGAGGCCGACAACAGCAAGGAAGGCTGGGGGCTGCAGAAGCCCCGGGAGTCTAATACCACCTATGGCTCCCGAGTTATGAGTCACCTCAGTGAGTACAAAGAGGCAAGTAAGACGGTGAGGAGGCTTCGGGAGGAACTGCGCTGTGCCCAAGCCAGGGCTAATGTGCCCCTAAAAAGGAGGAGGCCTGAAAGCCTGGCTGAGATAAACAGACTTAAGTCTGAAATTGACGCCTTGGAAGAAAGGAAAGCGGTAATTCGGGAGAAGAGCGGTCCTTTCAAGGAAAAGCTGCTGAATGAGGACCGGTTCAGAGAGATGGCGGATGAGGAGAGAAGGATGATGGGGCTCCAACCTGAGAGCCAGGTGGATGTGGAGGAGGAGATGGATGAAGACCAGCAGCCAGGTCCACCTGCCAGCCCGCAGCAAGGTCCACCTGCCAGCCCGCAGCAAGGTCCACCTGCCAGCCCGCAGCAAGGTCCACCTGCCAGCCCGCAGCAGGGTCCACCGGCCAGCCCGCAGCAGAGTCCACCGGCCAGCCTGCAGCAATGTCCACCTGCCAGCCCGCAGCAATGTCCACCTGCCAGCCCGCAGCAATGTCCACCTGCCAGCCCGCAGCAATGTCCACCTGCCAGCCCACAGCAATGTCCACCTGCCAGCCCGCAGCAATGTCCACCTGCCAGCCTGCAGCAACACCAGCAGGTTCCGTACAGTGGCCCCCCTGCAAGGCAGGCGGCAGTGACACCTAGCTGCAGTTCTGCCGACTTAGGGGATGATAGTGACAGCAGCAGCCAGGGAGGGGCGCTAATGGCCCAGATTAAGCAGCTGGAATCCCCAGTCTTCCTCCAGAAATTTTCCTTTGGCAGTGATTTCCCAGAGGAGGCTCCTGTAGGCCGCAGAAAGAAGAAGAAGAGCAAGCCAAAAGAAGTGGTGAGTTTTGTCTATAGCCCCCTCCCTGTGTCCCCTGGGTCAGCTGTGGGGTTGGTTCACTGTGCAGGCCCCGTTGCCCAGCCTGGCTCGGGTCCTGCAGTGGACTCGGTGCAAGGGAGCGGGGAGATTGCAAATGAAGCTAATGTAGCGAGGGGCTCTGTCTCTGCTTGCAGTAGCATTGATGGAGCAGGGAAGGCAACGGCCGAAAGGCCGGACATTATGGGCGGCCCAGCAGCGGGAATATTGTCAAACTCCGGTTCTGTGGTTCATTCCCTGGTGGGAGAGGGGGGTGACCCAGTGCCGGAGGTGATTGCGGTTGCTTCGGCGGCTCCTGGATCTGCTGCAGCGGGTCACTTAGTTGATCAGCGGCAGCAGTGTGAAGGGGTTGCCGGGGCTGAGAGCGCCAATCCTCCCATCCAGAACACTAAAAAAACTACTAGCAAAGTACTTTTTTGTGTGGATATTGCAGACAACCAGGTCTCTGAACTTGATAGTGTAGGAGATCAGCGGCGCCTTGTGCCTGCTAAGGATCAACGGAGACTTTTGAATAATAAGAAAGGCAAAGTAACAGCTAGTACTGATGATGTGGAGGGCACAAGGGTGACTAGAGTTGGGGTCACCTCTAGACATGGTTCTGTGAAGGTGGTCCCATCCCTTGTGCCCAAGGATGAGGAGGTGGCCTCATCTACCCCTGATGTTACTGGTCCAGCTGGCGCAAATGGACTTTCGAATGAGGTTGTAGTTTCTGGTGTGAGTGGTGCGAGCAGTGGAAAAAAAACTACCAGCTAATGGTGTGAGTGAGGGTATGGAGGTTAGTATGGCTGACTGTGAGATGGAGGTGGGTAATCTGAATGTGACTGATGTGGAGGCTGGTCCAGTTGTCACCCCAGCAGTGGCAGTCCTTGTTAGAAGCTACGCCAATGTCGCTGCTGGGGAAAGTGGGATACAGACATCCTCGTCTCCAGGTTCCAGGGATGGCTTTTTGCAACGCCGCCTCTTGGAGGCCTTAAAGGGTGAAAGAACGATCAATGTAGAGGGACGGGAGGTTGATCTGTCCTTTTGGATTGACAGGCATGGCCTGTCAGCCTTCCGAGAAGAAAGGGGCGGGCAGACCCCGTGGTCTCTCCCGACAACCGGGCCAGGTGTTAGACGTAGGAATGTGGTCCGTCTTCGGTGGCAAGGCAATGAGGCGTGTCCTCCTAGGACAAAAGTGGTTGAGCTGCTGCTGAAGATGGGCTTCAGGGCAAATGACATCTATGCCCTGATACATCCCTATGGTACACCTGAGTTCGATGTCAGTTTTGTTCGGCCGGAGGGGCTTGAGCTCTTCTGGTCGAACTATGAGCTGACAAAGAACGAGCCTGAGTGGCGGGACTTTTTTGTGCTGGCAGTGTCCCGCCAGAGCGAAGTTAAGAAAGTGACTGTTCTTACCCGTAATGAATCACTTTCTTGTGTTGATATCATGACCTGGATGGGTCGCTATGGGGAGGTCATGGGAATACCTCAAAAAAATCGTGACGAGTTTGGTATCTGGTCAGGGTCATGGACCTTTATGGTTAAACTGAGGCGTTCTGGTAGCTCTGTTTCCCACATTCCTTCCTCTGCCTTCCTGGGGAGGGATCGTATCCTGATCTTCTACTAGGGTCAGCCAAAGCTTTGTCACAGGTGTGGCGACCCCACACATTTCAGTGCAAACTGTACTGCGCAAGTGTGTGCATTGTGTGGGGATAAAGGCCATCTCGCTACATCCTGTGCAAAGATTAGGTGTCACCTGTGTGGTGGTCTAGGTCACCCATACAGTTGTTGTCCTCTTTCTTTTGCTAATGCGGTCTCACCCCGGTGCGTGAAGGCCATGAGGCTGAATCTGCTGGGGAGGGGACTAGCAGAGGTGGAGAGACTGAGGGGCCAGTGAAGAACAGCAAGAAAAAGACGCCTGCCCAGCTAAGGCGTCTAGAGAAGCGTCAAAAGGATAGAGGACTGAGGGAATCTCAGGTTGCTGGGACAACCTCTGGCCCTGTCCTGGAGACAAAACCTGCTGCTGAGGCCCCGAGGGATGACGCACTGATGAGGAGGTCAGGGGGATCCAGAACGAGGAGGGCGCCGCATCCTCAGAGTCCTCCCATTATGAAAGTATGGACGAGGATAATAGGATGTGGCTGGAGGGAAAACGGAGGCAGGGTGCCAAAAAGAAGAACAGGAGTAAAAAGAAGGGAGATTTAAGATCTTCCCCTACCCTGACCACGGTACCGAAGGAAGGTAAAACCAACCCCCCTCTGGTCGAGCTTTCAAATCGGTTCCTCACCCTTGACGAAAACTCTTCTTCGGGAGAGGAGGATGAGGGTGAGGGGCCAAGGGCGACGGAGGGGCTTTCAGGAGGTGTCGAGTCTTCTTCTGGGGATGTGCGATCCTCAGGAGGTGAGACTGGCGTGGAGTCTGGGGACGAGGATAAGGGAACAGGTGCTAGACCTGAGTCTGCTAACTCACAGGAAAAGGAAATGGACACCTCAGTATCACTGAAAAGGGGGGGTTCCTTCTCTGAAGGGGATGGGAATACAGGTAAGAAGAAAGCCGTCTAACTCAATCACTCAGGATGGCGGCACCCACTCCGTTGACTCTGGCGTCTATTAATGTCGCCAGCATTAAGTCAGATTCGGCTAGATTTGTGGCCTTTGATTTTCTCGGCCGTGTTGAAGCCGACATTTTATTTTTGCAAGAGACCAGGCTGCCAAATTTGGCGACCGTACATAAAGCTAGAAGGGAGTGGAGGCGAGGTCCATCTTATTGGTCTCTTGCGGCCGAGCCGTATAGTGGAGTGGCGGTTCTTTTTACCGCAGCGGTAGAATGCAGACGAGTTATTGAGTTAGAAATGGGGAGATGCCTGATCTTAGATGTCCTCATGAAAGGACAAGAGCTCCGCCTTATTAACATCTATGATCCCCAATCCAAGTGGGACAGGAAATGTCTCTTTATGAGGATCAAGCCCTACCTTTTTACAAGTCGGCAGGTGGTTTTTGGAGGGGACTTCAATGATGTCACGAGGCCCCAGGATAGGGGAGGTTCCAGAGACAAGCTGACTTACGATAGCGTCGCGCTTAATAGTATAGCTAGTGAGGCTCGCCTGGTGGATGTCCACATCCGGCACACCCCAGGCCACGCGGGGTTCACCTATCATAGGGGTAGATGCAGGTCCAGAATAGATAGGTTTTATTTAAAGGAGGAAGCCGTCTCTTCAGCAGTGTCTGTTGTTGAGGTGGAGTTCTCCGATCACTGTATGATTTTGTTTTCTCTGAATTTTACAGAGACCCCCCGGATGGGTAGAGGCTACTGGAAGCTCAATTCGTCTCTCTTGGAAGAAGCGGAGATATGACAATCCTTTGAGGATTTTCTTCAGAGCCAGGTACCGCTGCTGGACCTTTGTAGCAGTAAGTCTGAGTGGTGGGAGATGTTCAAGAAAAGGGTGGCGAGATTCTTCCGCCAGCTCTCGAGCCTCAGGAGTCTGGACAGGTACCGCCTGTATCAAGGCCTGAGGAGGAAACTCGAGCATCTTGTCTCGACTGGAGGTAGCCATGAGGATATTTCCAGAGTGAAATCTTTGCTTAAGAGGCGTCAGTATGATAGGCATGCATCTTTGGTTTTTGAGAGGGATTACAGGAAGTACCGCTCGCCCGACCCTTACAGAAACTGTAAGATGTCAGTGAGTAGTAAGGTTATCACAGGGCTGATTGATAGTACAGGATCCCTGAAAAGGTCCAGATCAGGGATCCTGGAGGTTGTCAGATCCTTCTACTCACGCCTCTTGGGAAAGAGGGATCTAGATCGAGATGTGGTGTCGGCTTTCCTGGCTTAAACTGTCCCTGAACCAGGGGATAACCCCTCTCTTGACGTTTTGACAGAGATGATTAGGGAAGAGGAAGTCAGACAGGCCATTGATGGGCTTCGGCTCCAAAAATTGCCAGGTCCGGATGGCTTAACATCCGAGTTCTATAAGACCTTTAAGGACATCTTGGTTCCCCTCTTGACTGAGTTATTCAATGAGTGTCTTTCCTCGGTCTGCTCTGATCATCCTATCAAAGGGTAAGGACCGATCTTGTATTGAGAATTGGCATCCCATAGCGCTACTCAATGCAGACAGAAAGATTCTGGCAAAGGTGCTGTTCAATCGTCTGGTGAAATTTGCACCCCAGTTCCTTTCAGTGGCTCAGCACTGCTCTGTTCCAGGCCGCAGTACAACTAGTGTTGTGCTTGGTGTCCGGGAGGCAGTGGAGCAGGGTAGGGCAGGTCACTGGAAGGGGTACTTGCTGTCCTTGGATCAGGCTAAAGCATTTGATCGAGTTAACCACGAGTATCTTTGGTCTGTCCTTCTGAGATATGGCCTGCCAGGGGGATTTGTTAATTGGCTTAAAACCCTGTATGCAGGGGCAGAGAGTTTCCCACTTGTTAATGGTTGGGTTGGCCGCTCTTTTGAGGTTGGGTCTGGCGTTCGCCAGGGCTGTCCTTTGAGCCCACTGTTATATGTGTTTGCAATTGACCCTTTCCTTAGGAGGGTTGATTGTGGACCATTGACGGGGGTCGGGATGGACCGGGTGACGCCGGGGTCGACCCTGAGAGTGGTGGCGTATGCTGACGATGTCACTACCTTTGTGTCCTCACAGAGGGAGGCAGAGTGGGTGATGTCTGAGGTTGATCGCTACTCAGAAGCATCTGGGTCCAAGATCAACCGGGATAAGTGTGAGAGTCTCTGGCTGGGAGGGGGAGATCCTGGTTTTGATCTCCCGGACACCCTTCCAGTTCCCCAACAATCTGCAAAAGTCCTCGGCATCGAATTTGGTCAAGGGGATTATCCCATGCAAAATTGGGACAGCAGGCTTAAGATCGCCGCTCAGAAGGTGGACCAATGGAAGGGTTGGTCTTTGACCCTAAGAGAAAGGGTAAACCTGATCAAAACTTACCTGCTCCCTTTGCTGATATATCTGGGCAGTGTGTGCATCTTGCCAGAGCCTTTCTGGACTCGGGTCTACAGTGTGTTCTTCCAGCTATTATGGGGGAATAGACTGAACCTAGTCAAGAGGGAGGTTACTTACCGTACGAGGAGACAAGGGGGGTTGTGTATGGTCAACCCTGTGGTGTTCTTAGTGAACACCTTTCTTAAGATCAACATTGCAAGCCTCTGGCAAGAGAGGGCTCCTCCGTGGGTATTCTCCTGTAGGGGATGGTTTCAGCCTTTCTTCCAGGAATGGGAGACAGGAGGGCAAGTGAAGGATCTTCGCACACCACACGGGCATCTTCTGGCTTACGTTGCCCCGGTTCTGAAAGTAGTTCGCCGGTGGGGTCTGGGAGTGTGGGAGATCAGGACTTTGCCAAGGAAATTCCTTGACAAGAGGGTCCTGTCGACTCATTTTCAGAGCCCACTGGTGCTCAAAGATTGCCCAAGCCGGGATCTGGGGGTAGGTTTGAGACTTTTAAATTCCATCAGGATCCCCTTGAATTTTTGGGACTTGGCTTGGCGCTGCTTCCATGGGAAACTGTATGTGAGGGATAACCTGAAGTGTAGAAGCTCTGAGGAAAGGGGTTGTCCCCGGGAGGAGTGTGACAACGTGCTGGAAAGCATGGAGCACTTCTTGCTTCATTGTCCCTTTAATACAGAGGTGTACAACAGGGTGGGCGCTTCCATCAGTTGGCCCAGGTTGCCTGGTCTCTCTTATGCGGAGTGGGCCTATGGAGCATTCAGAGTCCTTGGTGGTCGGGACCGGTGCACTTTATTCTTAGTTAGCCTAGTGGTTAGGTACCACACGTGGAACGCACGGTGTCTAGTATCGACGCAACGGAAAATCCTCCCGGTGGCTGAGGTGGTTAGGGGCATTCTTGGTGACCTGGTGAAGGTGCGCTCTCTGGAGTATGAGAGGCTGGGGACGGGGAGGGCCTCTCTTCTTTGGAGGGGGTTCTCCTTTCCTGTACCTTAGCCTGTCATCTCCATTCCTGGTGTTGGTCTGGTGTTAGCACTGTAGATTTTTGTTTTGCTCAGTAATAGTAGGATGTAGGGCTTGCAGGTGTCGAACTTGGGCTTTGTGTTTGCTGTGTTGGTGTGATATGGGTACACTAGTTAGGTTGGGAGGTGGGTCAGCGGGGGAGGGGGAATTTGGATTTCTTGGACTGGGTTGTGTGTGGGCTTGGGTGTTTAGCTTAGGGGAGGGGGGGAAGAAAAAAAAAAAATTTGTTTTACATGCTGTGTATTTTTTTAATAGGTTGTATATAGTGTATATATGGGGATAGCAGTTAGGTGGGGAGGGGGATTTTGGGTTTTCTTGGCCTGGTCTGGACTTATACGCAGACTTTGGATGTTAGACCAGTGCCAGGATTCTGTGTGGGGCTGGGGACTGGTTGTGGATTTTAGTTTTTTTTTTTTTGGGGGGGGGGGGGGAATTTTTGGTATATTGGTGTTTGTATGTATATATGTAATATTGTATGAGTTTATGTTTATTATATTATTTTTGTCATTAATGTGGTTTTTCTTGGTGTCGTGGGCAGCTGGATCAGCCGGTGAGATTGTGTATTACTGGGATTAGTGCGGTTGAAGAGTATTTGGTGTGAATGAGGCTGGGCCAGTCAATATACTAACCTGTATATAGTGTATATATTGTATTATAGAATCGTCACTTGTTGTGTTATTTTGTTGTGTTTGTCCTTTGATTATTCTTGTTATGTTTAATGTTTATGAAGATTGTTATGTTTTATAATTTCATTAATAAAAGAACTACAGGATAAGTAATGTAATGTATGTACACAGTGACTGCACCAGCAGAATAGTGAGTGCAGCTCTGGAGTATAATACAGGATAAGTAATGTAATGTATGTACACAGTGACTGCACCAGCAGAATAGTGAGCGCAGCTCTGGAGTATAATACAGGATTTAACTCAGGATCAGTACAGGATAAGTAATGTAATGTATGTACCCAGTGACTGTACCAGCAGAATAGTGAGCACAGCTCTGGAGTATAATACAGGATAAGTAATGTAATGTATGTACACAGTGACTGTACCAGCAGAATAGTGATCGCAGCTCTGGAGTATAATACAGGATGTAACTCAGGATCAGTACAGGATAAGTAATGTAATGTATGTACACAGTGACTGCACCAGCAGAATAGTGAGCGCAGCTCTGGAGTATAATACAGGATGTAACTCAGGATCAGTACAGGATAAGTAATGTAATGTATGTACACATTGACTGCACCAGCAGAATAGTGAGCGCAGCTCTGGAGTATAATACAGGATGTAACTCAGGATCAGTACAGGATAAGTAATGTAATGTATTACACAGTGACTGCACCAGCAGAATAGTGAGCGCAGCTCTGGAGTATAATACAGGATGTAACTCAGGATCAGTATTGTATATATACAGTACTGACTTTTATGATAGGGATGTTATAACAGTTTTTTTTTCTGTAGTTAGAATTTGTGTAGAAAGAAAGAAAAAAATATAAGAATGTAGAAGGTGAGGGAATGTGTTGGTATGTGCAATCGTTCGTTGTTGTGACGAGTGATCTGTCAGTGTAACAACATTACAACATACTGTTTAACTCATTAAATATCAAAACTTAATTACTATTCAACAGCAATTACTTAGAAGCTTCATAATACACATACAATACACACATTACATATACAATATACACCATATGCATTACATACATTAGCACAACTGTATATAATAGACACACATTACATATACAATACACACATTACATATACAATGCACACATTACATATACAATAAACACATATTACATATACAATACACACATTAAATATACACACATTACATATATAATATACACCATACGCATTTCATAAACAATACATACATATTACATATACAGTACAATATAGGGATTATATATACAATAGACACACATTACAAATACAATATACACGTTACATATACTATATACACATTACATATACTATATACTCATTACATATACAATACACACATTACATATGCAATATACACCATATGCATTACGTATATAATAGACACGGATTACATATACAATTGACACATTACGTATTCAATACACACATAATACATATACAATACACACAATGCTTATCCAATAAATATACAATGCACACACAATATATACACAATGAACACATACACAATACAGACTCGCATCTTCCGCATTCTTCATTTCCTGCCCAGCAGAATTCACAGACACCCAGACTGTGGTCCCGTGAACCATCAATAGCATCAATAATAACATCATCATCATCATCCTCTTCCTCATTCCTCACACAGATAATCAAGAATAAGGTTTGATCTGAACATTTTATTTGTAGACTGCAGGATTATAATTTCCAGTACTGTAGCAGAGAGATGCTTTATGTCTGACTTTGCTATCTCTCCATGTCTGACTCTGCTTCACATGGACCAGGCAGCTTCAGTACCAATTAGGTTTAATGGGTCCAAAAGCAATGGGACTGCCTACTCCAGTTGGCTTCTGACACTTTTCTGGTTCTTTATTACATTTTTTTCTCCCATTCCTCTTGACAAGGACATGCTGAAATGAGCAAGAAAAAATATTGTGTATCATGGAGAATCCATCAAGAAAGACTAATCAGATCAGTAAGTGCTCAGAGATGAGAGAAGAAGAGGCCAGAACCTGGAAGAAACCTCCACCTGAGCAATAACAGAGAAGTCTCATCTATAGTGGTGGAGCAGGACGGAGCCTGGAAGAAGCATCCACCTGAGTAATATCAGAGAACTCTCATCTATACTGGTGGATCAGGACGGAGCCTGGAAGAAGCCTCCACCTGAGCAATATCAGAGAGGTCTCATCTATACTGGTGGAGCAGGACGGAGCCTGGAAGAAGCATCCACCTGAGCAATATCAGAGAACTCTGATCTATACTGGTGGAGCAGGACAGAGTCTGGAAGAAGTGTCCGCCTGAGCAATATCAGAGAAGTCTCATCTATAGTGGTGGAGCAGGACAGAGTCTGGAAAAAGCCTCCACCTGAGTAATATGAGAGAAGTCTCATCAGGGGCATAAATACCGGGGTAGCAGCGGTAGCGGATGCTACAGGGCCCGGAACATTATGGGGCCCGGAGCCCTGTGGCAGCCGCTACTGCAAACCCCACAAACACTGCTATCGTTGTAACGATCGGGGGCCCAGGGGAGGTGAGCGAACATAAAAAACACAAACGCACCTCTCCGCCGCTCCACAGGCTTCGGGCCTGTTTGGTGACGTCCCAGACGTCAGCCGATGTAATTATGCGTCGCGACGCCGGCCTGGATCACGCGAGATCCGGTCCAGCATTGAAGATGGCTGAAGTAGCGCACGGGAGTGCAGTGGAGCGAGGAAGAGGTAAGTAGCATTGTTTTTTATGTTTGTATCCTCCCCTGGCTCTCCGATCATTATACTCTAGGGTCTGAAAAGACCCCAGAGTATAATAATCATTCATGGGTGGTCCACTATGGGGCATAATACTGTGTGCAGGGGCCACTATGGGGCATAATACTGTGTGCAGGGGCCACTATGGGGAATAATACTGTGTGCAGGGGCCACTATGAGGCATAATACCATGTGCAGGGGCCACTATGGGGCATAATAGTGTGCGCAGGAATACGGTTTGTGTGGGGGAAGTTGGGGGCAGCGGTTCGGGGGGTGGGCCCCATGTCAAATGTTCACCTTGGGGCCCAGCCATTCCTAGTTACACCACTTTGTCTCATCTATACTGATGGAGAAGGACAGAGCCTGGAAGAAGCATCCACCTGAGCAATATCAGAGAAGTCTCATCTATAGTGGTGGAGCAGGACGAAAAGAAGAAAAGACAAAAGAGGCAATAATTATACAAATTAATTATACAAATTAAGACAAATATGAAGACAAAGCAGGATAAAGGAGGAGAAGCAACAAAATGGACAAAGAAGTTATGAGAAGCTTGAGAACGGGAGTTAAATAGATAAAAATCCAGATCTACTTGGTTTCAGGATACTTCACCAGCCTCAGGACTGTACAACTTGGGGGTCATTATACAGGATCCTTGATACTTTTCAGTACCTTTTACATTGTATACTGCTCCACCCAGTGAGTAGAGCTGCCCCACGTTACCGGAGTCACTCTCTCATTATGGTGGGGTTACCTTGGTCACGCTGGTGCCCCTCATGTCCTGAGGGTCCTCTTTACTCAGATCCAGGGCACAAATCTTCACATCCTGCAAAAGAGAGACGCAGAAAATATAATCTACAGGAAAGAGAAACCAAAAATCTTTACCTGAATCCCCATGTAACTGATACTGACTAAAGGATACCGATGATGTAATCAGAACAATCTATACATAGACAAGACACAAGAAGAAGAAAGAAAGATGGGGGAGCGATTTACTACCCAATCTACGCCATCTACATGTGTTAGATATGGACAGTGATCATTTGATGCCCCCTTCCGTATACCTCTTATGGGACAATATAGATAGTTTATACTGAGCACAGGAGAATACATGGATATATCAGTATACAGTGTCTAGACAGTTATTCTCTATACTCCCCCACTATATTGTTACTTACTCCATCAGATTTGAAATCACATTGAGATAAATCCGGGTTGTCAGATTTCAGGCACTCCGTCTCTTTAATGATGAAGCCTTTCTTGTCTGGCTTTTCATCCTCCTGTCATTATCACATACAGGATATTGTGACATAACTTTACTTACATTGATAATCTCTTACTTTATTCTACAGGACACTTCATTATTCCTTCTGATTTATCAGCAGTTTGTAAAATACAAGATTAAGAAATAAGAAATGTCTCCTTTATTTATGGATTTTTTTTTTTCTTCTACTCCAATCACATTTAAAGCTGCACTGAGCACTTTTTGGTTTCCTTGCTCCAGTCTGCAGATCCTTGTGAGATCTCAGATGATAGTTACACATCCAGAGCTGAGCTGTCACCTGATTCCACAGTGTGGAGCAGCAGATTTGCTTTGAATGTGAATGGAGCATAAATGGATTGTTATATACAGTCATGTAATATACATTACAGCATTCTGGGTAAGTCTCATGCTGTGTGCTTTACTTCCAGGGGTTTGTATAAGTATGTGACCCCTTCCCTCTGGTTGTACAGGGTGATGATGTCTCTTCTAGACCTTCCATCTGGGACCTCATACTCTGCAGCGAGACAGCCGTGTAATGTGACAACTAATAGGAGCAGCAGTGACAACCTCCAGGACATCATCTTGGCCGGTCTTAGAGGAAATGTCCGCTCTCCTCTCTGCTCCTCTCTTTATTGTGTCTTTACTTCTGCATAGTCCTGGAAGATGATGAAACTCTTAGGTTCACCCGTCATGGGACACGTGCACTGCAGAAAGAGACAGTATATCAGTCTGAAGAGAAGCTGGCTGTAGCAGAAGTGAATTCTATTAATTTCTGTTATCAGCCATTTCAGGCTGTAGAGATGCTGAATATATAATTTTTCAACAACTTCGCTGTATAGACTAAGACAGTGTGAGCAGAACCATGTCAGGACTACTAGAGGGATAGAACTTCATAAAGGGATGCGCCAGACATCAAATAACTGTACTTAGTACTACAAATCCTGTCAATTGCTTTTTATTCAACTAGCTCTGGAGCACCACTATGGGATCCAGTGTGTGCCTATAGATGAAGGTTTGCTTCTGGACTGGTCAGAGGAACAAGTTGTATTCCTAGTGTTGATGGTCTATGGACATCCTTCATAGTGCTTTGGTTGCACTTTATTGAAGAGGTGTTCATCCTGTGGCTGGGATCATGTAAAATAATATCCGTTAATTGTAAAAGTCTTTACAATCGAATGAAATCCTTACTCACGTGTTGACCTATAAGGTAACATTATTGGAGGACTCGGCTTCTTATAAAAACATGGAGATTTATTGAAGTCTTCATGGAAAAACATATACATGGAAACCTTCCAGTATAACAGAAATATCAGTCAATGTCTTACATCATAGGAGAAGTTCAGAGTTAGTTTTCTTCAAGACGGTTCTCTTGCAGACATCTTGGCTCAGGCTTATTCATCAATGTGTGTTGGTCTTCTGTAGGACAATTCTGCCATCCTTCCAAGGTGTCAGAGGAAGTAAGACAGGTCGGAAGAGAGAGACACCCCAAAGTGAGAGAGAGAGACCCAGACATGTGTGTCTGTCAATCATTTATATTCATGAGAGGGGATGTTTCCCACCATCCTTATACTTTCTACTACTGTATTTGGACAATACTAGAATAGTATACCCAAACCACACCCATGCACCATAAGATACAAGAGTTTTGTCAGCAGAATACAATTAACCCTTAAAGGTCATGAATATTGCAGTCTAATATTTAACATTTCCCCCTCTTGAGGGTGATATACATCTGTTTGAACCCTCAAGATACATATCATTAGACAATATTCATAAAACATAATTAATCTATATCTTCTTTCTTCTTTTTGAATACTGGAACTTAATTTTCATAAATATATTAATTGTCTATATAACACTAATTTTATCAAATTGCAATAAATTTTGACATTAATAAATGTTATGGTAAACCGTGATCAAATAGGAAAATGATTTGATATACTATCTAAACTAGACTTCTAGGCGTCTTTCATCATCTTCTTCTGTCATAATAGAAGGTTTAGCACAAATGTTGTTGTTGAAGGTTTTGACTTATTAACTTAAAGTCCTTTAGTTTATAGATTTCCGTCATGTTGTGCAGATATTATCACATTGTCCAATAAAGTTCATATTATGAAGATATTGATATAGCAACACAGTCCATATATTAAGTATGTATTCCTTCTGATAACTTTGTCATCAGACACAGACTGTAGTGAAATTCTTCTTCTTCACCTTGACCACTTGTCAGTTGTGGAGCACTGTGACACTTCTGAGGAAGCACTGCAAAGTGTTCATTTGACACACATCTCTGCTGCTTGTTCACTTCAGCTCATTTAGTATTAACAGTCTCAAATAAAGAATATATGTAGTAGGGTTCATTATCCATTACCCTTTTGCTTACCAAGCAACTTTCCTTGAAGTTTTGCAGTTGATGGGACTCCATAAGAATGTTGATGAAGAACAATCTTTATAACTCAGTCCAATTATCATCAATGTTTCCAAACTCCATTAATAATTTTCATCAGTAACTGTTAAATTATGAACACAGTCCTTGGCATAAGCTTACGTGTATAGCTTTCATACCTTTAAGTTTCTTTCTGTACATCATTTTCTTCTTGTAACTGTCAAAGTCTTTTATTAATATTTGATACCAAACTTTATCATAATCTTGGACTTAATTGAAGATAAATTTCCTTTTGCCTAATATTCACCCAAACTCGGTGACTTACTACCTTATAATATCACAGTGTACCATATCATTCATAATAATAATTATCTTTATATGCCAAATATTAATATGATAATAACAATTATTGATATATTTCATCAAATGATCACACAATACTACTTTGTATACAATTATTTATATATACAGTATATATACATATATATATATATACATTTACACTATATATATTAATATATATATACTTTAGTTCACTTGTGATGACAAATTGCAACATAATCTTGAAACATAATGTGATTTCATTATTAATTACCATTTTATAGAGAATCACAATATTTATTCTTTGATTATAACTTAGCATACATATACTAAACATCAATATGTTCCAATATGAATGTGTTATCATACTTATTCATAAATTTTAAAGTACAGTCACTTTACTATCCTTATTAATAAAGAAATACCTTTATATTCAGCATTACTTTTACTAAATATTATTGTGATCTTTATTTAAGACACAATATTCAACTTTATTCATTTAGTCATAGGATATATGAATAATACCACATCTTACAGTTGCTTTGTCCTTTTTTAACAACTGGCTCTTCACAGAAAACTGTGACCTTTAACCTGTTAAATACCATCACTCCAAGAATGGTATAAACTGACACTTGTAAAATGTGACCAACTTTTGACTCTGCTCAGAATCAAATTTAAAATATACATCCTTTACCTAATTAAATGTGTATATTTTTGTGTAATGATCGTATATATGTAAACACATTAAACAACATATGAAATAAGTATTATAAAACATAAATATTCCAAAATATGTCACATTCTATAATCAGAAGTTTGCTAAATAAATAAAGAATATATCTCGATATAACTTCTCTTTGATCTTAATATTAATTGTCCTTTCATGAAGATTAGCTTATCTCAACTACATATAAGACAATTATATTTTCCCAATGTTTGTAGGTGCTGATTGTATATAAGTGTGTGTGTACCTTTGTAAGAATACATAACCAGTGATACAATAAGACAATCCTTGTTATAGATCATATCCAGCTTTACACACTATAAATAATATATTTATCATTTCTTGATAAAATTACCCAAATAAACCTTTGTCATTTTAACCAAATATATTGGAAAGCTATCTGTGTTATCTTTGTCAAAAGCTAATTCTTTGACTATCTAAATATTCATGAACTAAGATGTACATTCTTAGCAGCTGTCACTTACACTCAAACCTCGTGTGTGCTTCTGTAGCTTTAAGAACATATGAGTTTGCTTTGATGTATCTCAAATATATCTGCTATTTCCCAATGAACATTCAATATAATGGATCACATAGAACAAAAAATAAATATAGATGTCTTCAGATGTGTTATACTTTTTCCTTCTTGGATGCATCCTGGTTTTTCTTAGGCCTATCTCTAACATCACAGAACTGCACTTACAGTGCTGGCCAAAAGTATTGGCACCCCTGCAATTCTGTCAGATAATACTCAATTTCTTTCAGAAAATGATTGCAATCACAAATGATTTGGTAATAATATCTTCATTTAATTTGTCTTCAATGGAAAACCACAAAAAGAATTGTCAAAAAGCCAAATTGGATATAATTCCACACCAAACATAAAAAAGGGGGTGGACAAAAGTATTGGCACCCTTTGAAAAATCAGGTGATGCTTCTCTAATTTGTGTAATTAACAGCACCTGTTTCTTACCTGTGGCACATAACAGGTGGTGGCAATAACTAAATCACACTTGCAGCCAGCTGAAACGGATTAAAGTTGACTCAACCTCTGTCCTGTGTCCTTGTGTGTACCACATTGAGCATGGAGAAAAGAAAGAAGACCAAAGAACTGTCTGAGGACTTGAGAAGCAAAATTGTGAGGAAGCATGAGCAATCTCAAGGCTACAAGTCCATCTCCAAAGACCTGAATGTTCCTGTGTCTACCGTGCGCAGTGTCATCAAGAAGTTTAAAGCCCATGGCACTGTGGCTAACCTCCATAGATGTGGACGGAAAAGAAAAATTAACGAGAGATTTCAACGAAAGATTGTGCGGATGGTGGCTAAAGAACCTCGAATAACATCCAAACAAGTTCTAGCTGCCCTGCCGTCCGAGGGTACAACAGTGTCAACCCGTACTATCCGTCGGCATCTGAATGAAAAGGGACTCTATGGTAGGATACCCAGGAAGACCCCACTTCTGACCCAGAGACATAAAAAAGCCAAAACTTACCTGAGAAAGCCAAAAACTTTTTGGAAGAATGTTCTCTGGTCAGATGAGACAAAAGTAGAGCTTCTTGGGAAAAGGCATCAACATAGAGTTTACAGGAAAAAAAAAGAGGCCTTCAAAGAAAAGAACACGGTCCCTACAGTCAAACATGGCGGAGGTTCCCTGATGTTTTGGGGTTGCTTTGCTGCCTCTAGCACTGGACTGCTTGACCGTGTGCATGGCATTATGAAGTCTGAAGACTACCAACAAATTTTGCAGCATAATGTAGGGCCCAGTGTGAGAAAGCTGGGTCTCCCTCAGAGGTCATGGGTCTTCCAGCAGGACAATGACCCAAAACACACTTCAAAAAGCACTAGAAAATGGTTTGAGAGAAAGCACTGGAGACTTGTAAAGTGGCCAGCAATGAGTCCAGACCTGAATCCCATAGAACACCTGTGGAGAGATCTCAAAATGGCAGTTTGGAGAAGGCACCCTTCAAATCTCAGGGACCTGGAGAAATTCCAGCAGAGCATTGTAAGAAACTCATTGATGGTTACCGGAAGTGGTTGTTCGCAGTTATTTTGTCTAAAGGTTGTGCTACCAAGTATTAGGCTGAGGGTGCCAATACTTTTGTCCGGCCCATTTTTGGAGTTTTGTGTAAAATGATCAATGATTTGACTTTTTTTTCATTCTCTTTTGTGTTTTTTCATTGCAAGCAAAATAAATGAAGATATTATTACCAAAGCATTTGTGATTGCAATCATTTTCTGGAAGAAATTGAGTATTATCTGACAGAATTGCAGGGGTGCCAATACTTTTGGCCAGCACTGTAACATAAATACATGACATCGACACTTACACTTACACTTACACTACAATGGACCCAACAGGATCATGTCACCATTTGTTCCTTGTCAATCAACTGACCACACTAAGTCACACTGATGCTTTCAGAGTTTGCATGCACTTACACAAAATGGATTATACATGAAAAAGGCCACATGCATATAAATTATGTCTTATGTTCCTTTAGATATGCATTGCTATTAGTCACACCATATTAATCTGTTTATCAAATTAATTGTTAGACAATTCATGCATATATTGGCCTATAATGAAAAATTGATGAGTGATTCAACTGTTGCTTTTTCACATATGGAAAATATAAATATAAAATTTAAAGCAAAATTTTAGCAAAAAATCAAATTGATATGCTAACAATTTTAACCAATGGAAAAGTTTACTTTCTTGACTTCTAATACTATATGATCATATTATATACTTTTGGTTTTCCCTTTCTCTGTATCCAGAGTGGGATGCGACCAAAATATATATATCACCACTTAACAGAGTAAGATCAAGTTACTTTTACTTGACCCTCATGTGTATATATTATAATATGATGTATACATACAGTATTATTATCAATATCATGATCAGGACTAATTTATAAACATCACATAACTATCTGAATTATACCTGATCATTTTAATTTCTCCTCATATGAAAGATCTTTCTACAGCCTGAATAGTAAAATGATACCAATAGACAGTCATTAATATAGCAATATTTTTAAGCTCGACCCATGACCTTCCTGTCAATAACATCTACCAATAAGTTGCGTAATGTTCTGCCATTTAGATATTCTAAGCTTTCTGACATTTTTCTGATCAGGAATAGATCAGATGTCACGGATGGGTTGCTATGACAGTCTAACATTTTGGGAACAGCTGTTACTCTGTCAGGATCGCTATTTTGTACATTCTTTCCTAGGTGACTGACTCTATCAATAGCTTTGACTGGCTGAGAGTTTGACATTTGCTTATTTACAACTGATAATGGGGTCTTTATGAATGGAACTTCTTTCATGACATATGGCTTATATACAACGTGTAATTTCCTACGTTTCTCATAGATTTCCTCACTATTCTTTCTATAAATAGGTGACACTGTAATCTGATTTGACAGATTTCTTTTAGGTGACTTTATTCTTTGATTTGTCCCTGTTTGTCTTACATTTGTCATCTGTCTCTGATGTCTTCTGGCCATGTCCAGTAAACTAGCAGCTTCAAATAAAGACTTTTTATCTGATGCAATAGCCAGAGTGACCAGATCCAGAAATCTGAATTTCTTCACAAAAGTTCTCACCATTGCTTGAGAGTTGACTTTTCTAACAACAGCTTTATATGTCCTCTAAAATCTAGACTTAACTGAATATGTATATTCAGCTCTGCCAATCTTTATTTCATTCAGAATTTCAGATGTTGGCATGCTGTCACCTCTAGTGCACCAGATTAATTTCTTTAATCGGTCTACATCACTGTCCTGTAACCATTCATTTGACTCATTGTCATAAGACATCTTTGCTGATAGACATCTCGCAAAGTTTACAGGAAGCCAACTTCTAAACAAGAGATTTTTCTGTTCCGTAGATAAATCAAGCTTATCTGCATAACTTTCAAAAATTTCTGAGTTTCTACACACATGGATATTTACATCATATGTGGGAATGTCCTTACTCAGATTGGTCAAATGTTTCTGTAACTTTATTTTCATCTTAGTTTCTTTAATTTGTAATTCCTTACATACTGACATATCTGCGTCTGTGCTATTATTATGGTCATCCTGAGTATGTACAGGCTCCATTTGTTCACTAGCCTGTGATGAGCTATCTGTGCCCATTACAGCCACATCACACTTCATGTCAGCATGCTGAGATTCCTGAGAATCTGTTTGAACAGCTGTCTCTTGTGTATTAACAGAAATTACATTACAGACTTCTTTCTCTGGTAACTTTTCTGATATAATCTTATGGAATACTTTAACCATATGCATAATATTCCTTAACTTCTCTTTCTCTTTTAGAACACACAATGATTTCTTAGTTTCTATGATAGAATTTGCTTGTGCACACTGTGCATACAAGTTCTGCCATATATTCTGTAACCTTTCACTAGGCACAAACTTATACTCTAAGTTACACTTTTTAGACAACGATTGTATAATTTCCATTATTAATTGTAAAATTTTTACTTACAACCGTAGAAAACCGTCACCTTGTAACTTGTAGTTTCTCCTTGGGACAACTGGTTCCTTTCATCAGCACATCTCAGTACGTTTGGCATCTGTAGTCCTCCTTTATTGCTTATAGTGTCAGAGCAAAAATTCTTCTGTTCCTCACAAGCTTTCCTCACACAAGCTTCGGTCTGTAGAGGCTCACTGGAACACGTGCAACTTTCAGCTGTAAGCGTATTTCATTCATCTAGGTAATTTTCGAAATTTCCTGAAGCTTGCAATATAAAACGTGCAAAATAATATCTCTCGTCCCCCTCTTGCAAGTAGAAGGAATGAGAAAAAACAGGAAAAAAAAATCGACTGGGCTGGCTTGCCACTGTAAAATAATATCCGTTAATTGTAAAAGTCTTTACAATCGAATGAAATCCTTACTCACGTGTTGACCCATAAAGTAACATTATTGGAGGACTCGGCTTCTTATAAAAACATGGAGGTTTATTGAAGTCTTCATGGAAAAACAGGTACATGGAAACCTTCCAGCATAACAGAAATATCAGTCAATGTCTTACATCATAGGAGAAGTTCAGCGTTAGGTTTCTTCAAGATGGTTCTCTTGCAGACATCTTGGCTCAGGCTTATTCATCAATGTGTGTTGGTCTTCTGTAGGACAATTCTGCCATCCTTCCAAGGTGTCAGAGGAAGTAAGACAGGTCGGAAGAGAGAGACACCCCAAAGTGAGAGAGACAGACCCAGACATGTGTGTCTGTCAATCATTTATATTCATGAGAGGGGGTTTTTCCCACCATCCTTATACTTTCTACTACTGTATTTGGACAATACTAGAATAGTATACCCAAACCACACCCATGCACCATAAGATACAAGAGTTTTGTCAGCAGAATACAATTAACCCTTAAAGGTCATGAATATTGCAGTCTAATATTTAACAGATCAGAGGAGAGGGGCCCTCACTTTACTGACCATCTTAATGAGAATTTTCTGGAACTGCAGTTTTTTTCACAGATTTATGAGATATTTCCATCACTTTTCTGGATTTGAGTCTAACCAAAAATAATATTCTAGCAACCTCAACTACAATTTTAGTTTAGCAGATTTATTGCTGTAGGTTAGTAAATTGTTATTGTTTATTTACATAGCACCATTAATTCTATGGTGCTGTACATTATTATATTAATCCCATGGTGCTGTACATTCTTATATTAATCCCATGGTGCTTTACATTTGCGGATTTACATACGGTACACAAGATATACAAAACAGATAATACTAGCAGTGATCACTATGAGGGAAGAGGGATAGAGACAGAAGGTGGGGGTAGAGGCTGTACAGATGGCGGTGTGATGACAGTAGTGTTATTGGAGGTTATAGGCCTTCCTGAATAGGTGAGTCTTCAGGGCCTTCTTGAAGCTTGTGACTGTGGGGGTCAGTCTTATGGGTCTTGGTAATGAGTTCCAGAGTATGGGGGATGCCCGGGAGAAGTCTTGGAGACGGTTGTGTGAAGAGCGGATAAGAGCGGAGGAAGAGTAGGAAGACTTTGGAGGATCGGAGGATAGGTGCGGGCAGCTAGCGGGAGATTAGGTCGGAGATATATGGAGGGGACAGGCTGTGGATGGCTTTGTATGTCAGCGTTAGTAGTTTGAACTCTATTCGCTGGGCGATGGGTAGTCAGTGAAGGGATTGGCAGAGGGGGCGGCCGATGAAGAACGGGGGAGAGGTGTATTAGGTGAGCAGCACAGTTTAAGGTGGACTGGAGGGGGCGAGAGTGTTAGCTGGGAGGCCATGGAGAAGGGTGTTACAGTAGTCTAAGCGGGAGATTATGAGGGCGTGGACAAGCAGCTTTGTAGTTTCAGGGGTGAGGAAGGAGCGGATTCTGCGGATGTTCTTGAGTTGGAGGCGGCAGGAAGTGTTGAGGGTTTGAATATGCGGCTTGAACGAAAGGTCACAGTCTAAGCTTATCCCAAGGCAGCGGGCCTGTGGGACTGGGGTAAGAGTGGTTCCATTAATTTTGATAGATGGGTCAGGTAGGTGGGTCATGTGTGGAGGGGTGAAGATTATGAATTTCGTTTTCTCCATGTTGAGATTGAGAAAGCGGGAGGAGAGAAAGGAGGCTACGGCTGCGAGACATTCTGGGACTCTGGACAACAGGGAGGTAATGTCTGGTCCAGAGAGATATATTTGGGTGTCGTCAGCATAGCAATGGTAATGGAAACCGTGAGATTCTATGACTTGGCCAAGGCCTAGGGTGTAGATGGAGAACAGGAGGGGTCCTAGGATAGAGCCTTGGGGGACACCTACAGAAAGAGGGCGTGGCAGGGAGGTGGTGTGCGAGTGGGAGACGCTGAATGTGCGGTTGGTGAGGTATGAGGAGATCCAGGAAAGGGCCAGGTCTGAGATGCCAAGGGATGAGAGAGTTTCTAGCAGGAGGGAATGGTCGACTGTGTCAAAGGCAGAGGAGAGGAGGAGGAGGAGGACAGAGTAGTGATGTTTGGCTTTGGCAGTTAGAAGGTCATTAGTGACCTTGGTTAGGGCAGTTTCTGTGGAGTGATGGGGTCTGAAGCCTGACTGTAGTCTGTCAGAGAGCACATTGGACGAGAGATAGGAGGACAGCTCAGAGTGGACGTGTTGCTCCAGCAGATTAGAGGTGTATGGGAGCAGTGAGATGGGGCAATAGTTGGCTGGCGAGGACGGGTCCAGGGAGGGTTTCTTAAGTATAGGTGTGATGGTAGCATGTTTGAAGGCGGAAGGGAAGGATCCATTGGTTAGGGATAGGTTGAAGAGATGGGTTAGAGCAGGAGTAATGACTTCAGAGAGTTTGGGGATGAGATGTGACTGGATCGGGTCAAGCGCGCAGGAGGTGAGGTGGGATTTAGAGATTAGGGTGGAGAGCTTTTCATCAGTGACGGTGGAGAAACAGGTTAGAGATGAAGAGCAAAGGACAGTTGTGTAGAGTGGTTGTCGGGGGTGTAGTGAGACTGTCTCTGATGGTGTCAATTTTGCTTTTGAAATAAGAGGCAAAGTCATCAGCTGTGATAAGTGATTTCGGAGGGGGCACAGGAGGACGGAGAAGGGAGTTGAAGGTAGTTGTGAAGAATATCGCCTCGCCCAGCCGCCTGGCACGCCTGCGATCAAACTTCTTTCTTAACCTCCCACTCACACACCGTGAGTAGACCGGGTCATAGGATAAAACGAAATGAGCGATATAAATTTTATATATTTAATAACCCAAGTGGGTCGGTATGGATTAATAGCATATACAGAAATATACAATATTAATACGATCAAGCATAAACATACAAGCAAAGGGGCAATGATACAATACACAAAAATAAACAGGGGAATTAAAAGATAGAGAAAATACCGGCATAGGCTCATAGTCCGTTTCTCTAGGCCACAGCAGAGTTTTGGGCCTAGGGCGCAAGCTTAAGCAAGTTGCATAAAACAATCCTTCTACATGCTGTCCAGAACTAGTGAAAGGCTTCAGGCCTCACTGCTAGGCCCTCAAAGCATTCCTCAGTAGGGCAGGCCCTCTCATCTTCTCCCAGATCAGAGCTCCTTACTGCCTCTTTGCTGAATGACCCCAGAATCCAGGTCTGCCCACAGCATATGGCTAGTGCTCCACCCACCCCTTGCACCCAGGCAGCCCCCCTTCTCCCACCTTTGCAGAACCCTCGGAGAGAAGGGTGAAGTTAAGGCTTGCTATCCCCCATCCCATCTGGCCAGGGATAATAAAAGTGCCTGGCTATAGCAAGCCATCTCCAATGAACACACATAAAACCAGTGAAGCCTATCGTCCAGCAATGTGAACTCAACTAAAGCACCGCATTCCAAGTGGGGGAAGGACTGACCTAAGCAAGTAAAACACACTTCCAAGAAAGATATAAAACTGAGGGTCGGTTCATCACACCTCCCCCTTTTAGAGCGTGTCGGGAGGAAGGACGATCCTAAGATCGCCTTCCGCGGACACCTTGGCGGCCTCACCCCGCCGGGACCTGCGCTGGTCCCTGACCATATTCCTGGCATACTGATACCCTCTTCCTCTCCTGTCTGAATGGAGACTCTTCTAAGGTTCAGGCTCTGAATTAAGTAGACCTGGCTACCTCCTGCTTGCTCTGGGTCCCTCCCCCAAGTGCTGGCGTCCCTCAGACCCACACTCACAACCCCAGGCCCTTGTGGTACCGGTGCTGAGACCCCATCCCGGCAGTCTCCGCCCACCTGGCTACCCCCGGCCTGCACTGGGACCTCGTTCTGAGTGCTGGCATCCCGCAGATCCACACTCGCAACCCCAGGCCCTTGTGGTACCGGTGCTGAGACCCCATCCCGGCAGTCTCCACCCACCTGGCTACCCCCCGGCCTGCACTGGGACCTCGTGCTGAGTGCTGGCATCCCGCAGATCCACACTCGCAACACCAGGCCCTTGTGATACCAGTTTAGAGACCCCTTCCCGGCAGTCTCTCAGGGTCTCTCCCACACTAGCCGCTAGTTGAGAGAGTTCTAGGGGATTCTGCACCTCCCCCTTTGCTTCCAAACCTAGGGGCACCTCTGGTTCTGGCACAGGTATGTTTGGACCCTGTCCTCCCTCCCAGACGCCTTGCCCCTTTGGGCCTACACCCTGTTCCTCCTGTACTTGGGTGGGTGATGGTGATACCTTGGGCAAATAACTAAGATTATGCTTCCCCAAACCATCCCTCCACAATACATTGACAGGTAATACATTTGACACACCCCCTTCTTGGGTCCCACCTCCAGCACCCCATGCCGTCTGCACTTGGGCCATGGGCACGACTGGCACACCTTGGATGGCTGTTTCTCCTTCCCAGGACTCTTTCACAAGAGTTAGGGGCCCATGTACACGTCTCCCGTACAAGAGCTCAAAGGGGGAGAACCCCGTTGAGGCTTGAGGCACCTCTCGGTAAGCGAACAGCAGGTGCGGGAGATAAGGCTCCCAGTCGCGCCCATGGGACTTGACTAACATCCTGAGCATCTGCTCCAGGGTGCCATTGAACCGTTCACACAGGCCATTGGTCTGTGGGTGATACGGGCTGGACACCAGATGTTGCACCTCTGTTACCTTACACAGGCCTTGCATCAAGGCAGACATGAACTGGTTACCTTGGTCTGTGAGCATCTCTCTGGGAAATCCAACACGGGAGAAGATGCCTACCAGAGCCTTGGCCACTACATCAGCCCGGGTGGAAGACAGAGCGACAGCTTCCGGGTACCTAGTAGCGTAGTCTACTACCGTTAATATGAAACGTTTCCCGGTGTGGCTGGGAATGGACAGGGGTCCAATGAGATCCACAGCCACCCGCTGGAAAGGTTCAGTTATGATGGGCATAGGTATCATTGGTGCTTTGGAGCCTTGCCCAGCCTTGCCCATACTCTGACAAGTGTCACATGAACGGCAGTATTTAGCTACATCTGTCCCCATCTTAGGCCAGTAGAATAAGTGGCTGAGGCGAGCCTTGGTCTTAGCGATCCCCAGGTGGCCTGCCAGTGGAATATCATGAGCAATCCGCAACAACTCCACCCGGTAGGGTTGGGGTACCACCAAATGTTTCTCCCTGAGCCGACTTTCTTTTCCCTTTGTGGGGATCGTTTCCCGGTACAACCTCCCTTGCTCCCAGTACACGCGGTCCTTGTCCGACTCCAAGGGAGGTTGATCAGCACGCTCCTTCAATGCATCCAGACTGCGGTCAGCTTGGACAGCGTCCCTGAACTCCTGACTGGAACCAGACAGAAGAGATGTGCATGTCATATACCCGCCGGGCTCCTCCGGCTCCAGTGTGGGGAGGTTAGTCATGGCGGTCTCAGTGCCATCTCCGGGTGACAGAGGGAACGGCTCAGGGGTCGGAGCGCCTTCCACCCCTCTAGCACTCTGGCTGCGGGTCACCACCGCAACTCCAGCAGTCCGTTCCTCATCCGGATCGGCCCTGAGATCCCCGTGACCCACCTGACCACCTGGCACATTGTCCTCAGTTGGGGTTGCCCCCAGCATCTCAGAAGAGCTACCCTGTAAACCTGCAAGGCAAGAATTAGCAATTACATTGACATTGCATTCATTCATTGATTCACAGTGAACTGCATGGGGGAATGGCTGAGCCAGGGTCACACTGAGGGGGCTCTCATCACCCGCAGATGTGGGCGGGGCTACAGCCAGGTCAGCATTCCACAATGTCTCATTCACATGCTCACTGATTACTTTAGCTGGACGTACAGCAAGGGGAGACAAAAGGCTAACCCCTCCCTCTGCCTGTGTGACAGGCTTCAACACCTCATTAAAATCATCCTTCAGTACAGACATTTTGTCACAGCGAGGTGGGGCTGCTCCCACCCCGTATTGGGACACCAAGGGCCCCAAATCTCTTCCCAATAGTACATTGGCAGGCAGATCAGACACTAGCCCACATCACGCATCCCTTTTCCCGCACCCCAGTCCAAGTGGACACAAGCCATGGGCACAGTTACGCGTTCTTGTCCAATACCCTTCAGGGTCAGAGTTTTTCCAGGGATAATACTGTCCGCAGGGACCAAGTCAGGTTGCACCAGAGTAATCTGCGCCCCAGTGTCCCGAAATCCCATGACCACTTTACCCCCCACAATGACCTGTTGACTGTTGGCATTGGATTGCAACCCCTCCCTCCCCACCAAGTATACAGATGGGCCAGCTGCCGTGGCTGGGGAAACAGGGGGGTTCTTAGAGCGGTTGGGGCATTCTGCCTTAAAATGTCCTGGCTGGTTACAGGCGTGACATCGCCGGACCTCTCCTTGGGATTTAGAGGGGGTCCCCGGGGCGCCCAGAGTTCTTGGGACAGGGGAAGTAGAGGGGGCACCTGGGACAGAGTTTGTCTTACCCCACTTGGAGACCGCAGGCTGTGGTGAACTCCAACTTTGCCCCTCCTTCCCGCTTGGGGGTCTCTGCAGTGTGGCTCCTCTCTTGATCTCTTGCTCCCTGGTGGACACATAGTCGTCAGCAATCTCTGCAGCCTTGTCTGCTGTTTTGGGTTTCCAGTCACACACGAACTGGCGGACCTCCAGAGGGCACACCTGGAGAAATTGTTCCTTTATCATAAGATCCCCAATTCCCTCAAACGTGGTGACAGTAAGTCCTTTGATCCACTGCCAGAATGTAACCTGTAAGTGGTGCAGAACATCCGCATAGCTCTCTGTGGGACCCCGCTGGATATTCCGGAACTTTTTGCGGTACACCTCCGGCGTGAGCCGGTATCTCCGGATCAGCGCCGCTTTGATGGTCTCATAGTCCGCGTCCACTGGTAAGCTCGTGGAACCATCCAGGCCTTTTCCCTTCAGCCGGGGAGACAGGTAACGGGCCCATTCTGCCTGGGGAATATGATGCTGCTTACACACCCGCTCAAATCCCCGCAAGAACGAGTCCAAGTCCCCGTTATCTTCCAAGATTGGAAAGTCCTCGGATCGGATCTTTAATGCTCGGGCTCCTGGAGTTGGTGCAGGGGAAGGTTGCGCCTGCTGGCAAAGTTCCAGCTTTTTTAGCTCAAGCTGATGCTCCAACTCCGCCCGACGCTCTGCAGCAGCGGCCTCTCTTTCCGCCCGGCGCTCTGCAGCAGCAGCAGCGGCCTCTCTCTCCGCCCGGCGCTCTGCAGCAGCAGCAGCGGCCTCTCTCTCCACCCGGCGCTCTGCAGCAGCAGCAGCGGCCTCTCTCTCCACCCGGCGCTCTGCAGCAGCAGCAGCGGCCTCTCTCTCCACCCGGCGCTCTGCAGCTTCTCGGTACTGGAGAATCACCTGCAGACGGGTGCTATAGTCACTGGCGTCTATCTGCTGTAAGGCCATTTGCAAGTATAAGTCCGTTACCCCCACAGAACTGGGGTTACTGGTCCCTCCAGGCACAGTTACCTCTGGGGTCCGGGCACCTGCGGAACCATCTGGCATGGTGACGTTTTCTGGTGCCAGCCTCTCAGGACTTTGCTCCGCCTCCTGCATGGCTATGGTAGCTTCCATATCTGCCATCTCCTGGAGTTCAGCAGCAACCAAGTCCTGCAGACGTTTGGTTATGCTTCTGGTCCCACCAGCCATCCACTGGAAGCCGTTGCCAAATAAAAGATAGGACAGAAAAAAGAAGAAGGGAGGGAACAGTACTGTACCAAACTTTCACCGTATTTTAAGCTTGATCTCATACCGCGCTCGTTCCATAGTATTGCCGCAATCCCCAGTGTCTGCGTGATACCACACCCACACACTGTTACCCTAATATCCCACAACGCTGCCACCACTGTGAAGAATATCGCCTCGCCCAGCCGCCTGGCACGCCTGCGATCAAACTTCTTTCTTAACCTCCCACTCACACACCGTGAGTAGACCGGGTCATAGGATAAAACGAAATGAGCGATATAAATTTTATATATTTAATAACCCAAGTGGGTCGGTATGGATTAATAGCATATACAGAAATATACAATATTAATACGATCAAGCATAAACATACAAGCAAAGGGGCAATGATACAATACACAAAAATAAACAGGGGAATTAAAAGATAGAGAAAATACCGGCATAGGCTCATAGTCCGTTTCTCTAGGCCACAGCAGAGTTTTGGGCCTAGGGCGCAAGCTTAAGCAAGTTGCATAAAACAATCCTTCTACATGCTGTCCAGAACTAGTGAAAGGCTTCAGGCCTCACTGCTAGGCCCTCAAAGCATTCCTCAGTAGGGCAGGCCCTCTCATCTTCTCCCAGATCAGAGCTCCTTACTGCCTCTTTGCTGAATGACCCCAGAATCCAGGTCTGCCCACAGCATATGGCTAGTGCTCCACCCACCCCTTGCACCCAGGCAGCCCCCCTTCTCCCACCTTTGCAGAACCCTCGGAGAGAAGGGTGAAGTTAAGGCTTGCTATCCCCCATCCCATCTGGCCAGGGATAATAAAAGTGCCTGGCTATAGCAAGCCATCTCCAATGAACACACATAAAACCAGTGAAGCCTATCGTCCAGCAATGTGAACTCAACTAAAGCACCGCATTCCAAGTGGGGGAAGGACTGACCTAAGCAAGTAAAACACACTTCCAAGAAAGATATAAAACTGAGGGTCGGTTCATCACAGTAGTGAATAGCTGTTTGGGGTTGCGGGATAGGGCAAATATTAGTGTGGTGAAGTAGACCTGCTTTGCAGAGGTGAGTGCGTTCTTGAATGTGAGAACTGCCTCTTTGTACCTAAGGAAGTCCTCCTGGAAGTGGCTTTTCTTCCAGAGGCGTTCTGCAACCCGTGAGACACGTCTCAGTTTTTTAGTCAGGTCAGTGTGCCAGGGCTACCTATTGATCGGTCGGGCTCTGGTGTTAGTGAAGGGGGCCACAGAGTCAACGGCTGAGGTAATGGTAGTATTGTAGAGGTCAGTGGCGGTATCTACATCCTGGAGTGAGATTATGTCAGCAAGCGGTCGGAGAGAGTCTGAGAGCGTGCAGATGTCAAGGCTATTAAGGTTCCTGCGGGGCGTGTTGGTTTAGGGGTTGGAGGGTCTATTACAGAAGAGAGGGCAGAGAATGTCAGCAGGTTGTGGTCGGAGAGTTAGAGAGGTTGACTAGAGAGCGGAGGCGGGTGAATATGAGGTCCAGCATGTGTCCCTTTGTGTGGGTGGCAGAGGAGGACCATTGAGAGAGACCAAAGGAGGCAGTGGGGGACAGGAGACTGGAAGCGGGGGGGGTGGTTTGTGTTAATGGGAATGTTGAAATCCCCCATGATGATGCTGGGGTTGTCTGTGGATAGGAAGTGCATTAGACAGGTGGTGAAGTGGTCGATAAAGGTAGCGGTAGGTACAGGCGGTTGATATATGACGGCCAGTTGGAGGTTGGAGGGCGAGTAAATGCGAACAGAGTACACTTCAAAGGAGGGGAGGGTGAGAGCAGGTAGCGGTTGGATTGGGGTGAAGGAGCAATTATCAGACAGGAGTACACCTACGCCACCGCTGGGTTTATTGTTGGGACTGGGAGTGTGCGAGAATTGCAGACCTCCATATGAGAGGGCAGCAGGTGTGGTGGTGTCTGAGGGTGTCAGCCATGTTTCTGTGATACCGAGAAATGATAATTTATGAGAAATGAAGAGGTCCTGGATGTAGTCAAGTTTGTTGCGTACAGAGCGAGCGTTCCATAGCGCACCGGGGAGGGCGTGGGGAGGGGCAGGAGCAGGTAAAATAGGGGTAATATTTAAGGGGTTTCGTGCGCTGTTGCCGGTTGTGCAGAAGGATCTGACAGTAGGGAGTGCTGGGGCGGTCCAGGATTAGGAGATGTCACCAGAAATGAGGAGTAGCAGGGAGAGGGATAGCAGGTGTAAGGAGAGAGTGTGGGGAGGTTGTGTGTGTCTGGGGTTTGTAGGTGTGTGAGTAGCTGTGCAGAGAAGGGCAGATGGAGCGGTAGGATAGATGGAGAGATAAAGATATTCTTAGTGACATGGCTGGTTTGGGGTGGTAGAGCGGTTTGTACAAGTATGGGAAGGACAACAGTGATTATAGAGAGAAGCATTATGTGGCTAATTGTTTGTTTTTCATTTAGTGGGTTGTTGTTACCTTCAGTTCCCTTGTGGTCCAATTCTGGCCTAATTCTGGTCTATACATTTAGAAGCGGCAAAATGACCAAGGCCACAAATGACCAAGGCCACAAATGACCAAGGCCACAAATGACCAAGGCCACAAATGACCAAGGCCACAAATGACCAATGCACTTACATTTATACTAGCTAGCAATACATTTGTTTCATTAAGATCAGGTGTGAAAAGGGGTGTGGGAATACGGAGTCAGAATCAGAGACTGTAAGGAAGGCTCAGGTGAGAAAAAAAGACAGCAAATGACAGCAAGCAGAGGTGTTGATGTGAATGAGGCAGTAATGTATCAATATGTGAGTCCAAATGGGAATGGAATACCAATAAAATGACAAATGACAGCAAGCAGAGGTATTGATGTGAATGAGGCAACCATTATACCCATTCTCTGAAAGGGGCAATTTTTAGGACTATATATATATAATACATAGTGTATGACACTGTCAGGGCTCCTAGGACTATATATCTATAATACATAGTGTGTGACACTGTCAGGGCTCCTAGGACTATATATCTATAATACATAGTGTATGACACTGTCAGGACTACTAGGACTACATATCTATAATACATAGTGTATGATACTGTCAGGACTCCTAGGACTATATCTATAATACATAGTGTATAACACTGTCAGGGCTCCTAGGACTATATATCTATAATACATAGTGTATGACACTGTCAGGGCTCCTAGGACTGTATATCTATAAAACATAGTGTATGACACTGTCAGGGCTCCCAGGACTATATATCTATAATACATAGTGTATGATACTGTCAGGACTCCTAGGACTATATATCTATAATACATAGTTTATGACACTGTCAGGACTGCTAGGACTATATATCTATAATACATAGTGTATGACACTGTCAGGGCTCCTAGGACTATATATCTATAATACATAGTGTATGACACTGTCAGGACTCCTAGGACTATATATCTATAATACATAGTGTATGACACAGTCAGGACTCCTAGGACTATATATCTATAATACATAGTGTATGACACTGTCAGGGCTCCTAGGACTATATATCTATAAAACATAGTGTATGACACTGTCAGGATTCCTAGGACTATATATCTATAAAACATAGTATATGACACTGTCAGGATTCCTAGGACTATATATCTTTAAAACATAGTGTATGACACTGTCAGGATTTCAAGGACTATATATTTATACAACAGAGCTGTAACTTGAAGCTGCTGGGTCCCCGTGCAGAAATTGTAACGGGCCCCTACTAACTTTATGCCATTTAGAATAGTGGTATATTTTATTTGTCAGAGAGATATTTGGGTCTCCTCAGGATCCAGGGCCTGGCAGCGACTGCTAAAACTGCACCCCCTATAGCTATGCCCCTGGCCCTGACAGTGTCAAACGCTCTGTTTTCAGCTGAGCAAAACTCCAATTTTTAGCAAATTTATTTTACTCAAAGTACATTTTGGGACCAAATTCCCCCAAACCTAATTAAATCTTCAGAAATTCACACATCTCTACTACTTTCCATCTGATCATCAGTCTTATCATCTCCACCACACATGCCATCATCTTTACTTTCCCAACTCTTGATCAAAGTCATGATTATCTATCCTCCTCTTCATAGGCTTCATTGCCATTGTCATACTTCTTAGAAGTGTCTTCATTCTACTCATTCCCTCCCCTATCTATCATCCTCCTCCTTGCCATTATCATCAACATCCTCCATCTACTCCTGAACTTCCTCCTCACCATCCTTCATCCTTCTCCTCACCAACTTCCTCCTCATTTTCAATAAATAATACCAGGACTGTTACATGTATTTCTTGCAGTTTATTTCTATCTTTTGTTGCCACATCAATGGATACAATAATAATCAGAACCTGGCAAAGCTGATAGACAACCTCAGTGTCTAATGTGAAGGAGCAAGAGGTGACAGAGAAGTGAGGAGTAATTCATTGCCATCATTGTACATCCTAGGAGCATGTTTTCCAGAAGACACATTACATCCCGGAGCGGCTCTATAATCATGGACTTTCAGAGTCTGACAGTTGGTGGTGGTGAAAGAAGTCTAAAGACTGTCTCCTCCCGCCATCTCCTCACTCAACACTACTCAGAGCCAGTTTTAGACAAAGTGGAGTCCTGGGCAAGTTTACAAGTGGGGCCCTAAATTCTAAGACATACCCAGTGGCGGAACTACTGCCATAGCAGTTGCTATGGGGCCCGTGACCATACCGGGCCTGGGGACACCTGCTGCATTTCTTTTTTTAAGCAAGTAATGGGCCCTATTTACTTACTGGCCCCCACTCCTGCCCCCACTTCACTTTCAGCTCTCCAGGGGGCCCCTGTGTGTTCCATATCACGTCACTGACACTGAACAGCATCAGGTGTTCACTGATATGGACATGTTATGGAATGCATGGGGATCAGTAAGTACGGCTACGGTACTTGGAATTTGTTGGACGAACCTTGGAAGATCCTTCTCGCGAGGTTTGCCTGGTAGTTTCTCTCCGACAAACTGCAATTATTATACTCTGGGGTCTTTTCTGACCCCAGAGTATAATGTTCAGAGGCCCAGTGGAGAGGAAAAAAAAAATGGTCTTACTTACCTCTCCTGTACTCCAACGAGAATTCCTGCTGTCTTCAGCACTCTTCAATGATGTCAAAGATGTCACGTGGGTCTGGCTGGCAATATTGACGCACAATGATGCCAATATAACCCACATCTGTGATGTCATTGAAGACAGCAGGAAGTAGTGCTGGAGCCCAGGACAGGTAAGTAAGACTATTTCTTCCCCCCTTCCCTGGACCTCTCCACATTATACTCTGGGTTCTGAGCTGGGTGGTAAGGAACGCTTCCTCTGACAGTACAAGGCTGTGGACGATTACTGTCAGGGGGGTGTTCCTTACCGCCCCGCAATGACGCTGAGCAGTAAGGCCCACTGTGATGATGAGTCCCTCAATTTATGTATCTTTCTTGGACATGTATCATTCCTCATTCCTATCAGTCACCTATCTGTAGGAATGTAAAGCTGTGTTTACATTGGTGGTCAATTCGCTCCAATGGTTTTATGTACATACCATGGAGAGAGGGCCGGTCTGGCTCGTCAGTGTGATATCCCAGATGTCCATCCTTCCCCCACTGGTTGGAATGTGGTGCCTACCCATCTGGCCGAGGATTCTGCAAAGGAGAGAGAGGGAGGGCTGGCTAAGGGGGAGGTGAAGGGTGTAGCTGGGGGGGGGTCACACACTGAGGTGAGAGTGAGTTTTTAGTTTCATTGTGCTGAGCATGGAAGAGAGACAGCTAGGACAAAGCTGTGTGCTCAGGTATCTTTTCTAAACTTTTATTTCCCTTTTACTTTGTTTTGTATGGTATCAACGCTCTTTTGCTTGTATGTTTATGCTTGATCATATTAATATTGTATATTTCTGTATATGCTATTAATCCATACCAACCCACTTGGGTTATTAAACATATAAAATTTATATCGCTCATTTCATTTTATCCTATGACCCGGTCTACTCACGGTGTGTGAGTGGGAGGTTAAGAAAGAAGTTTGATCGCAGGCGTGCCAGGCGGCTGGGCGAGGCGATATTCTTCACAGTGGTGGCAGCGTTGTGGGATATTAGGATAACAGTGTGTGGGTGTGGTATCACGCAGACACTGGGGATTGCGGCAATCCTATGGAACGAGCGCGGTATGAGATCAAGCTTAAAATACGGTGAAAGTTTGGTACAGTACTGTTCCCTCCCTTCTTCTTTTTTCTGTCCTATCTTTTATTTGGCAACGACTTCCAGTGGATGTCTCGGACTCTGAGAAGTGGAGTCAGGGGACGGCAGCAACTGACTGATACAAACGCTGCGCAGATGGCTGATATGGAAGGTGCTGCAGCCGGGCAGGACGAGGAGCAAAGTCCTGAGGGGCTGGCACAAGAAAACATCACCATGCCAGACGGTTCAGCAGGTGCCCGAACCCCAGAGGTAACTGTGCCTGGAGGGACCAGTAACCCCAGTTCTGTGGGGGTAACGGACTTATACTTGCAAATGGCCTTACAGCAGATAGACGCTAGTGACTCTAGCACCCGTCTGCAGGTGATTCTCCAGTACCGAGAAGCTGCAGAGCGCCGGGTGGAGAGAGAGGCCGCTGCTGCTGCTGCAGAGCGCCGGGTGGAGAGAGAGGCCGCTGCTGCTGCTGCAGAGCGCCGGGCGGAAAGAGAGGCCACTGCTGCAGAGCGTCGGGCGGAGTTGGAGCATCAGCTTGAGCTAAAAAAGCTGGAACTTTGCCAGTAGGCGCAACCTTCCCCTGCACCAACTCCAGGAGCCCGAGCACTAAAGATCCGATCCGAGGACTTTCCAATCTTGGAAGATAACGGGGACTTGGACTCGTTCTTGCGGGGATTTGAGAGGGTGTGTAAGCAGCATCATATTCCCCAGGCAGAATGGGCCCGTTACCTGTCTCCCCGGCTGAAGGGAAAAGGCCTGGATGTTTCCACGAGCTTACCAGTGGACGCAGACTATGAGACCATCAAAGCGGCGCTGATCCGGAGATACCGGCTCACGCTGGAGGTGTACCGCAAAAAGTTCCGGAATATCCAGCGGAGTCCCACAGAGAGCTATGCAGATGTTCTGCACCACTTACAGGTTACATTCTGGCAGTGGATCAAAGGACTTACTGTCACCACGTTTGAGGGAATTGGGGATCTTATGATAAAGGAACAATTTCTCCAGGTGTGCCCTCTGGAGGTCCGCCAGTTCGTGTGTGATCGGAAACCCACAACAGCAGACAATGCTGCAGAGATTGCTGACGACTATGTGTCCACCAGGGAGCAAGGGATCAAGAGAGGAGCCACACTACAGAGACCCTCAAGCTGGAAGGAGGGGCAAAGTTGGAGTTCACCACAGCCTGCGGTCTCCAAGTGGGGTAAGACAAACTCTGTCCCGGGTGCCCCCTCTACGCCCCCTGTCCCAAGAACTCTGGGCGCCCCGGGGACCCCCTCCAAGTCCCAAGGAGAGGTCCGGCGATGTCACGCCTGTAACCAGCCAGGACATTTCAAGGCGGAGTGCCCTAACCGCTCTAAGAACCCCCCCTGTTTCCCCAGCCACGGCAGCTGGCCCATCTGTATACTTGGTGGGGAGGGAGGGGGTTGCAATCCAATGCCAACAGTCAACAGGTCATTGTGGGGGGTAAAGTGGTCATGGGATTTCGGGACACTGGGGCGCAGATTACTCTGGTGCAACCTGACTTGGTCCCTGCGGACAGTATTATCCCTGGAAAAACTCTGACCCTGAAGGGTATTGGACAAGAACGCGTAACTGTGCCCATGGCTTGCGTCCATTTGGACTGGGGTGCGGGAAAAGGGATGCGTGATGTGGGGCTAGTGTCTGATCTGCCTGCCAATGTACTATTGGGAAGAGATTTGGGGCCCTTGGTGTCCCAATATGGGGTGGGAGAAACCCCACCTCGCTGTGACAAAATGTCTGTACTGAAGGATGATTTTAATGAGGTGATGAAGCCTGTCACACAGGCAGAGGGAGGGGTCAGCTGCCTGTTTCCCCCTGCTGTGTGTCCAGCTAAAGTAATCAGTGAGCATGTGAATGAGACATTGTGGAATGCTGACCTGGCTGTAGCCCCGCCCACATCTGCGGGTGATGAGAGCCCCCTCAGTGTGACCCTGGCTCAGCCATTCCCCCATGCAGTTCACTGTGAATCAATGAATGAATGCAATGTCAATGTAATTGCTAATTCTTGCCTTGCAGGTTTACAGGGTAGCTCTTCTGAGATGCTGGGGGCAACCCCAACTGAGGACAATGTGTCAGGTGGTCAGGTGGGTCACGGGGATCTCAGGGCCGATCCGGATGAGGAACGGACTGCTGGAGTTGCGGTGGTGACCCGCAGCCAGAGTGCTAGAGGGGTGGAAGGCGCTCCGACCCCTGAGCCGTTCCCTCTGTCACCCGGAGAAGGCACTGAGACCGCCATGACTAACCTCCCCACACTGGAGCCGGAGGAGCCCGGCGGGTATGTGACATGCACATCTCTTCTGTCTGGTTCCAGTCAGGAGTTCAGGGACGCTGTCCAAGCTGACCGCAGTCTGGATGCATTGAAGGAGCGTGCTGATCAACCTCCCTTGGAGTCGGACAAGGATCGCGTGTACTGGGAGCAAGGGAGGTTGTACCGGGAAACGATCCTCACAAAGGGAAAAGAAAGTCGGCTCAGGGAGAAACGTTTGGTGGTACCCCAACCCTACCGGGTGGAGTTGTTGCGGATTGCTCATGATATTCCACTGGCAGGCCACCTGGGGATCGCTAAGACCAAGGCTCGCCTCAGCCACTTATTCTACTGGCCTAAGATGGGGACAGATGTAGCTAAATACTGCCGTTCATGTGACACTTGTCAGAGGATGGGCAAGGCGGGGCAAAGCTCCAAAGCACCAATGATACCTATGCCCATCATAACCGAACCTTTCCAGCGGGTGGCTGTGGATCTCATTGGACCCCTGTCCATTCCCAGCCGCACCGGGAAACGTTTCATATTAACGGTAGTAGACTACGCTACTAGGTACCCGGAAGCTGTCGCTCTGTCTTCCACCCGGGCTGATGTAGTGGCCAAGGCTCTGGTAGGCATCTTCGCCCGTGTTGGATTCCCCAGAGAGATGCTCACAGACCAAGGTACCCAGTTCATGTCTGCCTTGATGCAAGGCCTGTGTAAGGTAACAGAGGTGCAACATCTGGTGTCCACCCCGTATCACCCACAGACCAATGGCCTGTGCGAACGGTTCAATGGCACCCTGAAGCAGATGCTCAGGATGTTAGTCGAGTCCCACGGGCGCGACTGGGAGCCTTATCTCCCGCACCTGCTGTTCGCTTACCGGGAGGTGCCTCAAGCCTCAACAGGGTTCTCCCCCTTTGAGCTCTTGTACGGGAGACGTGTACGTGGGCCCCTAGCTCTTGTGAAAGAGTCCTGGGAAGGAGAAACGGCCATCCAAGGTGTGCCAGTCGTGGAGTATGTCCTGCGATTCCGTGACCAAATGCAGGCTATGGCGCAGCTGGTGCATGACAACATGGTCCAGGCTCAGGCTGACCAGAAGCGCTGGTATGATCAGAATGCCCGTGAGAGAACATACCAGCCGGGGCAGAAAGTATGGGTCCTAGTCCCTGAGCCCCAGGACAAGCTTCAGGCGAAATGGACCGGCCCATACGTCGTGCACCAGCAGGTCAACAGCGTCAGCTACCTGGTCACTGTCGATCCAGGCCGGAACAGGCATAAGGTCTTCCATGTCAACATGATGAAGGATCATCATGACCGGGAAGCTAGTGCCTTTCCGGTATGCAGTCTGTTAGAGGAGGGGGAAGAAGAAGACCTTGTTGACTTGCTTGCTCATTTTCAGGAGGATGGGTCCAACAAGAAGGCACAGGTGAACCCCCTGCTGGCTGAGGCCCAGCTGTCCCAGCTGGATGGAGTTTTGCACTCCCTACCTGGTCTGTTCTCCGCGAAGCCCGGGAGAACTGACCAGGCCATTCACCATGTGGATACTGGGAATCATGCCCCTATCCGGCGGTCGCCATATCGTGTCTCCTTGGAGGTACAGGTCCAGATGCGCAAGGAGATTGGCGAGATGCTGGACCTGGGGGTGATTCGGCCCTCTCACAGTGCATGGGCTTCACCTGTGGTTCTTGTGCCCAAAAAGGACCGGACCACCCGGTTCTGTGTAGATTACAGGGAACTTAATGCGGTTACAGTCGACGACGCGTACCCCATGCCGCGCATCGACGACCTGCTTGACCGGTTAGGTAAGGCCCAGTACTTGTCCATCATGGACTTGAGTCGGGGATACTGGCAGATCCCCCTGTCCTCTCAGGCCCAGGAACGATCGGCCTTTATCACCCCTTTCGGACTGTACGAGTCCACTGTCATGCCATTCGGCATGAAGAATGCCCCTGCCACTTTCCAGCGGATGGTCAACTCCCTGCTGACGGGATGCGATGGGTTTGCCACGGCGTACCTGGATGACATTGCCGTCTTCAGCTCCACTTGGGAGGAACACCTACAGCACCTGGCGCAGGTGCTGAGGCGGATCCACCGTGCGGGCTTGACCATCAAACCGGAAAAGTGTCAGCTGGGCATGCGCGAGGTCCAATACCTGGGACACCGGGTAGGTGGGGGAACCCTGAAACCAGAACCTGAAAAGCTGGATGTAATCACATCCTGGCCAACCCCCCCGGACCAAGCGACAGGTGATGTCTTTCCTGGGAACGGCAGGGTACTATAGGAAGTTCGTACCGAACTATAGTGCTCTGGCTGCCCCCTTGACGGACCTCACCAAGAAGAAGTTGCCGCAAACTGTCCAGTGGACGGATGCTTGCGAGCACTCCTTCCAGACCCTGAAGGCGGCCCTGGCGAACGCACCTGTACTTCAGGCGTACGATGAGTCACGTCCGCTTGTGCTACAGACCGACGCCAGCACCTACGGACTCGGTGCCGTACTGAGCCAGTTTGACTCAGCGGGGCAAGAGCACCCGGTGCAGTACCTCAGCTGAAAGCTACTGCCGCGGGAGGTGGCCTACGCCACAGTGGAGAAGGAATGCCTAGCAATTGTTTGGGCCTTGCAGCATCTGCAGCCTTACTTGTATGGGCGCCACTTCACCGTGGTGACGGATCACAACCCTCTGATCTGGATCAAACGTGTTGCCGGTCAGAATGGACGGTTGTTACGTTGGAGCCTGGTGCTGCAGCAATACAACTATGATATCCGGCACAAGCCTGGCCAGGCCCATGGCAATGCCGATGGCCTGTCCCGGCGGGGTGAGGCTGCGGAGGTGCGGGTGGAAGAGGAACGGAGGCTCCTCCTTCCTCCCGACACGCTCTAAAAGGGGGAGGTGTGATGATGAGTCCCTCAATTTATGTATCTTTCTTGGACATGTATCATTCCTCATTCCTATCAGTCACCTATCTGTAGGAATGTAAAGCTGTGTTTACATTGGTGGTCAAGTCGCTCCAATGGTTTTATGTGCATACCATGGAGAGAGGGCCGGTCTGGCTCGTCAGTGTGATATCCCAGATGTCCATCCTTCCCCCACTGGTTGGAATGTGGTGCCTACCCATCTGGCCGAGGATTCTGCAAAGGAGAGAGAGGGAGGGCTGGCTAAGAGGGAGGTGAAGGGTGTAGCTGGGGGGGGGTCACACACTGAGGTGAGAGTGAGTTTTTAGTTTCATTGTGCTGAGCATGGAAGAGAGACAGCTAGGACAAAGCTGTGTGCTCAGGTATCTTTTCTAAACTTTTATTTCCCTTTTACTTTGTTTTGTATGGTATCATCGCTCTTTTGCTTGTATGTTTATGCTTGATCATATTAATATTGTATATTTCTGTATATGCTATTAATCCATACCGACCCACTTGGGTTATTAAACATATAAAATTTATATCGCTCATTTCATTTTATCCTATGACCCGGTCTACTCACGGTGTGTGAGTGGGAGGTTAAGAAAGAAGTTTGATCGCAGGCGTGCCAGGCGGCTGGGCGAGGCGATATTCTTCACACCCACCTTTCTGACAGTGGAGAGATATCTATGCCAAAACTAACGGCACCAATATTTCCAGCACCCAGGCGCACATTGGGAAAAGCTGAATTCAGAGCACTGTCAGCTTTCTAGTGGTATATAGTACAGTGGGTGCTAGAGGACGTGAAAGCTCCTCTTTCAGTTTTGAGACGGTGGACGCCATTCTAGTCAATGGGGTCCGCTGGTGTGTGTGTGTGTAACCTCTAAAACAGTGGTCCGGCTCCCCCCGGCGGACCCAAACGTTGGAGAGGCCGGAGCAGATGTGAACCCAGCATAAGAGTCTTCAATTCATTTTACAATTACAGTTTTTATCTGGCCTTCATCATTTAAATATACAGTGGGGAAAAAAAGTATTTAGCCAGCCACCAATTGTGCAAGTTCTCCCACTTATAAAGATGAGGCCGGCCTGTAATTGTCATCATAGGTAGACCTCAACTATGAGAGACAAAATGAGAAAACTAATCCAGAAAATCACATTGTCTGATTTTTTAAGAATTTATTTGCAAATTATGGTGGAAAATAAGTATTTGGTCACCTACAAACAAGCAAGATTTCTGTCTCTCACAGACCTGTAACTTCTCCTTTAAGAGGCTCCTCTGTCCTCCACTCATTACCTGTAGTAATGGCTCCTGTGTGACATTGTTATCAGTATAAAAGACACCTGTCCACAACCTCAAACAGTCACACTCCAAACTCCACTATGGTGAAGACCAAAGAGCTGTGGAAGGACCAGAAACAAAATGGTAGCCCTGCACCAGGCTGGGAAGACTGAATCTGCAATAGGCAAGCAGCTTGGTGTGAAGAAATCACCTGTGGGAGCAATAATTAGAAAATGGAAGACATACAAGACCACTGATAATCTCCCTCCATCAGGGGCTCCACGCAAGATCTCACCCCGTGGGGGCAAAATGATCACAAGAACGGTGAGCAAAAATCCCAGAACCACACGGGGGACCTAGTGACTGACCTGCAGAAAGCTGGGACTAACGTAACAAAGGCTACCGTCAGTAACACACTACGCCGCCAGGGACTCAGATCCTGCAGTGCCAGACGTGTCCCCCTGCTTAAGCCAGTACATATCCGGGCCCGTCTGAAGTTTGCTAGAGAGCATTTGGATGTTCCAGAAGAGTATTGGGAGAATGTCATATGGTCAGATGAAACCAAAGTAGAACTGTTTGGTAGAAACACAACTCGTGGTGTTTGGAGGAGAGTGAATGCTGAGTTGTATCCAAAGAACACCATACCTACTGTGAAGCATGGGGGGGGGCAACATCAGGCTTTGGGGCTGTTTCTCTGCAAAGGGACCAGGACGACTGATCCGTGTACATGAAAGAATGAATGGGGCCATGTATGGTGAGATTGTGAGTGCAAACCTCCTTCCATTAGCAAGGGCATTGAAGATGAAACGTGGCTGGGTCTTTCAGCATGACAATGATCCCAAGCACACCGCCAGGGCAACGAAGGAGCGGCTTCGTAAGAAGCATTTCAAGGTCCTGGAGTGGCCTAGCCAGTCTCCAGATCTCAACCCCATAGAAAACCTTTGGAGGGAGTTGAAAGTCCGTGTTGTCCAGCGACAGCCCCAAATCATCCCTGCTCTAGAGGAGATCTGCATGGAGGAATGGGCCAACATACCAGCAACAGTGTGTGCCAACCTTGTGGAGACTTACAGAAAACGTTTCACCTCTGTCATTGCCAACAAAGGATATAACAAAGTATTGAGATGAACTTTTGTTATTGACCAAATGCTTATTTTCCACCATAATTTGCAAATAAATTCTTAAAAAATCAGACAATGTGATTTTCTGGATTAGTTTTCTCATTTTGTCTCTCATAGTTGAGGTCTACCTATGATGACAATTACAGGCCGGCCTCAGCTTTATAAGTGGGAGAACTTGCACAATTGGTGGCTGACTAAAAACTTTTTTTTTCCCCACAGTATAGCAAGAATCTTAGGAATTTCAGTGCTGATCATCCTAATAAATATAATGCAAAACTGCAGTAAATACTGACACCATAGGAAAGCAAATTTATATGAAATTCTGGATCAAGTTTTGGATACCATAGGAAATCTGTATTACTATACACGTACACACACACACACACACACACACACACAAAGACACAGCACATACCTGGAGCTAAGCCAGGGATTGATTACACTGGGCTGTAGCAGCCGAATGTAATGGATCATCCCCTGCAGTGCAAGACTCCGGGAATGTGGGGGGAGGAGCGGTCAGCCTGCTCGGACACTTGGCAAGTGAGAGAGGGGAGAGAGGCAGTCAGCACCCAGTAGCCCAGTGGGCCCCCTCAGGAGCTTGTGGCTCCAGGTGCTGATTCACAGGTAATGGTGCTGAAGTCAGGGGGCTCCTTAAGTTGTGCCCCCCCACATAATGCCAGCCCTGTCACTACTAACACTCTGTTTTTCCCATTCTTCCCTCCCACTTAGTTTTCCTTCTTAATAAAAAGGTAGAATTTATGATAATTTGATGTTGTTTATTGAGGTTTTGATGTTCGGGTCTGTCTTAAGAGTTTTCTGTTTTTGCTGGAACTGTATATTATATGCATTATCATATATACTCTAAGGTACTCAATTATTCAATTATATTGAAAAAAAAATACCAAGAGGATTTTATCTAGAAGATACATTACATCCCATGAGAATGTTCTCTAGAAGAAGGCACGTTACATCCCTGGTGAATGTTCTCCAGAAGAAGGCACGTTACATCCCTGGTGAATGTTCTCTAGAAGGCGGCACGTTACATCCCTGGTGAACGTTCTCCAGAATAAGGCACGTTACATCCCATGAGAATGTTCTCTAGAAGAAGGCACGTTACATCCCATGAGAATGTTCTCCAGAATAAGGCACGTTACATCCCTGGTGAACGTTCTCAAGAAGAAGGCACGTTACATCCAAAGAGATTGTTCTCCAGAACAAGGCGTGTTACATCCCTGATGAATGTTCTACAGAAGACACGTTACATCCCAGGAGAATGTTCTCCAGAATAAGGCGTATTACATCCCAGGAGAACGTTCTCCAGAATAAGGCGCGTTACATCCCAGGAGAACGTTCTCCAGAAGACACGTTACATCCTTGGTGAATGTTCTCCAGAAGACACATTCTTGACATACTGGTGATCAAGGATCTTCAAACCCAGATTAGCTCTAAATGGGTGAATTAAATTCTTCCGATAGGAGAACATCCTCCTGGTCGTCCGCAGGGCGGCTTAGCCATCCTTGTCCTGCTGACACGGACATCCTGGAATAGAGCACAGTAAGAGAAATGCAGATGTCAATCACTCGCATAGAATCAGTTCTCTGAAAGGAATGTTTTAGAAAGTCAAGGAAAAGTCCAGATAGAAAATGTCCACCAGACTTCCTCTCCTTATGTCTATTAAATTATTGTTTTATCAGAGCGAGCGCAGTGACTTATGGGATTTGTTTTGCCCATGCGTTGTCTATAGGAGACATCATAGCAGCGAGTCTCCAGCCACGAGCTCATGGAGAACTGAGAATTACAGGCAGAGTGGGCATACAAGTCATAAAATGGCCAGATATAGTGTTACTCCTCATGTGGAAAGACATGGGAGCTTATTCTTACAAGTCACCTAAAACAACAGAAATGCTTTAAAATTGATGACATTGATTGACCTCCAATGTGATTAGTGATGATCAGGTCTGGTTTTCAAGGTTTACTAAGATAGAGACTGCAGTCATTGAGGATTGGGAATGTATAGAGTAGACGGGTCCATCATAGGTTCATCTGATTTCATCCAAAAACCAGAGGCAGGAACTGTCAACTCACCCGCAGGAGCCACGAGTGACGTGTGCCAAACAGGCCATAAATGTTAGATGTACACTGGTCAAACTGCCCAATTTTGATCAGACAAGCAGACCTTCTAATGTGTAAGAAGTCTTCTGTGTATGGCTTTTCTCTGTCAGCTGATGTTGGTGGAGAGAAGGATTGCACAGATGGATTTGATATACCCCATCCTTTTGTTCTAAGATAAGGTAAGCCATTGTCAGAGAAGTCTGGAGAAAATAGAAGAGTCTAGAGGCTATAGTGATGGCAAAATTGTACAGAGGGGTCTGAGTAGGACAGAAGACTTCAGGGAAAGCAGAGTGGTCTGGAGAAGGACAAAGGAGTCTGGAGGGGGCAGAGAAGCCTGGAGGAGGACTGAGGAGTATGGAGGGGACTGAGGAGTATGGAGAGGACTGAGGAGCCTGGAGGAGGACTGAGGAGTATGGAGGGGACTGAGGAGCCTGGAGGAGGACTGAGGAGTATGGAGGGGACTGAGGAGCCTGGAGGAGGACTGAGGAGTATGGAGGGGACGGAGGAGCCTGGAGGAGGACTGAGGAGTATGGAGAGGACTGAGGAGCCTGGAGGAGGACTGAGAAGTATGGAGGGGACTGAGGAGTATGAAGGGGACTGAGGAGTCTGAAGGGGACTAAGGAGCCTGGAGGAGGACTGAGGAGTCTGGAGGAGAACTGAGGAGTATGGAGGGGACTGAGGAGCCTGGAGGAGGACTGAGGAGCATGGAGGGGACTGAGGAGCCTGGAGGAGGACTGAGGAGTATGGAGGGGACTGAGGAGTCTGGAGGAGGACTGAGGAGTATGGAGGGGACTGAGGAGTCTGGAGGGGACTGAGGAGTATGGAGGGGACTGAGGAGTATGGAGGGGACTGAGGAGTCTGGAGGGGACTGAGGAGTCTGGAGGAGGAGGATTGAGGAGTATGGAGGGGACTGAGGAGTCTGGAGGGGACTGAGGAGTATGGAGGGGACTGAGGAGTATGGAGGGGACTGAGGAGTCTGGAGGAGGACTGAGGAGTCTGGAGGGGACTGAGGAGTATGGAGGGGACTGAGGAGTCTGGAGGGGACTGAGGAGCCTGCAGGAGGACTGAGGTGATCTGCTAGCAGGTTTCTTCCCAATTCACAACATAATATATGTAAGCTCAGCATGTGTATGGGGTTGCATTTGCTACTAGTTATTCTGGGTCAGACATATTAGATAACAATGTACTAATAATGTACTACTGATCACATGGCCACAGAGGAAGAAAATACTAAGGATACAATATAGGGCAATATTTGATACTTTTGTGTCAAAAAGGCAAAAGTGTTGTAGTTACGATGCCTTTACTGGTAAACCTGAAGTATTTCATTTGCAACTCCTTCTTCAGGCATACCATAAATGGCTGAGAACAAGAGGAGGGTAAAGTGTGCCCATGTAATATCAATGAGGACAAGACCAAAACTGGAGGTGAAGGACGGGAAGTGATCAAACAGAAGACGTGGAAAAGAATATCAGGGGACACAACTATCACATGTTACAGTAAAGGAATGATTCTTTATAGCAGCATTACCTTCTGGCTGGTGCACACAATGTCCGCACTACCCTGATCCAGAGAACAGAACTTCACATCCTGTAAAATACAAAGACAAAAACATCATCTACAGAAAAAGGAAATAATCAGTGATTATAATCAATCCAGAATCCCACAGCATAATAATATAATACATAGGAGGCAGTATTATAATAGTTATATTCTTGTACATAGGAGCAGTAATATAGTAGTTATATTCTTGTACATAGGAGGCAGTATTATAGTAGTTATATTCTTGTACATAGGAGGTAGTATTATAGTAGTTATATTCTTGTACATAGGAGCAGTATTATAGTAGTTATATTCTTGTACATAGGAGGTAGTATTATAGTAGTTATATTCTTGTACATAGGAGGTAGTATTATAGTAGTTATATTCTTGTACATAGGAGTAGTATTATAGTAGTTATATTCTTGTACATAGGAGTAGTATTATAGTAGTTATATTCTTGTACATAGGAGTAGTATTATAGTAGTTATATTCTTGTACATAGGAGCAGTATTATAGTAGTTATATTATTGTACATAGGAGGTAGTATTATAGTAGTTATATTCTTGTACATAGGAGAAGTATTATAGTAGGTATATTCTTGTACATAGGAGGTAGTATTATAGTAGTTATATTCTTGTACATAGGAGCAGTATTATAGTAGTTATATTCTTGTACATAGGAGGTAGTATTATAGTAGTTATATTCTTGTATATAGGGGGCAGTATTATAGTAGTTATATTCTTGTACATAGGAGCAGTATTATAGTAGGTATATTCTTGTACATAGGAGGTAGTATTATAGTAGTTATATTCTTGTACATAGGAGCAGTATTATAGTAGTTATATTCTTGTGCATAGGAGCAGTATTATAGTAGTTATATTCTTGTACATAGGAGGTAGTATTATAGTAGTTATATTCTTGTACATAGGAGGTAGTATTATAGTAGTTATATTCTTGTACATAGGGGGCAGTATTATAGTAGTTATATTCTTGTACATAGGAGCAGTATTATAGTAGTTATATTATTGTACATAGGGGGCAGTATTATAGTAGTTATATTCTTGTACATAGGAGCAGTATTATAGTAGTTATATTCTTGTACATAGGAGCAGTATTATAGCAGTTATATTCGTGCACATAGGAGCAGTATTATAGTAGTTATATTCTTGTACATAGGGGCAGTATTATAGTAGTTATATTCTTGTACATAGGAGGTAGTATTATAGTAGTTATATTCTTGTACATAGGAGGTAGTATTATAGTAGTTATATTCTTGTACTTAGCAGCAGTATTATAGTAGTTATATTCTTGTACATAGGAGCAGTATTATAGTAGTTATATTCTTGTACATAGGGGGCAGTATTATAGTAGTTATATTCTTGTACATAGGAGCAGTATTATAGTAGTTATATTTTTGTACATAGGAGGTAGTATTATAGTAGTTATATTCTTGTACATAGGAGGTAGTATTATAGTAGTTATATTCTTGTACTTAGCAGCAGTATTATAGTAGTTATATTCTTGTACATAGGAGCAGTATTATAGTAGTTATATTCTTGTACATAGGAGCAGTATTATAGTAGTTATATTCTTGTACATAGGAGTAGTATTATAGTAGTTATATTCTTGTACATAGGAGCAGTATTATAGTAGTTATATTCTTGTACATAGGAGCAGTATTATAGTAGTTATATTCTTGTACATAGGAGCAGTATTATAGTAGTTATATTCTTGTACATAGGGGCAGTATTATAGTAGTTATATTCTTGTACATAGCAGTATTATAGTAGTTATATTCTTGTACATAGGGGCAGTATTATAGTAGTTATATTCTTGTACATAGGAGGTAGTATTATAGTAGGTATATTCTTGTACATAGGAGCAGTATTATAGTAGTTATATTCTTGTACATAGGAGCAGTATTATAGTAGTTATATTCTTGTACATAGGAGCAGTATTATAGTAGTTATATTCTTGTACATAGGAGCAGTATTATAGTAGTTATATTCTTGTACATAGGAGGTAGTATTATAGTAGTTATATTCTTGTACATAGGAGGTAGTATTATAGTAGTTATATTCTTATCTGTTAATATACATAATTAATATTAAGTAGGGAGTTATTACAGGAGAATATATGGATATATCAGTATACAGTGTCTAGACAGTTTTTCTCTATACTCCCCCACTATATTGTTACTTACTCCATCAGACTTGAAATCACATTGAGATAAATCCGGGTTGTCAGATTTCAGGCACTCCGTCTCTTTAATGATGAAGCCTTTCTTGTCTGGCTTTTTACTTAGTTTACTTAGGGTTCCCCTTCCATTATTAATCAGTTCTGACCCATCGTGGACTGGACTCCACAAGACCTCTACAGGTCTCTGTTGTACCTGGAGTCCTCAGCTGTAGATCCTTAGTCCTGTAAATTGATTGGTGCGGCTTCCACGTATCAGACGTGTTTCTTTGGCGCATTGCACAAATGATCAATTGGTTTGAGTCACTGCCTTCATCACTTGACCATTTTTTGTGGTGGGCATTATACTGATGATAAAGGCCACTGCTATGATGGTGGGAACTTGGTCTGTACAATATTTAGGTAGGTGGTACCAGGGCCATTTTAACACATTGGTGGGCCCAGTGCAAAGGTTTCATAAGTGGGCCCCCCACCCTCACCACCCACTTTTATACCCATCTGAAAGCTGCCAAAAACTGGGATTTTATATGGAGACATTCAGTGGGTCACTATGTGTTATCTGACTGACGGGACTTTACTCTATAAAGATCAGGTATGGACAGGACAGGGACAGTGAAAAAATGTAATGGATGACTGCGTATGTGTTATGTAAGGCCCGATTCACATCTGCATTCCCTTTCCGTACAGGGAAGTCCGCTTGGGGACCTCCCGAATGGAAGCCTATACGCATAGAGAAGTGGTTTACATCAAGAAACCTGCAGACCCCATAGACTATAATGGGGTCTGTGTGGTTTCCACTCGTTTCCCGCATGTTTTATGCGGAAACATGTGGAGAGGAAAGTCCTGCTTGCAGCACTTTAGGATCCTTTATGGCTATGGAGATGACCTTGGATTCTTCCCTTCTATTCCCAGGAGCTACAGACATGATGTGATGACGTCATTTACATCACACCTGCAGCTCCCTAAAGACTTTGGACCCAGACAGCAGGGGAGTGAGGAGAGGTGAGTGTTCTTGGGGGTTTTTTTATGTGTGGTAGGAGAGAAAGATTAAACTGTGGAGACAACTGCAGGTCTATGAAGATGACCTTGGATTCCTTTTAGAGATGAGAATCTCATCTTTACAATGATACTGAGATCATCATGATAGCCCTTACAGATTCGGAGTGATTTGCTGTTAAAAACGCTGTCGGGAATTGAGATCTCCATTGGGATCTCAGTGCCGAACATCGTTTTCACCAGAAAATTGCTTCTTTATTGTATGCAGCTGGGGCAGACCAGAACGGGCCCCCGCTACCATAGGGCCCGATGCAAGTGCACTGTTGGCCCTATGGTTAAAGCAGCCCTGGGTGGTATGTGTCACATTTACATGATTCCAGGACACAGAACAGTGCCCAGTGCCTCTTCCCCTAGTGCGCCTTTGTACCATCTCACCCCATATATCTGGCTGTCCACGTGATGTAACATGTGACTGAGACCAGGTCCACCTTTTTTATTGCTCCATGGTCCACTTCTGATGCTGATGGTAGGTGAACAAGGGTCATCATGGACGTCCTGACCAGTCTGCAGCTACTCAGCCCCATACACCATACACAAGCTGTATGGACACCTTTCTGTCACAGGAACTTTCACAGTAATTTCTCTACTTTTTCTGTTCTGTGGGTTTGGAGTGGCTGTTTTTTACTCCTCACATGCCAACATGACCCTGTTGTAGCCACTACCTACCAGGATTACCTGACATGGCGCTGTTTTGGAGATTTTCTGACCAGTTGTCACCATTACAATTTGAGTTCTTAATATTGCACATCTTTCCTGTTCCCAATAGCAACTTCAAGAACTGATGGTTCATTTGCTGTCCAATATATTCCACCTCTGGGAGGCGCCGTTGTCCTCATTTAGTCAGTGTAATTCACTAAACCTGTCAGTGGTTTAGTTGTCATGGTTGATTGGGATCAGTGTTGGACTGAGATTCCAGGGGCCCACCATATAAAATGATTCTGGGGGCCCATCCTGCCACAACCATTAGGAAGTAGACCATAGTAGACCCAAGAACCCCTGCTCTTCACAGTCACCTCTAGGGGGAGCTCACTGGATACTTTGGTAACAGTTTTCACTTAAATGTTTAGGGCATAATAGTGACAAGTTCTGGAGCGGGGTGGCCCCGTACAGAGCGGCTACTGTCTCTAAGGGTTAGTACTCGGGTTCAGTTTGGGTCGGTGCTCTGGTGCTTTCATTGGATTTTTTCAGCTTTGTTGGTGCAGTTCTCTGTCCCTCCATCCCCTGTACGGCGTGTCCTTCCCTATGGCAGGCGCCATTATAACCCGGGCAATGTGAGGCTTCCTCTTCTCTACATAGTACTGTGTGTTGTGCAGTTTATCTTGGTTTCTATGTAAAGAGTTTTTGGTTTTTCCTCTAAGTGACTGGTTTGATATATCGGAAGGCTGTGGTAATGGTGGTCAGTGATGTTGTTACCCAAGAAATTCTGATTTTTGCCTTATTTTCAACAGAATAATCTGTAATAAATAGAAAATCCTGGAAACCACGACTTCTAATTCTTCTGTAGAAATGATGTAAGTGTGAGTAATGTATGTGAGTGTGAAACATTTCTTGTCATCATTTTACTATTATAGAGGTGTAATAACTGGATAATATCAAATGTAGCTGTGTCAGGTCATTATAGCAGGCTGTAGATGTATATGTGGTACTGTAGCTGTGTCAGGTCAGTATAGCAGGATGTATTATTATTGTTTATTTATATAGTACCATTAATCCCATGGTGCTGTGCATTATTATAGTAATTCCATGGTGCTCTGTACATTATTATATTAATTCCATGGTGCTGTACATTATTATATTAATGCCATGGTGCTCTGTACATTATTATATTAATCCCATGGTGCTGTGCATTATTATATTATTCCCATGGTGCTGTACATTATTATATTAATGCCATGGTGCTGTACATTATTATATTAATTCCATGGTGCTCTGTACATTATTATATTACTTCCATGGTGCTGTACATTATTATATTAATCCCATGGTGCTGTACATTATTATATTAATCCCATGGTGCTGTACATTATTATATTAATTCCATGGTGCTCTGTACATTATTATATTAATTCCATGGTGCTGTACATTATTATATTAATTCCATGGTGCTCTGTAAATTACTATATTTATCCCATGGTGCTCTGTACATTACTATATTAATCCCATGGTGCTCTGTACATTACTATATTAATCCCATGATGCTCTGTACATTATTATATTTATCCCATGGTGCTCTGTACATTATTATATTAATCCCATGGTGCTCTGTACATTATTATATTAATCCCATGGTGCTCTGTACATTATTATATTAATGCCATGGTGCTCTGTACATTATTATATTAATCCCATGGTGCTGTACATTATTATAGTAATCCCATGGTGCTGTGCATTATTATATTATTCCCATGGTGCTGTACATTATTATATTAATTCCATGGTGCTCTGTACATTATTATATTAAGCCCATGGTGCTGTACATTATTATATTAATCCCATGGTGCTGTACATTATTATATTAATCCCATGGTGCTGTACATTATTATATTAATTCCATGGTGCTCTGTACATTATTATATTAATTCCATGGTGCTGTACATTATTATATTAATTCCATGGTGCTCTGTAAATTACTATATTTATCCCATGGTGCTCTGTACATTACTATATTAATCCCATGGTGCTCTGTACATTACTATATTAATCCCATGATGCTCTGTACATTATTATATTTATCCCATGGTGCTCTGTACATTACTATATTAATCCCATGGTGCTCTGTACATTACTATATTAATCCCATGATGCTCTGTACATTATTATATTAATCCCATGGTGCTCTGTACATTACTATATTAATCCCATGGTGCTCTAAATATTTTATAATATTACCACCGCCCCCTTAAAATAAGGGGTTAAAAAAAAAACAAAAAAAAAAAAAAAAAAAAAATAACCTCCCAGCGCCCCCCCCCCCCCGGGGGGGGGGGGCCCCGCCCCCACGGGCGCACACCCTCTGAGGGGCGGGGGGGAGGGGCCGGAGGGGGGGGTAGAGGCTGTACAGATGGCGGTGTGGTGACAGTAGTGTTATTGGAGGTTGTAGGCCTTCCTGAATAGGTGAGTCTTCAGGGCCTTCTTGAAGCTTGTGACTGTGGGGGTCAGTCTTATGTGTCTTGGTAATGAGTTCCAGAGTATGGGGGATGCACAGGAGACGTCTTGTGTAAGGAGCTGGACCGGAACCTCTGCGACAGTGTGCGTGGGTTGCCTGTCCTTCCCTGCTCAGGCCACGGGACTCCCTTCCGGAGCAGGAACTCGGTCAGAGCCTATATTTTTGGGACTTCCGATCCAGGTAATCTCTGGCTATTCAGTTTCCCTGATAGTAAGCTCTGCATATTTCCTGTCTTGTTACCTCCTGCCTAGACCTCCTGCTTCTGATGTTCGACTATCCTTCTGGTCTCCCAATTTTGTACTTTGTTTTTCCTCTCCTGCTACCGACCCAGCTTGTTTGACACATCTATTTGGATTTCCCTTTTGCACTTCGCTAACCGCACGCTGACACAACGGTCTGTATGACAACTCTTTGGAACTCTGCTGCCATCTACTGCCTGCTGCCATTCACTGCTCTCTACTCTGCAGACTGACACCCCTACTCCGGCTACTACTGGTAAGTGATTCCGGCTTCTGCTCTGCTGTGTCTGGTGGTGAGCTGTGCGTCCGGCGCTCTCTGACCCGTGCCGCTCTGCCCATCAGTAGCTTCCAAGTCCATCCCCACCATCAAGGGCCCTGGTGAACATCTCTGGGGGGTGGAGTTCGGTGCGGTTGGGAGAGCGTGGGACGTTCAGCACGGTTTTTACCATTTGATTTGGTTTGACTGGTGCTGGTGCTCACTACTTAGCTCTGCGCTACATCTGTTTCCTAACATCTTGGAGATGGTTGTGTGAGGAGTGGATGAGAGCAGAGCGGAGTAGGAGGTCTTTGGAGGATCAGAGGTTACGTGCGGGCAGGTAGCGGGAGATTAGATCGGAGATATATGGAGGGGACAGGTTGTGGATGGCTTTGTATGTCAGTGTTAGTAGTTTGAACTCTATTCGCTGGGCAATGGGTAGTCAGTGAAGGGATTGGCAGAGGGGAGCGGCCGATGAAGAATGGGGGGAGAGGTGTATTAGGCGAGCAGCGCAGTGTAAGGTGGATTGGAGGGGGGCGAGAGTGTTAGCTGGGAGGCCATGGAGAAGGCTGTTACAGTAGTCTAGGCGGGAGATTATGAGGGCGTGAACTAGCATCTTTGTAGTTTCAGGGGTGAGGAATCAATGGATGTTCTTGAGTTGGAGGTGGCAGGAGGTGTTGAGGCTTGAAGGATAGGTCAGAGTCTAAGGTTATACCAAGGCAGTGGACTTGTGGGACTAGGGTGAGTGTAGCATCATTAACTATGATAGATGGTTCAGGTAAGTGCGCCATGTGAGGAGGGATGAAGATTATGAACTCTGTTTACTCCATGTTGAGTTTGAGAAAGCGGGAGGAGAGAAAGGAGGCTACGGCTGCGATACATTCTGGGACTCTGGACAACAGGGAGGTAATGTCTGGTCCAGAGAGATATATTTGAGTGTCGTCGGTGTAGCAATGGTAATGGAAACCATGGGATTCTATGAGTTGGCCAAGGCCTAGGGTGTAGATGGAGAACAGGAGGGGTCCTAGGACGGAGCCTTAGGGGACACCTACAGAAAGAGGGCGTGGCAGGGAGGTGGTGTGCGAGTGGGAGACACTGAATGTGCGGTTGGTGAGGTATGAGGAGATCCAGGAAAGGGCCAGGTCTGAGATGCCAAGGGATGAGAGAGTTTCTAAGAGGAGGGAATGGTCGACTGTGTCAAAGGCAGAGGAGAGGTCGAGGAGAAGGAGGACAGAGGAGTGACACTTGGCTTTGGCAGTTAGAAGGTCATTAGTGACCTTGGTTAGGGCAGTTTCTGTGGAGTGATGGGGTCTGAAGCCTGATTGTAGTCTGTCAGAGAGCACATTGGACGAGAGATAGGAGGACAGTTCGGAGTGGACGTGTTGCTCCAGCAGTTTACAGGCGTACGGGAGCAGTGAGATGGGGCGATAGTTGGCAATAGTTGGAGGAAGGGAAGGATCCATTGGTTAGGGATAGGTTGAAGAGATGGGTTAGAGCAGGAGTAATGACTTCAGAGAGTTTGGGGATGAGATGTGACTGGATCGGGTCAAGCGCGCAGGAGGTGAGGTGGGATTTAGAGATTAGGGTGGAGAGCTTTTCATCAGTGACGGTGGAGAAACAGGTTAGAGATGAAGAGCACGGAGCAGTTGGGTAGAGTGGTTGTCGGGGGTGTAGGGTGAGACTGTCTCTGATGGTGTCAATTTTGCTTTTGAAATAAGAGGCAAAGTCATCAGCTGTGATAAGTGATGTCGGAGGGGGCGCAGGAGGATGTAGGAGGGAGGTGAAGGTAGTGAATAGCTGTTTGGGGTTGCGGGATAGGGCAGATATTAGTGTGGAGAAGTAGACCTGCCTTGCAGAGGTGAGTGCGTTCTTGAATGTGAGAACTGCCTCTTTATACCTGGTGAAGTCCTCCTGGAAGTGGCTTTTCTTCCAGAGGCGTTCTGCAACCCGTGAGGCACGTCTCAGTTTTTTAGTCAGGTCAGTGTGCCAGGGTTACCTATTGATCGGTCGGGCTCTGGTGTTAGTAAAGGGGGCCACAGAGTCAACGGCTGCAGTGATGGTGGTATTGTAGAGGTCAGTGGTGGTATCTACATCCTGGAGTGAGGATATGTCAGTGAGCGGTAGGAGAGAGTCTGAGAGCATGCGGATGTCAAGGCGATTAAGGTTCCTGCGGGGCGTGTTGGTTTAGGGGTTGGAGGGTCTATTACAGAGGAGAGGGCAGAGAATGTCAGCAGGTTGTGGTCGGAGAGTTAGAGAGGTTGACTAGAGAGCAGAGGCGGGTGAATATGAGGTCCAACGTGTGTCCCTTTGTGTGGGTGGCAGAGGAGGACCATTGAGAGAGATCAAAGGAGGCAGTGGGGGACAGGAGACTGGAAGCGGGGGGGGTGGTTTGTGTTAATGGGGATGTTGAAATCCCCCATGATGATGCTGGGGGTGTCTGTGGATAGGAAGTGCATTAGACAGGTGGTGAAGTGGTCGATAAAGGTAGCGGTAGGTACAGGCGGTCGATATATGACGGCCAGTTGGAGGTTGGAGGGTGAGTAAATGCGAACAGAGTAAACTTCAAAAGAGGGGAGGGTGAGAGCAAGTAGCGGTTGGATTGGGGTGAAGGAGCAATTATCAGACAGGAGTACACCTACGCCACCGCTGGGTTTATTGTTGGGACGGGGAGTGTACGAGAATTGCAGACCTCCATAGGAGAGGGCAGCAGGGGAGGTGGTGTCTGAGGGTGTCAGCCATGTTTCTGTGATACCGAGAAATGATAATTTATGAGAAATGAAGAGGTCCTGGATGTAGTCAAGTTTGTTGCGTACAGAGCAAGCGTTCCATAGTGCATCGGGGAGGGCGTGGGGAGGGGCAGGAGCAGGTAAAATATGGGTAATATTTAAGGGGTTTCGTGCGCTGTTGCCGGTTGTGTGGAAGGATCTGACAGTAGGGAGGTGCTGGGGCGGTCCAGGATTAGGAGATGTCACCAGAAATGAGGAGTAGCAGGGAGAGGGATAGCAGGTGTAAGGAGGAGAGTGCGGGGAGGTCGTGTGTGTCTGGGGTTTGTAGGTGTGTGAGTAGCTGTGCAGAGAAGGGCAGATGGAGCGGTAGGATAGATGGAGAGATAAAGATTTTCTTAGTGACATGGCTGGTTTGGGGTGGTAGAGCGGTTTATACAAGTATGGGAAGGACAACAGTGATTATAGTGAGAAGCATTATGTGGCTAATTGTTTGTTTTTCATTTAGTGGGTTGTTGTTACCTTCAGTTCCCTTGTGGTCCAATTCTGGCCTAATTCTGGTCTATACACTTAGAAGCGGCAAAATGACCAAGGCCACAAATGACCAATGCACTTACATTTATACTAGCTAGCAATACATTTGTTTCATTAGGATCAGGTGTGAAAAGGGGTGTGGGAATACGGAGACAGAATCAGAGATTGTAAGGAAGGCTCAGGTGAGAAAAAAAAGACAGCAAATGACAGCAAGTAGAGGTGTTGATGTGAATGAGGCAGTAATGTATCAATATGTGAGTCCAAATGGGAATGGAATACCAATAAAATGACAAATGACAGCAAGCAGAGGTATTGATGTGAATGAGGCAACCATTATACCCATTCTCTGAAAGGGGCAATTTTTAGGACTATATATATATAATACCAAGTGTATGACACTGTCAGGGCTCCTAGGACTATATATCTATAATACATAGTGTATGACACTGTCAGGGCTCCTAGGACTATATATCTATAATACATAGTGTATGACACTGTCAGGACTACTAGGACTACATATCTATAATATATAGTGTATGACACTGTCAGGACTCCTAGGACTATACATCTATAATACATAGTATATGACACTGTCAGGGCTCCTAGGACTATATATCTATAATACATAGTGTATGACACTGTCAGGGCTCCTAGGAGTACATATCTATAATACATAGTGTATGATACTGTCAGGACTCCTAGGACTATATATCTATAATACATAGTGTATGACAATGTCAGGGCTACTAGGACTATATATCTATAATACATAGTGTATGACATTGTCAGGGCTCCTAGGACTATATCTATAATACATAGTGTATGACACTGTCAGGGCTCCTAGGACTATATCTATAATACATAGTGTATGACACTGTCAGGACTCCTAGGACTATATATCTATAATACATAGTGTATGACACTGTCAGGGCTCCTAGGACTATATATCTATAATACATAGTGTATGACACTGTCAGGGCTCCTAGGACTATATATCTATAAAACATAATGTATGACACTGTCAGGACTCCTAGGACTATATATCTATAATACATAGTGTATGACACTGTCAGGGCTCCTAGGACTATATATCTATAATACATAGTGTATGACACTGTCAGGACTCCTAGGACTATATATCTATAATACATAGTGTATGACACTGTCAGGGCTCCTAGGACTATATATCTATAAAACATAGTGTATGACACTGTCAGGGCTCCTAGGACTATATATCTATAATACATAGTGTATGACATTGTCAGGACTCCTAGGACTATATATCTATAATACATAGTGTATGACATAGTCAGGGCTCCTAGGACTATATATCTATAATACATAGTGTATGACACTGTCAGGGCTCCTAGGACTATATATCTATAATACATAGTGTATGACACTGTCAGGATTTCAAGGACTATATATTTATACAACAGAGCTGTAACTTGAAGCTGCTGGGTCCCCGTGCAGAAATTGTAACTTTATGCCATTTAGAATAGTGGTATATTTTATTTGTCAGAGAGATCTTTGGGGCTCCTCAGGATCCAGGGCCTGGCAGCGACTGCTAAAACTGCACCCCCTATAGCTATGCCCCTGGCCCTGACAGTGTCAAATGCTCTTGCGGTGACCAGATGGAAGGTAACGCTGCAGTTGGGATTGCGGGGGTGCAAACAGCGCAGACTTGTCACGGTCTCTGGGCACGAGGGCGCAGCGCTGGTGCTGTCCCACGTTACCACCACTGGTACCGGTGATGAGGGGGCTGCACAAATGTTGGTGGTGATTGTTCCCCCGGGGCGCTTCCCCTATACTGTGCCGACTGGTGGTGTTTGGGGCGCCCTGATGTTGTCGGTGCAGAGTCAGACACAGAAACGGTTGTAAAGTTGAACTTTTACTTCCATGGGTGTGGAGGCACAAATGCTTAAACAGTTTCTTCCATACAAAACAACGGGGTACGCCTGGTGACACAGCAAAGTCCTGGGGTGCAGGCTAGACTTGATGAAAGGTGTTCCTAGCCCCTTATACTTCAGTGTTACAGCCCTAAGGTGCGTCTGGGCTCCTATTTGGCACATAGGAGGATGCCCACCATGATACTAGTACATAATATTCCCCACTCACGTTATGTGGTCCTGATAGCTCAGAGTTTCGGGGTGCAATAGTCAGGGTGGCAGGATATTCCACAGGTCTGGCCTTGGCCCCTGGATCCTGTGATACTTGCTATGGAGCACGTGTTCCAGAATGTTCTCTCCACAGTCTCATGCTGACAAGATAATGATGCTTGACTTCCTTCAGGGCGATGGCTAGGCAGACAGGGGACAGGATCTTCTGAATAGCTGGAGTATGTCAGCTCTCCAACCTTCCTGGGCCTGTCTAGGACTTGAGATTCCTGCACTAAACTCACTGCTTTCTTCACAGGACATCACACTTATCTCCTCACCTCCTCCTCCTAACACTCCACACTTCTAACTCCTCACATGCAGGACCTTCCTGCAGGGGTGTTACCATGGGGACCCAGTGATCAGCTGACTCCTCCCCTTTTCCCAGGCAATGTCCTCCCATTGGACATTTGGTTACTATTCAATCCTATGGGAGGTGTAATGCATGTGTGAGGCTCACTAGGTGGCGCTGTGTTGTGTGACACTCAGGACCCCCTGCTATGTCACACAGGCTATGAAGCAACAGGAAATAATACAATGCACAGAGATCACCCTCAGCCCAGCCATAGCCAGCTCTGGGATGCCACACTCTGTTTTCAGCTAAGCAAAACTCCAATTTTTAGCAAATTTATTTTACTCAAAGTACATTTTGGGACCAAATTCCCCCAAACCTAATTAAATCTTCAGAAATTCACACATCTCTACTACTTTCCATCTGATCATCAGTCTTATCATCTCCACCACACATGCCATCATCTTTACTTTCCCAACTCTTGATCAAAGTCATGATTATCTATCCTCCTCTTCATAGGCTTCATTGCCATTGTCATACTTCTTAGAAGTGTCTTCATTCTACTCATTCCCTCCCCTATCTATCATCCTCCTCCTTGCCATTATCATCAACATCCTCCATCTACTCCTGAACTTCCTCCTCACCATCCTTCATCCTTCTCCTCACCAACTTCCTCCTCATTTTCAATAAATAATACCAGGACTGTTACATGTATTTCTTGCAGTTTATTTCTATCTTTTGTTGCCACATCAATGGATACAATAATAATCAGAACCTGGCAAAGCTGATAGACAACCTCAGTGTCTAATGTGAAGGAGCAAGAGGTGACAGAGAAGTGAGGAGTAATTCATTGCCATCATTGTACATCCTAGGAGCATGTTTTCCAGAAGACACATTACATCCCGGAGCGGCTCTATAATCATGGACTTTCAGAGTCTGACAGTTGGTGGTGGTGAAAGAAGTCTAAAGACTGTCTCCTCCCGCCATCTCCTCACTCAACACTACTCAGAGCCAGTTTTAGACAAAGTGGAGTCCTGGGCAAGTTTACAAGTGGGGCCCTAAATTCTAAGACATACCCAGTGGCGGAACTACTGCCATAGCAGTTGCTATGGGGCCCGTGACCATACCGGGCCTGGGGACACCTGCTGCATTTCTTTTTTTTAAGCAAGTAATGGGCCCTATTTACTTACTGGCCCCCACTCCTGCCCCCACTTCCCTTTCAGCTCTCCAGGGGGCCCCTGTGTGTTCCATATCACGTCACTGACACTGAACAGCATCAGGTGTTCACTGATACGGACATGTTATGGAATGCATGGGGATCAGTAAGTACGGCTACGGTACTTGGAATTTGTTGGACGAACCTTGGAAGATCCTTCTCGCGAGGTTTGCCTGGTAGTTTTGCTCCGACAAACTGCAATTATTATACTCTGGGGTCTTTTCTGACCCCAGAGTATAATGTTCAGAGGCCCAGTGGAGAGGAAAAAAAAAATGGTCTTACTTACCTCTCCTGTACTCCAACGAGAATTCCTGCTGTCTTCAGCACTCTTCAATGATGTCAAAGATGTCACGTGGGTCTGGCTGGCAATATTGACGCACAATGACGCCAATATAACCCACATCTGTGATGTCATTGAAGACAGCAGGAAGTAGTGCTGGAGCCCAGGACAGGTAAGTAAGACTATTTCTTCCCCCCTTCCCTGGACCTCTCAACATTATACTCTGGGTTCTGAGCTGGGTGGTAAGGAACGCTTCCTCTGACAGTACAAGGCTGTGGACGATTACTGTCAGGGGGGTGTTCCTTACCGTCCCGCAATGACGCTGAGCAGCAAGGCCCACCCTTCTGACAGTGGAGAGATATCTATGCCAAAACTAACGGCACCAATATTTCCAGCACCCAGGCGCACATTGGGAAAAGCTGAATTCAGAGCACTGTCAGCTTTCTAGTGGTATATAGTACAGTGGGTGCCAGAGGACGTGAAAGCTCCTCTTTCAGTTTTGAGACGGTGGACGCCATTCTAGTCAATGGGGTCCGCTGGTGTGTGTGTGTGTAACCTCTAAAACAGTGGTCCGGCTCCCCCGGCGGACCCAAACGTTGGAGAGGCCGGAGCAGATGTGAACCCAGCATAAGAGTCTTCAATTCATTTTACAATTACAGTTTTTATCTGGCCTTCATCATTTAAATATACAGTGGGGAAAAAAAGTATTTAGCCAGCCACCAATTGTGCAAGTTCTCCCACTTATAAAGATGAGGCCGGCCTGTAATTGTCATCATAGGTAGACCTCAACTATGAGAGACAAAATGAGAAAACTAATCCAGAAAATCACATTGTCTGATTTTTTAAGAATTTATTTGCAAATTATGGTGGAAAATAAGTATTTGGTCACCTACAAACAAGTAAGATTTCTGTCTCTCACAGCCCTGTAACTTCTCCTTTAAGAGGCTCCTCTGTCCTCCACTCATTACCTGTAGTAATGGCTCCTGTGTGACATTGTTATCAGTATAAAAGACTCCTGTCCACAACCTCAAACAGTCACACTCCAAACTCCACTATGGTGAAGACCAAAGAGCTGTGGAAGGACCAGAAACAAAATGGTAGCCCTGCACCAGGCTGGGAAGACTGAATCTGCAATAGGCAAGCAGCTTGGTGTGAAGAAATCATCTGTGGGAGCAATAATTAGAAAATGGAAGACATACAAGACCACTGATAATCTCCCTCCATCAGGGGCTCCACGCAAGATCTCACCCCATGGGGTCAAAATGATCACAAGAACGGTGAGCAAAAATCCCAGACCCACACGGGGGACCTAGTGAGTGACCTGCAGAAAGCTGGGACTAACGTCAGTAACACACTACGCCGCCAGGGACTCAGATCCTGCAGTGCCAGACGTGTCCCCCTGCTTAAGCCAGTACATATCCGGGCCCGTCTGAAGTTTGCTAGAGAGCATTTGGATGTCCCAGAAGAGTATTGGGAGAATGTCATATGGTCAGATGAAACCAAAGTAGAACTGTTTGGTAGAAACACAACTCGTGGTGTTTGGAGGAGAGTGAATGCTGAGTTGTATCCAGAGAACACCATACCTACTGTGAGGCATGGGGGGGCAACATCATGTATGGGGCTGTTTCTCTACAAAGGGACCAGGACGACTGATCCGTGTACATGAAAGAATGAATGGGGCCATGTATGGTGAGATTGTGAGTGCAAACCTCCTTCCATCAGCAAGGGCATTGAAGATGAAACGTGGCTGGGTCTTTCAGCATGACAATGATCCCAAGCACACCGCCAGGACAACGAAGGAGCGGCTTCGTAAGAAGCATTACAAGGTCCTGGAGTGGCCTAGCCAGTCTCCAGATCTCAGCCCCATAGAAAACCTTTGGAGGGAGGTGAAAGTCCGTGTTGTCCAGCGACAGCCCCAAAACATCCCTGCTCTAGAGGAGATCTGCATGGAGGAATGGGCCGACATACCAGCAACAGTGTGTGCCAACCTTGTGAAGACTTACAGAAAACGTCTGACCTCTGTCATTGCCAACAAAGGAGATAGAACAAAGTATTGAGATTAACTTTTGTTATTGACCAAATACTTATTTTCCACCATAATTTGCAAATTAATTCTTTAAAAATCAGACAATGTGAATTTCTGGATTAGTTTTCTCATTTAGTCTCCCATAGTTGAGGTCTACCTATGATGACAATTACAGGCCGGCCTCATCTTTATAAGTGGGAGAACTTGCACAATTGGTGGCTGACTAAATACTTTTTTTTCCCCCACAGTATAGCAAGAATCTTAGGAAATTGAGTGCTGATCATCCTAATAAATATAATGCAAAACTGCAGTAAATACTGACACCATAGCAAAGCAAATTTATATGAAACTCTGGATCAAGTTTTGGATACCATAGGGAATCTGTATTACTACACACGTACACACACACACACACACACACACACAAAAGACACAGCACATACCTGGAGCTAAGCCAGGGATTGATTACACTGGGCTGTAGCAACCGAATGTAATGGATCATCCCCTGCAGTGCAAGACTCCGGGAATGTGGGGGGGAGGAGCGGTCAGCCTGCGCGGACACTTGGCAAGTGAGAGAGGGGAGAGAGGCAGTCAGCACCCAGTAGCCCAGTGGGCCCCCTCAGGAGCTTGTGGCTCCAGGTGCTGATTCACAGGTAATGGTGCTGAAGTCAGGGGGCTCCTTAAGTTGTGCCCCCCCACATAATGCCAGCCCTGTCACTACTAACACTCTGTTTTTCCCATTCTTCCCTCCCACTTAGTTTTCCTTCTTAATAAAAAGGTAGAATTTATGATAATTTGATGTTGTTTATTGAGGTTTTGATGTTCGGGTCTGTCTTAAGAGTTTTCTGTTTTTGCTGGAACTGTATATTATATGCATTATCATATATACTCTAAGTTACTCAATTATTCAATTATATTGAAAAAAAATACCAAGAGGATTTTATCTAGAAGATACATTACATCCCATGAGAATGTTCTCCAGAATAAGGCACGTTACATCCCTGGTGAATGTTCTCTAGAAGAAGGCACGTTACATCCCTGGTGAATGTTCTCCAGAAGAAGGCACGTTACATCCCTGGTGAATGTTCTCTAGAAGAAGGCACGTTACATCCCTGGTGAACGTTCTCCAGAAGAAGGCACGTTACATCCCATGAGAATGTTCTCTAGAAGAAGGCACGTTACATCCCATGAGAATGTTCTCCAGAATAAGGCACGTTACATCCCTGGTGAATGTTCTCCAGAAGAAGGTACGTTACATCCCTGGTGAACGTTCTCAAGAAGAAGGCACGTTACATCCAAAGAGATTGTTCTCCAGAACAAGGCATGTTACATCCCTGATGAATGTTCTACAGAAGACACATTACATCCCAGGAGAACGTTCTCCAGAATAAGGCGTGTTACATCCCAGGAGAACGTTCTCCAGAAGACACGTTACATCCTTGGTGAATGTTCTCCAGAAGACACATTCTTGACATACTGGTGATCAAGGATCTTCACACCCAGATTAGCTCTAAATGGGTGAATTAAATTCTTCTGATAGGAGAACATCCTCCTGGTCATCCGCAGGGCGGTTTAGCCATCCTTGTCCTGCTGACACGGACATCCTGGAATAGAGCACAGTAAGAGAAATGCAGATGTCAATCACTCGCATAGAATCAGTTCTCTGAAAGGAATGTTTTAGAAAGTCAAGGAAAAGTCCAGATAGAAAATGTCCACCAGACCTCCTCTCCTTATGTCTGTTAAATTATTGTTTTATCAGAGCGAGCGCAGTGACTTATGGGATTTGTTTTGCCCATGTGTTGTCTATAGGAGACATCATAGCAGCGAGTCTCCAGCCACGAGCTCATGGAGAACTGAGAATTACAGGCAGAGTGGGCATACAAGTCATAAAATGGCCAGATATAGTGTTACTCCTCATGTGGAAAGACATGGGAGCTTATTCTTACAAGTCACCTAAAATAACAGAAATGCTTTAAAATTGATAACATTGATTGACCTCCAATGTGATTAGTGATGGTCAGGTCTGGTTTTCAAGGTTTACTAAGATAGAGACTGCAGTCATTGAGGATTGGGAATGTATAGAGTAGACGGGTCCATCATAGGTTCATCTGATTTCATCCAAAAACCAGAGGCAGGAACTGTCAACTCACCCGCAGGAGCCACGAGTGATGTGTGCCAAACAGGCCATAGATGCTAGATGTACACTGGTCAAACTGCCCAATTTTGGTCAGACAAGCAGACCTTCTAATGTGTAAGAAGTCTTCTGTGTATGGCTTTTCTCTGTCAGCTGATGTTGGTGGAGAGAAGGATTGCACAGATGGATTTGATATACCCCATCCTTTTGTTCTAAGATAAGGTAAGCCATTGTCAGAGAAGTCTGGAGAAAATAGAAGAGTCTAGAGGCTATAGTGATGGCAAAATTGTACAGAGGGGTCTGAGTAGGACAGAAGACTTCATGGAAAGCAGAGTGGTCTGGAGAAGGACAAAGGAGTCTGGAGGGGGCAGAGAAGCCTGGAGGAGGACTGAGGAGTATGGAGGGGACTGAGGAGTATGGAGAGGACTGAGGAGCCTGGAGGAGGACTGAGGAGTATGGAGGGGACTGAGGAGCCTGGAGGAGGACTGAGGAGTATGGAGGGGACTGAGGAGCCTGGAGGAGGACTGAGGAGTATGGAGGGGACGGAGGAGCCTGGAGGAGGACTGAGGAGTATGGAGAGGACTGAGGAGCCTGGAGGAGGACTGAGAAGTATGGAGGGGACTGAGGAGTATGAAGGGGACTGAGGAGTCTGGAGGAGGACTGAGGAGTATGGAGGGGACTGAGGAGTCTGGAGGAGGACTGAGGAGTCTGAAGGGGACTGAGGAGCCTGGAGGAGGACTGAGGAGTATGGAGGGGACTGAGGAGTATGGAGAGGACTGAGGAGCCTGGAGGAGGACTGAGGAGTATGGAGAGGACTGAGGAGTATGGAGGGGACTGAGGAGCCTGGAGGAGGACTGAGGAGTCTGGAGGAGGACTGAGGGCATCTGCTAGCAGGTTTCTTCCCAATTCACAACATAATTTATGTAAGCTCAGCATGTGTATGGGGTTGCATTTGCTACTAGTTATTCTGGGTCAGACATATTAGATAAGAATGTACTAATAATGTACTACTGATCACGTGGCCACAGAGGAAGAAAATACTAAGGATACAATATAGGGCATTAATTATTTATTTTTAAAAAACAAAAAAAAATTTTTTTCTTCCCACCCTTACTGAACAACCCCACCAATTTCCCTTCCCCCCCCCCCCCCCCCCCCACCCCAAAAACCCACAAAAAAAAAGGAGGGTAAAGTGCCCCCCAAAAAACACAAAAAACACCAACCCCAAAACCAGGGGAGAACAACAGGAAAAAAAAAAACAAACCACGAAAAAAATAACCACGGACCCCACCACCCCCACACACCACAAAAAAAAGAATTCTTTTAACCACCCTCCCCCCCCCCGGGGCCCCCCACAGCCCCCCCCCCCCCCACCCCCAGAACCACACCCCCCCCCCCAACAAAAAAAACCCAAAACCACCCCCCCCAAAAAAGGAAATAACCAATAATTTTAACCAAACCCACACCCCCCACCAAAAAAATATAATACAAAGGAGCCAATATTATAATAATTATATTCTTATACATAGGAGGTAGTATTATATTAGTTATATTCCTGTACATAGTAGCAGTATTATATTAGTTATATTCTTGTACATAGGAGTAGTATTATATTAGTTATATTCTTGTACATAGGAGGTAGTATTATATTAGTTATATTCTTGTACATAGGAGCAGTATTATAGTAGTTATATTCTTGTACATAGGAGCAGTATTATAGTAGTTATATTCTTGTACATAGGAGTAGTATTATAGTAGTTATATTCTTGTACATAGGAGGCAGTATTATAGTAGTTATATTCTTGTACATAGGAGCTAGTATTATAGTAGTTATATTCTTGTACATAGGAGTAGTATTATATTAGTTATATTCTTGTACATAGGAGCAGTATTATAGTAGTTATATTCTTGTACATAGGAGGCAGTATTATAGTAGTTATATTCTTGTACATAGGAGCAGTATTATAGTAGTTATATTCTTGTACATAGGAGCAGTATTATAGTAGTTATATTCTTGTACATAGGAGCAGTATTATAGTAGTTATATTCTTGTACATAGGAGGTAGTATTATAGTAGTTATATTCTTGTACATAGGAGCAGTATTATAGTAGTTATATTCTTGTACATAGGAGGTAGTATTATAGTAGTTATATTCTTGTACATAGGAGGTAGTAGTATTATAGTAGTTATATTCTTGTACATAGGAGCAGTATTATAGTAGTTATATTCTTGTACATAGGAGTAGTATTATAGTAGTTATATTCTTGTACATAGGAGGCAGTATTATAGTAGTTATATTCTTGTACATAGGAGCAGTATTATAGTAGTTATATTCTTGTACATAGGAGCAGTATTATAGTAGTTATATTCTTGTACATAGGAGCAGTATTATAGTAGTTATATTCTTGTACATAGGAGGTAGTATTATAGTAGTTATATTCTTGTACATAGGAGCAGTATTATAGTAGTTATATTCTTGTACATAGGAGGCAGTATTATAGTAGTTATATTCTTGTACATAGGAGGTAGTATTATAGTAGTTATATTCTTGTACATAGGAGCAGTATTATAGTAGTTATATTCTTGTACATAGGAGGTAGTATTATAGTAGTTATATTCTTGTACGTAGGTAGTATTATAGTAGTTATATTCTTGTACATAGGAGCAGTATTATAGTAGTTATATTCTTGTACATAGGAGGCAGTATTATAGTAGTTATATTCTTGTACATAGGAGTTAGTATTATAGTAGTTATATTCTTGTACATAGGAGGTAGTATTATAGTAGTTATATTCTTGTACATAGGAGCAGTATTATAGTAGTTATATTCTTGTACATAGGAGCAGTATTATAGTAGTTATATTCTTGTACATAGGAGGCAGTATTATAGTAGTTATATTCTTGTACATAGGAGCAGTATTATAGTAGTTATATTCTTGTACATAGGAGCAGTATTATAGTAGTTATATTCTTGTACATAGGAGCAGTATTATAGTAGTTATATTCTTGTACATAGGAGCAGTATTATAGTAGTTATATTCTTGTACATAGGAGCAGTATTATAGTAGTTATATTCTTGTACATAGGAGCAGTATTATAGTAGTTATATTCTTGTGGGACATAGGAGCAGTATTATAGTAGTTATATTCTGACATAGGAGTAGTATTATAGTAGTTATATTCTTGTACATAGGAGGTAGTATTATAATAGTTATATTCTTGTACATAGGAGCAGTATTATAGTAGTTATATTCTTGTACATAGGAGCAGTATTATAGTAGTTATATTCTTGTACATAGGAGGCAGTATTATAGTAGTTATATTCTTGTACATAGGAGCAGTATTATAATAGTTATATTCTTGTACATAGGAGCAGTATTATAATAGTTATATTCTTGTACATAGGAGCAGTATTATAGTAGTTATATTCTTGTGCATAGGAGTAGTATTATAGTAGTTATATTCTTGTACATAGGGGGCAGTATTATACTAGTTATATTCTTGTACATAGGAACAGTATTATAGTAGTTATATTCTTGTACATAGTAGTATTATAGTAGTTATATTCTTGTATATAGGAACAGTATTATAGTAGTTATATTCTTGTACATAGGAGCAGTATTATAGTAGTTATATTCTTGTACATAGGAGCAGTATTATAGTAGTTATATTCTTGTACATAGGAGTAGTATTATAGTAGTTATATTCTTGTACATAGGAGGCAGTATTATAGTAGTTATATTCTTGTACATAGGGGGCAGTATTATAGTAGTTATATTCTTGTACATAGGAGCAGTATTATAGTAGTTATATTCTTGTACATAGGAGCAGTATTATAGTAGTTATATTCTTGTACATAGGAGCAGTATTATAGTAGTTATATTCTTGTACATAGGAGCAGTATTATAGTAGTTATATTCTTGTACATAGGGGGCAGTATTATAGTAGTTATATTCTTATGAGTTAGATATTTACTCTGATTTACTTATTTTCTGTTTTTCTCTACTTCTTATCTGTTAATATACATAATTAATATTAAGTAGGGAGTTATTACAGGAGAATATATGGATATATCAGTATACAGTGTCTAGACAGTTATTCTCTATACTCCCCCACTATATTGTTACTTACTCCATCAGACTTGAAATCACATTGAGATAAATCCGGGTTGTCAGATTTCAGGCACTCCGTCTCTTTAATGATGAAGCCTTTCTTGTCTGGCTTTTCATCCTCCTGTCATTATCACATACAGGATATTGTGACATAACTTTACTTACATTGATAATCTCTTACTTTATTCTACAGGACACTTCATTATTCCTTCTGATTTATCAGCAGCTTGTAAAATACAAGATTAAGAAATAAGAAATGTCTCCTTTATTTATCGATGTTTTTTTCTTCTACTCCAATGACATTTAAAGCTGCACTGAGCACTTTTTGGTTTCCTTGCTCCAGTCTGCAGATCCTTGTGAGATCTCAGATGATAGTTATGTAAGAGACAGCCAATGTTGTCCTAAACTTTATTTGTCTGTATAAACTGTTAATGTTGAATGTATTTCTGTGATTCTGTTCCTTTAAGACAGCAGCCATTGTAATTGTGACATGATGCTGGAGTGAGACCCCCCCTTTTATGTCAGCCTGCCTGTTCTGCAGACAGAGTGTGAGCAGAGAAGCAGGAAGTGACGAGACAGAGAGCAGCAGCCATCTTGGCAAGTGTTGTATTGAACTGGTGTGGAGATTTTTCTGTACAGCTAAGCTGTATCTTGGTCCAGAGACAAACAGAGTGTAAAGAGACAACAGGACTAGTGAGTCCACGTGAAAGGAACTGTGCTCAGTGGCTGATCAGTGAGACTGACATTGTGACTGTGTATTTGGATACCACAGATAGAGACTCGCAGTGCTGTTGATGTACTGGACAGCACCTGCTAAACCCCGGTTTACATCCCAGCTCAGTGTATGGATTCGGCAGGACTGTCAGTGTGCTGAGTGGAATCTGCTGTTGGATTACATTGCATTCAGTTGGTTTTCCTGTCTGTTAAAGAGGACTTCATTTCTCCCAAGATCCTGATAACAGTGAGGAGAGGACGCTTCACTATAAAAGAAAGGACCGACTTTGGGCCCCACCGCGCGCTTCTACGGACTGTAAGCGGTCCACCTGGACCACTGGGGAAAAGGGGGTGCACCCAAATGTGATGTCAGGGTCAGTTAGGGATAGTTTTGAGTATATTGTTCATTCAGTGTCCATACTGCAGAAGTGGACAGAGTAAAAGTAGAAACCATTGCAGAATTTGCCTTGAAATTGTTCATGCTATATTGTATATTTTGCTTGTCTTTATCCCTGTCATTTTACCTTCAAATAGCCTTTATTAACTTATAGTAAATATATATTCTTTTCTTGAACTACCGCGTGTGCGTTCATTTCTGGTTGCGGAGTCCAAACCACCTGCCTTGCTCTCGGTTCACAGTTACACATCCAGAGCTGAGCTGTCACCTGATTCCCCAGTGTGGAGCAGCAGATTTGCTTTGAATGTGAATGGAGCATAAATGGATTGTTATATACAGTCATGTAATATACATTACAGCATTCTGGGTAAGTCTCATGCTGTGTGCTTTACCTCCAGGGGTTTGTATAAGTATGTGACCCCTTCCCTCTGGTTGTACAAGGTGATGATGTCTCTTCTAGATCTTCCATCTGGGACCTCAGACTCTGCAGAGAGACAGCCGTGTAATGTGACAGCCGAGAAGAGCAGCAGTGACAGCCTCCAGGACATCATCTTGGCCGGTCTTAAAGGCAATGTCCGTTCTCCTCTCTGCTCCTCTCTTTTATTGTGTCGTTGCTTCTTCATATTCATGGGAAATTTTGAAACTCTTAGCGTCGCTCATCATCAGACAGGAAAGGACATTAGTCATTAGTCACACGTGCACTGCTGAAAGCGTATGTATTTACCCATCCTATAGCCTTCCTCTCATCAATCTATTCTTCTGTAATTTAGGGCTGAAAAGATCCTGTATACATTGTTCAATGGGATGAGTTATCACTAGAGCAGTCACAATAAGCTGAAGATTCCTATTTCTGTACAACACTTGCCTGCTTTTTTGTATAGAGTATCCCAGTATACGCAGAGCCATGTCATTACTATTAAAAGAAATGATCAGAACAGTTGTCTAGTTATGGAATAGGTGAGTTAATAACAGCTGTATTGTAATTTTAGAGGCCTGAATAAGGCCATGTTACCTCACTTGTCACCTTTACTATATAGACTAGGACAGTATGAGCAGAGTCATGTCATTTCTATTAGAGGGGGTCAGAAGAGTCAACTATTTATTAAATAGGTAAGTTAATAGCAGCTGTATTGTGCTACTAGAAGCCTGGATAAAGCAGTTTTATCTCACTTGTTAATTTTGCTGTATAGACTAGGACAGCATGAGCGGAGCTGTGTCATTACTATTAGAGAGAAGAGTAATTTCAGATGGGTTCAGATGAGTTAATTACAGCTGCATTGTACTACTAGAGACCTGGAATATACAGTATACTAACACTATATACTGATCAACCATAATTTACTTAGGGTTCCCCTTGCATTATTAATCAGTTCTGACTCATCGTGGACTGGACTCCACAAGACCTCTACAGGTCTCTGTTGTACCTGGAGTCCTCAGCTGTAGATCCTCAGTCCTGTAAATTGATTGGTGCGGCTTCCACGTATCAGACTTGTTTCTTTGGCGCATTGCACAAATGATCAATTGGTTTGAGTCACCGTCTTCATCACTTGACCATTTTTTGTGGTGAGTCAGGGGCATTATACTTATGATAAAGGCCACTGCTATGATGGTGGGAACTTGGTCTGTACAATTTTTAGGTAGGTGGTTTCAGGGCCATTTTAACACATTGGTGGGCCCAGTGCAAAGGTTTCATAAGTGGGCCCCCCCCCACCCTCACCACCCACTTTTATACCCATCTGAAAGCTGCCAAAAACTGGGATTTTATATGGAGACATTCAGTGGGTCACAATGTGTTATCTGACTGACGGGACTTTACTCTATAAAGATCAGGTATGGACAGGACAGGGACAGTGAAAAAATGTAATGGATGACTGCGTATGTGTTGCGTAAGGCCCAGTTCACATCTGCGTTCCCTTTCCGTACAGGGGAGTCCGCTTGGGGATCTCCCGAATGGAAGTCTATACGCAGAGAGAAGCGGTTTACATCAGGAAACCTGCGGACCCCATAGACTATAATGGGGTCTGTGTGGTTTCCACTCGTTTCCCCGCATGTTTTATGCAGAAACATGCATAGAGGAGAGTCCTGCTTGCAGCACTTTAGGATCCTTTATGGCTATGAAGATGACCTTGGATTCTTCCCCTCTATTCCCAGGAGCTACAGACATGATGTGATGACGTCACTTACATCACACCTGCAGCTCCCTAAAGACTTTGGACCCAGACAGCAGGGGAGTGAGGAGAGGTGAGTGTTAGTGGGTTTTTTTGTGTGTGGTAGGAGAGAAAGATTAAACTGTGGAGACAACTGCAGGTCTATGAAGATGACCTTGGATTCATTTTAGAGATGAGAATCTCATCTTTACAATGATACTGAGATCATCATGATAGCCCTTACAGATTCGGAGTGATTTGCTGTTAAATCGCTGTCAGGAATTGAGATCTCCATTGGGATCTCAGTGCCGAACATTGTTTTCACCAGAAAATTGCTTCTTTATTGTATGTAGCTGGGGCAGACCAGAACGGGCCCCCACTACCATAGGGCCCGGTGCAAGTGCACTCTTGGCCCTATGGTTAAAGCAGCCCTGGGTGGTATGTGTCACATTTACATGATGCCAGGACACAGAACAGTGCCCAGTGCCTCTTCCCCTAGTGTGCCTTTGTACCATCTCACCCCATATATCTGGCTGTCCACGTGATGTAACATGTGACTGAGACCAGGTCCACTTTTTATTATTGCTCCATGGTCCACTTCTGATGCTGATGGTAGGTGAACAAGGGTCATCATGGACGTCCTGACCAGTCTGCAGCTACTCAGCCCCATACACCATACACAAGCTGTATGGACACCTTTCTGTCATAGTAAACAGGAACTTTCACAGTAATTTCTCTACTTTTTCTGTTCTGTGGGTTTGGAGTGGCTGTTTTTTACTCCTCACATGCCAACATGACCCTGTTGTAGCCACTACCTACCAGGATTACCTGACATGGCGCTGTTTTGGAGATTTTCTGACCAGTTGTCACCATTACAATTTGGGTTCTTAATATTGCACATCTTTCCTGTTCCCAATAGCAACTTCATGAACTGATGGTTCATTTGCTGTCCAATATATTCCACCTCTGGGAGGCGCCGTTGTCCTCATTTAGTCAGTGTAATTCACTAAACCTGTCAGTGGTTTAGTTGTTATGGTTGATCGGGATCAGTGTTGGACTGAGATTCCAGGGGCCCACCATATAAAATGATTCTGGGGGCCCATCCTGCCACAACCATTAGGAAGTAGAGCATAGTAGACCCAAGAACCCCTGCTCTTCACAGTCACCTCTAGGGGGAGCTCACTGGATACTTTGGTAACAGTTTTCACTTAAATGTTTAGGGCATAATAGTGACAAGTTCTGGAGCGGGGTGGCCCCGTACAGAGCGGCTACTGTCTCTAAGGGTTAGTACTCGGGTTCAGTTTGGGTCGGTGCTCTGGTGCTTTCATTGGATTTTTTCAGCTTTGTTGGTGCAGTTCTCTGTCCCTCCATCCCCTGTACGGAGTGTCCTTCCCTATGGAAGGCGCCATTATAACCCGGGCAATGTGAGGCTTCCTCTTCTCTACATAGTACTGTGTGTTGTGCAGTTTATCTTGGTTTCTATGTAAAGAGTTTTTGGTTTTTCCTCTAAGTGACTGGTTTGATATATCGGAAGGCTGTGGTAATGGTGGTCAGTGATGTTATTACCCAAGAAATTCTGATTTTTGCCTTATTTTCAACAGAATAATCTGTAATAAATAGAAAATCCTGGAAACCACGACTTCTAATTCTTCTGTAGAAATGATGTAAGTGTGAGTAATGTATGTGAGTGTGAAACATTTCTTGTCATCATTTTACTATTATAGAGGTGTAATAACTGGATAATATCAAATGTAGCTGTGTCAGGTCATTATAGCAGGCTGTAGATGTATATGTGGTACTGTAGCTGTGTCAGGTCAGTATAGCAGGATGTATTATTATTGTTTATTTATATAGTACCATTAATCCCATGGTGCTGTGCATTATTATAGTAATTCCATGGTGCTCTGTACATTATTATATTAATTCCATGGTGCTGTACATTATTATATTAATCCCATGGTGCTGTACATTATTATATTAATCCCATGGTGCTGTGCATTATTATAGTAATCCCATTGTGCTCTGTACATTATTATATTAATTCCATGGTGCTGTACATTATTATATTAATCCCATGGTGCTCTGTACATTATTATATTAATTCCATGGTGCTGCACATTATTATATTAATCCCATGGTGCTCTGTACATTATTATATTAATCCCATGGTGCTCTGTACATTATTATATTAATTCCATGGTGCTGTACATTATTATATTAATCCCATGGTGCTCTGTACATTATTATATTAATCCCATGGTGCTCTGTACATTATTATATTAATCCCATGGTGCTGTACATTATTATATTAATGCCATGGTGCTCTGTACATTATTATATTAATTCCATGGTGCTCTGTACATTATTATATTAATTCCATGGTGCTCTGTACATTATTATATTAATCCCATGGTGCTGTACATTATTATATTAATTTCATGGTGCTCTGTACATTATTATATTAATTCCATGGTGCTCTGTACATTATTATATTAATCCCATGGCGCTGTACATTATTATATTAGTTCCATGGTGCTCTGTACATTATTATATTAATCCCATGGTGCTGTACATTATTATATTAATCCCATGGTGCTCTGTACATTATTATATTAATTCCATGGTGCTCTGTACATTATTATATTAATTCCATGGTGCTCTGTACATTATTATATTAATCCCATGGTGCTGTACATTATTATATTAATTTCATGGTGCTCTGTACATTATTATATTAATTCCATGGTGCTCTGTACATTATTATATTAATTCCATGGTGCTCTGTACATTATTATATTAATCCCATGGTGCTCTGTACATTATTATATTAATCCCATGGTGCTCTGTACATTATTATATTAATCCCATGGTGCTTTACATTTGAGGGTTTACATACAGTACATAAAATATACAAGACAAGTATAATACTAGCAGTGATCACTGGCACAGCGGGGGTCAGTCTTATGTGTCTTGGTAGTGAGTTCCAGAGTATGGGGGATGCACGGGAGAAGTCTTGTGTAAGGAGCTGGACCAGAACCTCCGCAACAGTGTGCGTGGGTTGCCTGTCCTTCCCTGCTCAGGCCACCGGATTCCCTTCCGGAGCAGGAACTCGGTCAGAGCCTATATTTTTGGGACTTCCGATCCAGGTAATCTCTGGCTATTCAGTTTCCCTGATAGTAAGCTCTGCATATTTCCTGTCTTGTTACCTCCTTCCTAGACCTCCTGCTTCTGTTGTTCGACTATCCTTCTGGTCTCCCAATTTTGTACTTTGTTTTTCCTCTCCTGCTACCGACCCAGCTTGTTTGACACATCTATTTGGATTTCCCTTTTGCACTTCGCTAACCGCACGCTGACACAACGGTCTGTACGACTACTCTTTGGAACTCTGCTGCCATCTACTGCCTGCTGCCATTCACTGCTCTCTACTCTGCAGACTGACACCCCTACTCCGGCTACTACTGGTAAGTGATTCTGGTTTCTGCTCTGCTGTGTCTGGTGGTGTGCTGTGCGTCCGGCGCTCTCTGACCCGTGCCGCTCTGCCCATCAGTAGCTTCCAAGTCCATCCCCACCATCAAGGGCCCTGGTGAACATCTCTGGGGGGTGGAGTTCGGTGCGGTTGGGAGAGGGCGGGACGTTCAGCACAGTTTTTACCATTTGATTTGGTTTGACTGGTGCTGGGACTCACTACTTAGCTCTGCGCTGCATCTGTTTCCTAACATCTTGAAGATGGTTGTGTGAGGAGTGGATGAGAGCAGAGCGGAGTAGGAGGTCTTTGGAGGATCAGAGGTTACGTGCGGGCAGGTAGCGGGAGATTAGGTCGGAGATATATGGAGGGGACAGATTGTGGATGGCTTTGTATGTCAGCATTAGTAGTTTGAACTCTATTCACTGGGCGATGGGGAGCCAGTGAAGGGATTGGCAGAGGGGGGGCGGCCGATGAAGAACGGGGGGAGAGGTGTTTTAGGCGAGCAGCACAGTATAAGGTGGACTGGAGGGGGTGAGAGTGTTTGCTGGGAGGCCATGAAGAAGGGTGTTACAGTAGTCTAGGCGGGAGATTATGAGGGCATGGACTAGCATCTTTGTAGTTTCAGGGGTGAGGAATCAATGGATGTTCTTGAGTTGGAGGCGGCAGGAGGTGTTGAGGGTTTGAATATGAGGCTTGAAAGATAGGTCAGAGTCTAAGGTTATACCAAGGCAGTGGACTTGTGGGACTAGGGTGAATGTAGCATCATTAACTATGATAGATGGTACAGGTAGGGGGGCCGTGCGAGGAGGGGTGAAGATTATGAACTCTGTTTACTCCATGTTGAGTTTGAGAAAGCGGGAGGAGAGAAAGGAGGCTACGGCTGCGAGACATTCTGAGACTCTGGACAACAGGGAGGTAATGTCTGGTCCAGAGAGATATATTTGGGTGTCGTCAGCATAGCAATGGTAATGGAAACCATGGGATTCTATGAATTGGCCAAGGCCGAGGGTGTAGATGGAGAACAGGAGGGGTCCTAGGATGGAGCCTTGGGGGACACCTACAGAAAGAGGATGTGGCGGGAAGGTGGTGTGCAAGTGGGAGACGCTGAATGTGCGGTTGGTGAGGTATGAGGAGATCCAGGAAAGGGCCAGGTCTGAGATGCCGAGGGATGAGAGAGTGTCTAAAAGGAGGGAAAGGAGGGTCGACTGTGTCAAAGGCAGAGGAGAGGTCGAGGAGGAGGAGGACAGAATAATGATGTTTGGCTTTGGCAGTTAGAAGGTCATTAGTGACCATAGTTAGGGCAGTTTCTGTGGAGTGTTGGGGTCTGAAGCCTGACTGTAGTCTGTCACAGAGCACATTGGACGAGAGATAGGAGGATAGTTCGGAGTGGACGTGTTGCTCCAACAGTTTAGAGGCGTACGGGAGCAGTGAGATGGGGCGATAGTTGGCAATAGTTGGAGGAAGGGAAGGATCCATTGGTTAGGGATAGGTTGAAGAGATGGGTTAGGGCAGGAGTAATGACTTCAGAGAGTTTGGGGATGAGATGTGACTGGATCGGGTCAAGCGCGCAGGAGGTGAGGTGGGATTTAGAGATTAGGGTGGAGAGCTTTTCATCAATGATGGTGGAGAAACAGGTTAGAGATGAAGAGCACAGGACAGTTGTGTAGAGTGGTTGTCGGGGGTGTAGGGTGAGACTGTCTCTGATGGTGTCAGTTTTGCTTTTGAAATAAGAGGCAAAGTCATCAGCTGTGATAAGTGATGTCGGAGGGGGCGCAGGAGGGCGGAGAAGGGAGTTGATGGTAGTGAATAGCTGTTTGGGGTTGCGGGATAGGGCAGATATTAGTGTGGAGAAGTAGACCTGCCTTGCAGAGGTGAGTGCGTTCTTGAATGTGAGAACTGCCTCTTTATACCTGGTGAAGTCCTCCTGGTAGTGGCTTTTCTTCCAGAGACGTTCTGCAACCCGTGAGGTACGTCTCAGTTTTTTAGTCAGGTCAGTGTGCCAGGGTTACCTATTGATTGGTCGGGCTCTGGTGTTAGTGAAGGGGGCCACAGAGTCAAGGTCTGAAGTAATGGCGGTATTGTAGAAGTCAGCGGCAGTTTCTGTGTCCTGGAGTGAGATTATGTCAGTGAGTGGTAGGAGAGAGTCTGAGAGCGTGCGGATGTCAAGGCGATTAAGGTTCCTGCGGGGCGTGTTGGTTTAGGGGTTGGGGGGTCTATTACAGAGGAGAGGGCAGAGAATGTCAGCAGGTTGTGGTCAGAGAGCGTGGACAGAGAGTTAGAGAGGTTGACTAGAGAGCAGAGGCGGGTGACTATGAGGTCCAGCGTGTGCCCCTTTGTGTGGGTGGCAGAGGAGGACCATTGAGAGAGACCAAAGGAGGTAGTGGGGGACAAGAGACTGGAAGCGGAGGGGTGGGTTGTGTTAATGAGAATGTTGAAATCCCCCATGATGATGATTGGGGTGTCTGTAGATAGGAAGGGCATTAGCCAGGTGGTGAAGTGGTCGATAAAGGCAGCGGTAGGTCCTGGCGGTCGATATATGACGGCCAGGTGGAGGTTGGAGGGCGAGTAAATGCGAACAGAGTGCACTTCAAAGGAGGGGAGGGTGAGGGCAGGTAGCGGTTGGATTGGGGTGAAGGAGCAATTGTCAGACAGGACTACGCCTACGCCTCTGCCAGGTTTATTGTTGGGGCGGGGAGTGTGTGAGAATTGCAGACATCCATAGGAGAGGGCAGCAGGGGAGGTGGTGTCTGAGGGTGTCAGCCATGTTTCTGTGATACCGAGAAATGATAATTTATGAGAAATGAAGAGGTCCTGGATGTAGTCAAGTTTGTTGTGTACAGAGCGAGCGTTCCATAGTGCACCGGGGAGGGCGGGGGGGAGGGGCAGGAACATGTGAGATAGGGGTAAGATTTAGGGGTTTCGTGCGCTGTTACCAGATGTGTGGTAAGATCCTACAGCAGGGAGGTGCTGGGGCGGTCCAGGATTAGGAGATGTCGCCAGAGGTAAGGAGTAGCAGGGAGAGGGATAGCAGGTGTAAGGAGGAGAATGCGGGGAGGTTGTGTGTGTCTGGGGCTTGTAGGTGTGTGAGTAGCTGTGCAGAGAAGGGCAGATGGTGGGGCAGGATAGATGGAGAGATAAAGATATTCTTAATGACATGGCTGGTTTGGGGAGGTAGTGTCAGGTCAGTATAGCAGGCTGTAGGTGTATATGCGTATAGTCTAGTGAGGACTTTCCGAAGTAACAGGCACGATACAGAGACACGAAGGTAGCTGTACGGGGGAGACCTGAGAGATCCAGTCAGGGACCTGCAGCCGGAGCCAGCACAGACAGTGATGCGTTGTGTTTAAAAGTGGGAACGTGGATGTACCTGAGACGCAGAGACCAACATTGTGACTTGTGTAAGCCTAACATCCTCTTTAAGGCAATTGGCTGCAGCTGGAGCCTCCCCCCCTAAATCTATGAAGCCTCACATAGCTGGATTTATCAGTGGTCAGTGCACTGGGCATTGTTCAGATTCTAGTAATATGCAATACACCATATACAATACACCAGTGTGTTATGAACCCCTTTGAATCCTACTGCAGTGAATCAAGACAAGCAGCTTACTTTCCCCCAGGCTGGGAATCTGTCCCATAGTGGCTCCTCCACACAGTATAATGTCACATAGTGACTCCTCCACACAGTATAATGTCCCATAGTGGCCCCTCCACACAGTATAATGTCCCATAGTGGCTCCTCCACACAGTATAATGTCCCATAGTGACCCCTCCACCCAGTAAAATGTCCCATAATGGCTCCTCCACACAGTATAATGTCCCATAGTGACCCCTCCACACAGTATAATATCCCATAGTGACCCCTCCACACAGTATAATGTCCCATAGTGGCTCTTCCACACAGTATAATGTCCCATAGTGGCTCCTCCACACAGTATAATGTCCCATAGTGGCCCCTCCACACAATATAATGTCCCATAGTGGCTCCTCCACACAGTATAATGTCACATAGTGACCCCTCCACACAGTATAATGTCCCATAGTGGCCCCTACACACAGTATAATGTCTCATAGTGGCCCCTCCACACAGTATAATGTCCCATAGTGGCTCCTCCACACAGTATAATGTCCCATAGTAGCTCCTCCACACAGTATAATGTCCCATAGTGGCTCCTCCACACAGTATAATGTCACATAGTGACCCCTCCACACAGTATAATGTCACATAGTGACTCCTCCACACAGTATAATGTCTCATAGTGGCTCCTCCACACAGTATAATGTCCCATAGTGGCTCCTCCACACAGTATAATGTCCCATAGTGGCTCCTCCACACAGTATAATGTCCCATAGTGGCTCCTCCACACAGTATAATGTCACATAGTGACCCCTCCACACAGTATAATGTCCCATAGTGGCTCCTCCACACAGTATAATGTCCCATAGTGGCTCCTCCACACAGTATAATGTCCCATAGTGACCCCTCCACCCAGTAAAATGTCCCATAATGGCTCCTCCACACAGTATAATGTCCCATAGTGACCCCTCCACACAGTATAATATCCCATAGTGACCCCTCCACACAGTATAATGTCCCATAGTGGCTCTTCCACACAGTATAATGTCCCATAGTGGCTCCTCCACACAGTATAATGTCCCATAGTGGCCCCTCCACACAATATAATGTCCCATAGTGGCTCCTCCACACAGTATAATGTCACATAGTGACCCCTCCACACAGTATAATGTCCCATAGTGGCCCCTACACACAGTATAATGTCTCATAGTGGCCCCTCCACACAGTATAATGTCCCATAGTGGCTCCTCCACACAGTATAATGTCCCATAGTAGCTCCTCCACACAGTATAATGTCCCATAGTGGCTCCTCCACACAGTATAATGTCACATAGTGACCCCTCCACACAGTATAATTTCACATAGTGACTCCTCCACACAGTATAATGTCTCATAGTGGCTCCTCCACACAGTATAATGTCCCATAGTGGCTCCTCCACACAGTATAATGTCCCATAGTGGCTCCTCCACACAGTATAATGTCCCATAGTGGCTCCTCCACACAGTATAATGTCACATAGTGACCCCTCCACACAGTATAATGTCCCATAGTGGCCCCTACACACAGTATAATGTCTCATAGTGGCTCCTCCACACAGTATAATGTCCCATAGTGGCTCCTCCACACAGTATAATGTCCCATAGTGGCTCCTCCACACAGTATAATGTCCCATAGTGACCCCTCCACCCAGTAAAATGTCCCATAATGGCTCATCCACACAGTATAATGTCCCATAGTGACCCCTCCACACAGTATAATATCCCATAGTGACCCCTCCACACAGTATAATGTCCCATAGTGGCTCTTCCACACAGTATAATGTCCCATAGTGGCTCCTCCACACAGTATAATGTCCCATAGTGGCCCCTCCACACAATATAATGTCCCATAGTGGCTCCTCCACACAGTATAATGTCACATAGTGACCCCTCCACACAGTATAATGTCCCATAGTGGCCCCTACACACAGTATAATGTCTCATAGTGGCCCCTCCACACAGTATAATGTCCCATAGTGGCTCCTCCACACAGTATAATGTCCCATAGTAGCTCCTCCACACAGTATAATGTCCCATAGTGGCTCCTCCACACAGTATAATGTCACATAGTGACCCCTCCACACAGTATAATGTCCCATAGTGGCCCCTACACACAGTATAATGTCTCATAGTGGCTCCTCCACACAGTATAATGTCCCATAGTGGCTCCTCCACACAGTATAATGTCCCATAGTGGACCACACATGAACTATTATTATACTGTGAGGGAAGGGAGCGAACATAAAAACCAGTGTTACTCACCTCTCCTGCGCTCTGGCAGGACTCCCTGCTGTCTTCAGCACTTATGAGTGATGTCCGGTTATGCCAGTGTCATTATGTGTTGTGGCGCCAGCCTGATCCAGGTGGTGTCTGTGACATCATTGAATATGCATGAAGACAGAAGGGAGTCCTACTGGAGCCCAGGAGAGGTGAGTAACACTGGTTTTTATTTTTGCTCACTTCCCCTAGGCTTCTGATCATTATACTTTGGGGTCTGTAAAAAATGGCTCCTGCCATGATCACCTCCACTTCCACTTCAGCCCTCTATGGCACCCCATGTGTTCCATATCACGTCCCTGTCAGCTATGTGATATTGAACATAAGGGGTCCCCTGGAAGTCTGAAGGGGAAGCGGAGGTGATCATGGCAGGAGCAGGTACCAATAACTAAATAGGGCCCGTAACCTGCTGGGGTTAATCGAAAATAAAAAACAGCAAAAGCCCCCTAAGGTTGCGGCTACTACGGTGGTAGATCCTCCACTGCTACTCCAAGATTGTAAGCTCTTGTGAGCGGGGCCCTCACTCCTCTTGTGTCCTCCTCCTATCTCCTCATAGATTGTAAGCTCTTGTGAGCGGGGCCCTCACTCCTCTTGTGTCCTCCTCTCTATCTCCTCATAGATTGTAAGCTCTTGTGAGCGGGGTCCTCACTCCTCTTGTATCCTCTCCTAATTCCTCATAGATTGTAAGCTCTTGTGAGCAGGGCCCTCACTCCTCTTGTGTCCTCCTCCTATCTTCTCATAGATTGTAAGCTCTTGTGAGCGGGGCCCTCACTCCTCTTGTGTCCTCCTCTCTATCTCCTCATAGATTGTAAGCTCTTGTGAGCGGGGCCCTCTCTCCTCTTGTTTCCTCCTCTCTATCTCTTCATAGATTGTAAGCTCTTGTGAGCGGGGCCCTCACTCTTCTTGTGTCCTCTCTATCTCCTCATAGATTGTAAGCTCTTGTGAGCGGGGCCCTCACTCCTCTTGTGTCCTCTCTATCTCCTCATAGATTGTAAGCTCTTGTGAGCGGGGTCCTCACTCCTCTGGTGTCCACCTCTATCTCCTCATAGATTGTAAGCTCTTGTGAGCGGGGTCCTCACTCCTCTTGTGTCCTCCTCCAATCTCCTTATAGATTGTAAGCTCTTGTGAGCGGGGCCCTCACTCCTCTTGTGTCCTCCTCCTATCTGATCATACATTGTAAGCTCTTGTGAGCGGGGCCCTCACTCCTCTTGTGTCCTCCTCTCTATCTCCTCATAGACTGTAAGCTCTTGTGAGCGGGGCCCTCACTCCTCTTGTGTCCCCCTATCTCCTCATAGATTGTAAGCTCTTGTGAGTGGGCCCTCACTCCTCTTGTGTCCTCCTCTATCTCCTCATAGATTGTAAGCTCTTGTGAGCGGGGTCCTCACTCTTCTTGTGTCCTCTCCTATCTCCTCATAGATGGTAAGCTCTTGTGAGCGGGGCCCTCACTCCTCTTGTGTCCTCCTCTCTATCTCCTCATAGATTGTAAGCTCTTGTGAGCGGGGCCCTCACGCCTCTTGTGTCCTCCTCCTATCTCCTCATAGATTGCAAGCTCTTGTGAGCGGGGTCCTCACTCCTCTTGTGTCCTCCTCTATCTCCTCATAGATTGTAAGCTCTTGTGAGCGGGGCCCTCACTCCTCTTGTGTCCTCTCTATCTCCTCATAGATTGTAAGCTCTTGTGAACGGGGCCCTCACTCCTCTTGTGTCCTCCTCTTTATCTCCTCATAGATTGTAAGCTCTTGTGAGCGGGGAACTCACTCCTCTTGTGTCCTCCTCTCTATCTCCTCATAGATTGTAAGTTCTTGTGAGCGGGGTCCTCATTCCTCTTGTGTCCCCTCCTATCTCTTCATAGATTGTAAGTTCTTGTGAGCGGGGCCCTCACTCCTCCTATCTCCTCATAGATTGTAAGCTCTTGTGAGCGGGGCCCTCACTCCTCTTGTGTCCTCCTCCTATCTCCTCATAGATTGTAAGCTCTTGTGAGCGGGGTCCTCACTCCTCTTGTGTCCTCCTATCTCCTCTTAGATTGTAAGCTCTTGTGAGCAGGATCCTCACTCCTCTTGTGTCCTCCTCTCTATCTCCTCATAGATTGTAAACTCTTGTGAGCGGGGCCCTCACTCATCTTGTGTCCTCCTCTCTATCTCCTCATAGATTGTAAACTCTTGTGAGCGGGGTCCTCACTCCTCTTGTGTCCCCTCCTATCTCTTCATAGATTGTAAGCTCTTGTGAGCGGGGCCCTCACTCCTCTTGTGTCCTCCTATCTCCTCATAGATTGTAAGCTCTTGTGAGCGGGGTCCTCACTCCTCTTGTGTCCTCTCTATCTCCTCATAGATTGTAAGCTCTTGTGAGCGGGGTCCTCACTCCTCTTGTGTCCTCCTATATCCTCATAGATTGTAAGCTCTTGTGAGCAGGGTCCTCACTCCTCTTGTGTCCTCCTCCTATCTCCTCATAGATTGTAAGCTCTTGTGAGCGGGGTCCTCACTCCTCTTGTGTCCTCCTATATCCTCATAGATTGTAAGCTCTTGTGAGCAGGGTCCTCACTCCTCTTGTGTCCTCCTCCTATCTCCTCATAGATTGTAAGCTCTTGTGAGCGGGGTCCTCACTCCTCTTGTGTCCTCCTATATCCTCATAGATTGTAAGCTCTTGTGAGCGGGGCCCTCACTCCTCTTGTGTCCTCTCTATCTCCTCATAGATTGTAAGCTCTTGTGAGCGGGGTCCTCACTCCTCTTGTGTCCTCCTATATCCTCATAGATTGTAAGCTCTTGTGAGCGGGGTCCTCACTCCTCTTGTGTCCTCCTCCTATCTCCTTATAGATTGTAAGCTCTTGGGAGCAGGACCCTCACTCCTCTTGTGTCCTCTCTATCTCCTCATAGATTATAAGCTCTTGTGACCGGGGCCCTCACTCCTCTTGTGTCCTCTCTATCTCCTCATAGATTGTAAGCTCTTGTGAGCGGGGCCCTCACTCCTCTTGTGTCCTCTCTATCTCCTCATAGATTGTAAGCTCTTGTGATCAGGGCCCTCACTCCTCCTGTGTCCTCCTCTCTATGTCCTCATAGATTGTAAGCTCTTGTGAGTGGGGTCCTCACTCCTCTTGTGTCCTCCTCTCTATCTCCTCATAGATTGTAAGCTCTTGTGAGCGGGGTCCTCATTCCTCCTGTGTCCTCCTCTCTATCTCCTCATAGATTGTAAGCTCTTGTGAGTGGGGTCCTCACTCCTCCTGTGTCCTCCTCTCTATCTCCTCATAGATTGTAAGCTCTTGTGAGCGGGGTCCTCACTTCTATTGTGTCCTCCTCTCTATCTCCTCATAGATTGTAAGCTCTTGTGAGCGGGGTCTTCACTCCTCTTGTGTCCTCTCTATCTCCTCATAGATTGTAAGCTCTTGTGAGCGGGGTCCTCACATCTCTTGTGTCCTCTCTATCTCCTCATAGATTGTAAGCTCTTGTGAGCGGGGTCCTCAATCCAATTGTGTCCTCTCTATCTCCTCATAGATTGTAAGCTCTTGTGAGCGGGGTCCTCACTTCTCTTGTGTCCTCCTCTCTATCTCCACATAGATTGTAAGCTCTTGTGAGCCGGGTCCTCACTCCTCTTGTGTCCTCTCTATATCCTAATAGATTATAAGCTCTTGTGAGCGGGGTCCTCACTCCTCTTGTGTCCTCCTCTCTATCTCCTCATAGATTGTAAGCTCTTGTGAGCGGGGTCCTCACTCCTCTTGTGTCCTCCTCTCTATCTCCTCATAGATTGTAAGCTCTTGTGAGCGGGGTCTTCTCTCCTCTTGTGTCCTCCTCTCTATCTCCTCATAGAATGTAAGCTCTTGTGAGCGGGGTCCTCACTCCTCTTGTGTCCTCTCCTATCTCCTCATAGATTGTAAGCTCTTGTGAGCAGGGCCCTCACTCCTCTTGTGTCCTCCTCTTTATCTCCTCATAGATTGTAAGCTCTTGTGAGCGGGCCCCTCACTCCTCTTGTGTCCTCCTCCTATCTTCTCATAGATTGTAAGCTCTTGTGAGCGGGCCCCTCACTCCTCTTGTGTCCTCCTCTCTATCTCCTCATGGATTGTAAGCTCTTGTGAGCGGGGCCCTCACTCCTCTTGTGTCCTCTTCTCTATCTCCTCATAGATTGTAAGCTCTTGTGATTGGGGCCCTCACTCCTCTTGTGTCCTCCTCTCTATCTCCTCATAGATTGTAAGCTCCTATGAGCGGGGTCCTCACTCCTCTTGTGTCCTCCTCTCTATCTCCTCATAGATTGTAAGCTCCTATGAGCGGGGCCCTCACTCCTCTTGTGTCCTCCTCTCTATCTCCTCATAGATTGTAAGCTCTTGTGAGCGGGGCCCTCACTCCTCTTGTGTCCTCCTCCTATCTCCTCATAGATTGTAAGCTCTTGGGAGCAGGGTCCTCACTCCTCTTTTGTCCTCTCTATCTCCTCATAGATTGTAAGCTCTTGTGAGCGGGGCCCTCACTCTTCTTGTGTCCTCTCTATCTCCTCATAGATTGTAAGCTCTTGTGAGCGGGGCCCTCACTCCTCTTGTGTCCTCTCTATCTCCTCATAGATTGTAAGCTCTTGTGAGCGGGGTCCTCACTCCTCTGGTGTCCACCTCTATCTCCTCATAGATTGTAAGCTCTTGTGAGCGGGGTCCTCACTCCTCTTGTGTCCTCCTCCAATCTCCTTATAGATTGTAAGCTCTTGTGAGCGGGGCCCTCACTCCTCTTGTGTCCTCCTCCTATCTGATCATACATTGTAAGCTCTTGTGAGCGGGGCCCTCACTCCTCTTGTGTCCTCCTCTCTATCTCCTCATAGACTGTAAGCTCTTGTGAGCGGGGCCCTCACTCCTCTTGTGTCCCCCTATCTCCTCATAGATTGTAAGCTCTTGTGAGTGGGCCCTCACTCCTCTTGTGTCCTCCTCTATCTCCTCATAGATTGTAAGCTCTTGTGAGCGGGGTCCTCACTCTTCTTGTGTCCTCTCCTATCTCCTCATAGATGGTAAGCTCTTGTGAGCGGGGCCCTCACTCCTCTTGTGTCCTCCTCTCTATCTCCTCATAGATTGTAAGCTCTTGTGAGCGGGGCCCTCACGCCTCTTGTGTCCTCCTCCTATCTCCTCATAGATTGCAAGCTCTTGTGAGCGGGGTCCTCACTCCTCTTGTGTCCTCCTCTATCTCCTCATAGATTGTAAGCTCTTGTGAGCGGGGCCCTCACTCCTCTTGTGTCCTCTCTATCTCCTCATAGATTGTAAGCTCTTGTGAACGGGGCCCTCACTCCTCTTGTGTCCTCCTCTTTATCTCCTCATAGATTGTAAGCTCTTGTGAGCGGGGAACTCACTCCTCTTGTGTCCTCCTCTCTATCTCCTCATAGATTGTAAGTTCTTGTGAGCGGGGTCCTCATTCCTCTTGTGTCCCCTCCTATCTCTTCATAGATTGTAAGTTCTTGTGAGCGGGGCCCTCACTCCTCCTATCTCCTCATAGATTGTAAGCTCTTGTGAGCGGGGCCCTCACTCCTCTTGTGTCCTCCTCCTATCTCCTCATAGATTGTAAGCTCTTGTGAGCGGGGCCCTCACTCCTCTTGTGTCCTCCTCCTATCTCCTCATAGATTGTAAGCTCTTGTGAGCGGGGTCCTCACTCCTCTTGTGTCCTCCTATCTCCTCTTAGATTGTAAGCTCTTGTGAGCAGGATCCTCACTCCTCTTGTGTCCTCCTCTCTATCTCCTCATAGATTGTAAACTCTTGTGAGCGGGGCCCTCACTCATCTTGTGTCCTCCTCTCTATCTCCTCATAGATTGTAAACTCTTGTGAGCGGGGTCCTCACTCCTCTTGTGTCCCCTCCTATCTCTTCATAGATTGTAAGCTCTTGTGAGCGGGGCCCTCACTCCTCTTGTGTCCTCCTATCTCCTCATAGATTGTAAGCTCTTGTGAGCGGGGTCCTCACTCCTCTTGTGTCCTCTCTATCTCCTCATAGATTGTAAGCTCTTGTGAGCGGGGTCCTCACTCCTCTTGTGTCCTCCTATATCCTCATAGATTGTAAGCTCTTGTGAGCAGGGTCCTCACTCCTCTTGTGTCCTCCTCCTATCTCCTCATAGATTGTAAGCTCTTGTGAGCGGGGTCCTCACTCCTCTTGTGTCCTCCTATATCCTCATAGATTGTAAGCTCTTGTGAGCAGGGTCCTCACTCCTCTTGTGTCCTCCTCCTATCTCCTCATAGATTGTAAGCTCTTGTGAGCGGGGTCCTCACTCCTCTTGTGTCCTCCTATATCCTCATAGATTGTAAGCTCTTGTGAGCGGGGCCCTCACTCCTCTTGTGTCCTCTCTATCTCCTCATAGATTGTAAGCTCTTGTGAGCGGGGTCCTCACTCCTCTTGTGTCCTCCTATATCCTCATAGATTGTAAGCTCTTGTGAGCGGGGTCCTCACTCCTCTTGTGTCCTCCTCCTATCTCCTTATAGATTGTAAGCTCTTGGGAGCAGGACCCTCACTCCTCTTGTGTCCTCTCTATCTCCTCATAGATTATAAGCTCTTGTGACCGGGGCCCTCACTCCTCTTGTGTCCTCTCTATCTCCTCATAGATTGTAAGCTCTTGTGAGCGGGGCCCTCACTCCTCTTGTGTCCTCTCTATCTCCTCATAGATTGTAAGCTCTTGTGATCAGGGCCCTCACTCCTCCTGTGTCCTCCTCTCTATGTCCTCATAGATTGTAAGCTCTTGTGAGTGGGGTCCTCACTCCTCTTGTGTCCTCCTCTCTATCTCCTCATAGATTGTAAGCTCTTGTGAGCGGGGTCCTCATTCCTCCTGTGTCCTCCTCTCTATCTCCTCATAGATTGTAAGCTCTTGTGAGCGGGGTCCTCACTTCTATTGTGTCCTCCTCTCTATCTCCTCATAGATTGTAAGCTCTTGTGAGCGGGGTCCTCACTCCTCCTGTGTCCTCCTCTCTATCTCCTCATAGATTGTAAGCTCTTGTGAGCGGGGTCCTCACTTCTATTGTGTCCTCCTCTCTATCTCCTCATAGATTGTAAGCTCTTGTGAGCGGGGTCTTCACTCCTCTTGTGTCCTCTCTATCTCCTCATAGATTGTAAGCTCTTGTGAGCGGGGTCCTCACATCTCTTGTGTCCTCTCTATCTCCTCATAGATTGTAAGCTCTTGTGAGCGGGGTCCTCAATCCAATTGTGTCCTCTCTATCTCCTCATAGATTGTAAGCTCTTGTGAGCGGGGTCCTCACTTCTCTTGTGTCCTCCTCTCTATCTCCACATAGATTGTAAGCTCTTGTGAGCCGGGTCCTCACTCCTCTTGTGTCCTCTCTATATCCTAATAGATTATAAGCTCTTGTGAGCGGGGTCCTCACTCCTCTTGTGTCCTCCTCTCTATCTCCTCATAGATTGTAAGCTCTTGTGAGCGGGGTCCTCACTCCTCTTGTGTCCTCCTCTCTATCTCCTCATAGATTGTAAGCTCTTGTGAGCGGGGTCTTCTCTCCTCTTGTGTCCTCCTCTCTATCTCCTCATAGAATGTAAGCTCTTGTGAGCGGGGTCCTCACTCCTCTTGTGTCCTCTCCTATCTCCTCATAGATTGTAAGCTCTTGTGAGCAGGGCCCTCACTCCTCTTGTGTCCTCCTCTTTATCTCCTCATAGATTGTAAGCTCTTGTGAGCGGGCCCCTCACTCCTCTTGTGTCCTCCTCCTATCTTCTCATAGATTGTAAGCTCTTGTGAGCGGGCCCCTCACTCCTCTTGTGTCCTCCTCTCTATCTCCTCATGGATTGTAAGCTCTTGTGAGCGGGGCCCTCACTCCTCTTGTGTCCTCTTCTCTATCTCCTCATAGATTGTAAGCTCTTGTGATTGGGGCCCTCACTCCTCTTGTGTCCTCCTCTCTATCTCCTCATAGATTGTAAGCTCCTATGAGCGGGGTCCTCACTCCTCTTGTGTCCTCCTCTCTATCTCCTCATAGATTGTAAGCTCCTATGAGCGGGGCCCTCACTCCTCTTGTGTCCTCCTCTCTATCTCCTCATAGATTGTAAGCTCTTGTGAGCGGGGCCCTCACTCCTCTTGTGTCCTCCTCCTATCTCCTCATAGATTGTAAGCTCTTGGGAGCAGGGTCCTCACTCCTCTTTTGTCCTCTCTATCTCCTCATAGATTGTAAGCTCTTGTGAGCGGGGCCCTCACTCCTCTTGTGTCCTCTCTATCTCCTCATAGATTGTAAGCTCTTGTGAGCGGGGTCCTCACTCCTCTTGTGTCCTCCTCTCTATCTCCTCATAGATTGTAAGCTCTTGTGAGCGGGGTCCTCACTCCTCTTGTGTCCTCCTCCTATCTCCTTATAGATTGTAAGCTCTTGGGAGCAGGAACCTCACTCCTCTTGTGTCCTCTCTATCTCCTGATAGATTATAAGCTCTTGTGACCGGGGCCCTCACTCCTCTTGTGTCCTCTCTATCTCCTCATAGATTGTAAGCTCTTGTGAGCGGGGCCCTCACTCCTCCTGTGTCCTCCTCTCTATATCCTCATAGATTGTAAGCTCTTGTGAGTGGGGTCCTCACTCCTCTTGTGTCCTCCTCCTATCTCCTCGTAGATTGTAAGCTCTTGTGAGCGGGGTCCTCATTCCTCCTGTGTCCTCCTCTCTATCTCCTCATAGATTGTAAGCTCTTGTGAGTGGGGTCCTCACTCCTCCTGTGTCCTCCTCTCTATCTCCTCATAGATTGTAAGCTCTTGTGAGCGGGGTCCTCACTCCTCTTGTGTCCTCTCTGTCTCCTCATAGATTGTAAGCTCTTGTGAGCGGGGTCCTCACTTCTCTTGTGTCCTCTCTATCTCCTCATAGATTGTAAGCTCTTGTGAGCGGGGTCCTCACTCCTCTTGTGTCCTCTCTATCTCCTCATAGATTGTAAGCTCTTGTGAGCGGGGCCCTCACTCCTCTTGTGTCCTCCTCTCTATCTCCTCATAGATTGTAAGCTCTTGTGAGCGGTGTCCTCACTCCTCTTGTGTCCTCCTCCTATCTCCTCATAGATTGTAAGCTCTTTTGAGCGGGGTCCTCACTCCTCTTGTGTCCTCCTCTCTATCTCCTCATAGATTGTAAGCCCTTGTGAGCGGGGCCCTCACTCCTCTTGTGTCCTCCTATCTCCTCATAGATTGTAAGCTCTTGTGAGCGGGGTCCTCACTCCTCTTGTGTCCTCCTCCTATCTCCTCATAGATTGTAAGCTCTTGTGAGCGGTGCCCTCACTCCTCTTTTGTCCTCCTCTATCTCCTCATAGATTGTAAGCTCTTGTGAGCGGGGTCATCACTCCTCTTGTGTCCTCTCTATCTCCTCATAGATTGTAAGCTCTTGTGAGCGGGGCCCTCACTCCTCTGGTGTCCTCCTATCTCATCATAGATTGTAAGCTCTTGTGAGCGGGGTCCTCACTCCTCCTGTGTCCTTCTCTCTATCTCCTCATAGATTGTAAGCTCTTGTGAGCGGGGTCCTCACTCCTCTTGTGTCCTCCTCCTATCTCCTCATACATTGTAAGCTCTTGTGAGCTGGGCCCTCACTCCTCCTGTGTCCTCCTCTCTATCTCCTCATAGATTGTAAACTCTTGTGAGCGGGGTCCTCACTCCTCTTGTGTCCTCTCTATCTCCTCATAGATTGTAAGCTCTTGTGAGCGGGGTCCTCACTTCCCTTGTGTCCTCCTCTCTATCTCCTCTTAGATTGTAAGCTCTTGTGAGCTGGGTCCTCACTCCTCTTGTGTCCTATCTCCTCATAGATTGTAAGCTCTTGTGAGCGGGGCCCTCACTCCTCCTATCTCCTCATAGATTGTAAGCTCTTGTGAGCGGGGCCCTTACTCCTCTTGTGTCCTCCTCTCTATCTCCTCATAGATTGTAAGCTCTTGTGAGCGGGGCCCTCACTCCTCTTGTGTCCTCTCTATCTCCTCATAGATTGTAAGTTCTTGTGAGCGGGGTCCTCACTCCTCTTGTGTCCTCCTATATCCTCATAGATTGTAAGCTCTTGTGAGCGGGGCCCTCACTCCTCTTGTGTCCTCCTCCTATCTCCTTATAGATTGTAAGCTCTTGGGAGCAGGGCCCTCACTCCCCTTGTGTCCTCTCTATCTCCTCATAGATTATAAACTCTTGTGACCGGGGCCCTCACTCCTCTTGTGTCCTCCCTATCTCCTGATAGATTGTAAGCTCTTGTGAGCGGGGCCCTCACTCCTCTTGTGTCCTCTCTATCTCCTCATAGATTATAAGCTCTTGTGAGCAGGGCCCTCACTCCTCCTGTGTCCTCCTCTCTATATCCTCATAGATTGTAAGCTCTTGTGAGCGGGGTCCTCACTCCTCTTGTGTCCTCCTCCTATCTCCTCATAGATTGTAAGCTCTTGTGAGCGGGGTCCTTACTTCTCTTGTGTCCTCCTCTCTATCTCCTCATAGATTGTAAGCTCTTGTGAGCGGGGTCCTCACTCCTCTTGTGTCCTCCTATCTCCTCATAGACTGTAAGCTCCTGTGAGCGGGGTCCTCACTCCTCCTGTGTCCTCCTCTCTATCTCCTCACAGATTGTAAGCTCTTGTGAGCGGGGTACTCACTCCTCCTGTGTCCTCCTCTCTATCTCCTCATAGATTGTAAGCTCTTGTGAGCGGGGCCCTCACGCCTCTTGTGTCCTCTCTATCTCCTCATAGATTGTAAGCTCTTGTGAGCGGGGCCCTCACTCCTCTTGTGTCCTCTCTATCTCCTCATAGATTGTAAGCTCTTGTGAGTGGGGCCCTCATTCCTCTTGTGTCCTCTCTATCTCCTCATAGATTGTAAGCTCTTGTGAGCGGGGCCCTCACTCCTCTTGTGTCCTCTCTATCTCCTCATAGATTGTAAGCTCTTGTGAGCGGGGTCCTCACTCCTCTTGTGTCCTCTCTATCTCCTCATAGATTGTAAGCTCTTGTGAATGGGGTCCTCACTCCTCTTGTGTCCTCTCCTATCTCCTCATAGATTGTAAGCTCTTGTGAGCGGGGTCCTCACTCCTCTTGTGTCCTCTCTATCTCCTCATAGATTGTAAGCTCTTGTGAGCGGGGCCCTCACTCCTCTTGTGTCCTCTCCTATCTCATCATAGATTGTAAGCTCTTGTGAGCGGGGTCCTCACTCCTCTTGTGTCCTCCTCTCTATCTCCTCATAGATTGTAAGTTCTTGTGAGTGCGGACCTCACTCCTCTTGTGTCCTCCTATCTTATCATAGATTGTAAGCTCTTGTGAGCGGGGTCCTCACTCCTTTTGTGTCCTCTCTATCTCCTCATAGATTGTAAGCTCTTGTGAGCGGGGTTCTCACTCCTCTTGTGTCCTCCTCCTATCTCCTCTTAGACTGTAAGCTCTTGTGAGTGGGGTCCTCAATCCTCTTTTGTCCCCCTATCTCCTCATAGATTGTAAGCTCTTCTGAGCAGGGTCCTCACTCTTCTTGTGTCCTCTCCTATCTCCTTATAGATTGTAAGCTCTTGTGAGCGGGGTCCTCACTCCTCTTGTGTCCTCCTCTCTATCTCCTCATAGATTGTAAGCTCTTGTGAGCGGGGCCCTCACTCCTCTTGTGTCCTCCTCTCTATCTCCTCATAGATTGTAAGCTCCTGTGAGCGCGGCCCTCACTCCTCTTGTGTCCTCTCTATCTCCTCATAGATTGTAAGCTCTTGTGAGCGGGGTCCTCACTCCTCTTGTGTCCTCCTATCTCCTCATAGATTGTAAGCTCTTGTGAGCGGGGCCCTCACTCCTCTTGTGTCCTCCTCTCTATCTCCTCATAGATTGTAAGCTCTTGTGAGCGGTGTCCTCACTCCTCTTGTGTCCTCCTCCTATCTCCTCATAGATTGTAAGCTCTTGTGAGCGGGGTCCTTACTCCTCTTGTGTCCTCCTCTCTATCTCCTCATAGATTGTAAGCCCTTGTGAGCGGGGCCCTCGCTCCTCTTGTGTCCTCTCTATCTCCTCATAGATTGTAAGCTCTTGTGAGCGGGGTCCTCACTCCTCTTGTGTCCTCCTCTCTATCTCCTCATAGATTGTAAGCTCTTGTGAGCGGGGTCCTCACTCCTCTTGTGTCCTCCTCCTATCTCCTCATAGATTGTAAGCTCTTGTGAGCGGTGCCCTCACTCCTCTTTTGTCCTCCTCTATCTCCTCATAGATTGTAAGCTCTTGTGAGCGGGGTCCTCACTCCTCTTGTGTCCTCTCTATCTCCTCATAGATTGTAAGCTCTTGTGAGCGGGGCCCTCACTCCTCTTGTGTCCTCCTATCTCCTCATAGATTGTAAGCTCTTGTGAGCGGTGCCCTCACTCCTCTTTTGTCCTCCTCTATCTCCTCATAGATTGTAAGCTCTTGTGAGCGGGGTCCTCACTCCTCTTGTGTCCTCTCTATCTCCTCATAGATTGTAAGCTCTTGTGAGCGGGGCCCTCACTCCTCTTGTGTCCTCCTATCTCATCATAGATTGTAAGCTCTTGTGAGCGGGGTCCTCACTCCTCTTGTGTCCTCCTCTCTATCTCCTCATAGATTGTAAGTTCTTGTGAGCGGGGTCCTCACTCTTCTTGTGTCCTCCTCTCTGTCTCCTCATAGATTGTAAGCTTTTGTGAGCAGGGCCCTCACTCCTCTTGTGTCCTCCTCCTATCTCCTCATAGATTGTAAGCTCTTGTGAGCAGGGCCCTCACTCCTCCTGTGTCCTTCTCTCTATCTCCTCATAGATTGTAAGCTCTTGTGAGCGGGGTCCTCACTCCTCTTGTGTCCTCCTCCTATCTCCTCATAGATTGTAAGCTCTTGTGAGCGGGGCCCTCACTCCTCCTGTGTCCTCCTCTCTATCTCCTCATAGATTGTAAACTCTTGTGAGCGGGGTCCTCACTACTCTTGTGTCCTCTCTATCTCCTCATAGATTGTAAGCTCTTGTGAGCGGGGTCCTCACTTCCCTTGTGTCCTCCTCTCTATCTCCTCTTAGATTGTAAGCTCTTGTGAGCTGGGTCCTCACTCCTCTTGTGTCCTCCTCCTATCTCCTCATAGATTGTAAGCTCTTGTGAGCGGGGTCCTCACTCCTCTTGTGTCCTCCTCTCTATCTCCTCATAGATTGTAAGCCCTTGTGAGCGGGGCCCTCACTCCTCTTGTGTCCTCCTATCTCCTCATAGATTGTAAGCTCTTGTGAGCGGTGTCCTCACTCCTCTTGTGTCCTCCTCCTATCTCCTCATAGATTGTAAGCTCTTTTGAGCGGGGCCCTCACTCCTCTTTTGTCCTCCTCTATCTCCTCATAGATTGCAAGCTCTTGTGAGCGGGGTCCTCACTCCTCTTGTGTCCTCTCTATCTCCTCATAGATTGTAAGCTCTTGTGAGCGGGGTCCTCACTCCTCTTGTGTCCTCCTCCTATCTCCTCATAGATTGTAAGCTCTTGTGAGCGGGGTCCTCACTCCTCTTGTGTCCTCCTCCTATCTCCTCTTAGACTGTAAGCTCTTGTGAGCGGGGTCCTCAATCCTCTTTTGTCCCCCTATCTCCTCATAGATTGTAAGCTCTTCTGAGCAGGGTCCTCACTCCTCCTGTGTCCTCCTCTCTATCTCCTCATAGATTGTAAACTCTTGTGAGCGGGGTCCTCACTACTCTTGTGTCCTCTCCTATCTCCTCATAGATTGTAAGCTCTTGTGAGCGGGGTCCTCACGCCTCTTGTGTTCTCCTCTCTATCTCCTCATAGATTGTAAGCCCTTGTGAGCGGGGCCCTCACTCCTCTTGTGTCCTCCTATCTCCTCATAGATTGTAAGCTCTTGTGAGCGGGGTCCTCACTCCTCTTGTGTCCTCCTATCTCCTCATAGATTGTAAGCTCTTGTGAGCGGGGCCCTCACTCCTCTTGTGTCCTCCTATCTCCTCATAGATTGTAAGCTCTTGTGAGCGGTGTCCTCACTCCTCTTGTGTCCTCCTCCTATCTCCTCATAGATTGTAAGCTCTTGTGAGCGGGGTCCTCACTCCTCTTGTGTCCTCCTCTCTATCTCCTCATAGATTGTAAGCCCTTGTGAGCGGGGCCCTCACTCCTCTTGTGTCCTCCTATCTCCTCATAGATTGTAAGCTCTTGTGAGCGGGGTCCTCACTCCTCTTGTGTCCTCCTCCTATCTCCTCATAGATTGTAAGCTCTTGTGAGCGGTGCCCTCACTCCTCTTTTGTCCTCCTCTATCTCCTCATAGATTGTAAGCTCTTGTGAGCGGGGTCATCACTCCTCTTGTGTCCTCTCTATCTCCTCATAGATTGTAAGCTCTTGTGAGCGGGGCCCTCACTCCTCTTGTGTCCTCTCTATCTCCTCATAGATTGTAAGTTCTTGTGAGCGGGGTCCTCACTCCTCTTGTGTCCTCCTATATCCTCATAGATTGTAAGCTCTTGTGAGCGGGGCCCTCACTCCTCTTGTGTCCTCCTCCTATCTCCTTATAGATTGTAAGCTCTTGGGAGCAGGGCCCTCACTCCCCTTGTGTCCTCTCTATCTCCTCATAGATTATAAACTCTTGTGACCGGGGCCCTCACTCCTCTTGTGTCCTCTCTATCTCCTCATAGATTGTAAGCTCTTGTGAGCGGGGCCCTCACTCCTCTTGTGTCCTCTCTATCTCCTCATAGATTGTAAGCTCTTGTGAGCAGGGCCCTCACTCCTCCTGTGTCCTCCTCTCTATATCCTCATAGATTGTAAGCTCTTGTGAGCGGGGTCCTCACTCCTCTTGTGTCCTCCTCAAATCTCATCATAGATTGTAAGCTCTTGTGAGCGGGGTCCTCACTCCTCCTGTGTCCTCCTCTCTATCTCCTCACAGATTGTAAGCTCTTGTGAGCGGGGTACTCACTCCTCCTGTGTCCTCCTCTCTATCTCCTCATAGATTGTAAGCTCTTGTGAGCGGGGCCCTCACTCCTCTTGTGTCCTCTCTATCTCCTCATAGATTGTAAGCTCTTGTGAGCGGGGCCCTCACTCCTCTTGTGTCCTCTCTATCTCCTCATAGATTGTAAGCTCTTGTGAGTGGGGCCCTCATTCCTCTTGTGTCCTCTCTATCTCCTCATAGATTGTAAGCTCTTGTGAGCGGGGTCCTCACTCCTCTTGTGTCCTCTCTATCTCCTCATAGATTGTAAGCTCTTGTGAGCGGGGCCCTCACTCCTCTTGTGTCCTCTCTATCTCCTCATAGATTGTAAGCTCTTGTGAGCGGGGCCCTCACTCCTCTTGTGTCCTCTCTATCTCCTCATAGATTGTAAGCTCTTGTGAATGGGGTCCTCACTCCTCTTGTGTCCTCTCCTATCTCCTCATAGATTGTAAGCTCTTGTGAGCGGGGTCCTCACTCCTATTGTGTCCTCTCTATCTCCTCATAGATTGTAAGCTCTTGTGAGCGGGGCCCTCACTCCTCTTGTGTCCTCTCCTATCTCCTCATAGATTGTAAGCTCTTGTGAGCGTGGCCCTCACTCCTCTTGTGTTCTCCTCCTATCTCCTCATAGATTGTAAGCTCTTGTGAGCGGGGCCCTCACTCCTCTTGTGTCCCCCTATCTCCTCATAGACTGTAAGCTCTTGTGAGCGGGGTCCTCACTCCTCTTGTGTCCTCCTCCTATCTCCTCATAGACTGTAAGCTCTTGTGAGCGGGGTCCTCACTTCTCTTGTGTCCTCTCTATCTCCTCATAGATTGTAAGCTCTTGTGGGCGGGGCCCTCACTCCTCTTGTGTCCTCTCTATCTCCTCATAGATTGTAAGCTCTTGTGAGCGGGGTCCTCACTCCTCTTGTGTCCTCTCTATCTCCTCATAGATTGTAAGCTCTTGTGAGCGGGGTCCTCACTTCTCTTGTGTCCTCCTCTCTATCTCCTCATAGACTGTAAGCTCTTGTGAGCGGGGTCCTCACTCCTCTTGTGTCCTCCTCCTATCTCCTCTTAGACTGTAAGCTCTTTTGAGCAGGGTCCTCACTCCTCTTTTGTCCCCCTATCTCCTCATAGATTGTAAGCTCTTCTGAGCAGGGTCCTCACTCTTCTTGTGTCCTCTCCTATCTCCTCATAGATTATAAGCTCTTGTGAGCGGGGCCCTCTCTCCTCTTGTGTCCTCCTCTCTATCTCCTCATAGATTGTAAGCTCTTGTGAGTGGGGTCCTCACTCCTCTTGTGTCCTCCTCTCTATCTCCTCATAGATTGTAAGCTCTTGTGAGTGGGGTCCTCACTCCTCTTGTGTCCTCTCTATCTCCTCATAGATTGTAAACTCTTGTGAACGCGGCCCTCACTCCTCTTGTGTCCTCCTATCTCATCATAGATTGTAAGCTCTTGTGAGCGGGGTCCTCACTCCTCTTGTGTCCTCCTCTCTATCTCCTCATAGATTGTAAGTTCTTGTGAGCGCGCACCTCACTCCTCTTGTGTCCTCCTATCTTATCATAGATTGTAAGCTCTTGTGAGCGGGGTCCTCACTCCTCTTGTGTCCTCCTCTCTATCTCCTCATAGATTGTAAGTTCTTGTGACCGGGGCCCTCACTCCTCTTGTGTCCTCTCTATCTCCTCATAGATTGTACGCTCCTGTGAGCGGGGCCCTCACTCCTCCTGTGTCCTCCTCTCTATATCCTCATAGATTGTAAGCTCTTGTGAGCGGGGTCCTCACTCCTCTTGTGTCCTCCTCAAATCTCATCATAGATTGTAAGCTCTTGTGAGCGGGGTCCTCACTCCTCCTGTGTCCTCCTCTTTATCTCCTCATAGATTGTAAGCTCTTGTGAGCGGGGTCCTCACTCCTCCTGTGTCCTCCTCTCTATCTCCTCATAGATTGTAAGCTCTTGTGAGCGGGGCCCTCACTCCTCTTGTGTCCTCTCTATCTCCTCATAGATTGTAAGCTCTTGTGAGCGGGGCCCTCACTCCTCTTGTGTCCTCTCTATCTCCTCATACATTGTAAGCTCTTGTGAGCGGGGTCCTCACTCCTCTTGTGTCCTCCTCTCTATGTCCTCATAGATTGTAAGCTCTTGTGAGCGGGGCCCTCACTCCTTTTGTGTCCTCCTATCTCCTCATAGATTGTAAGCTCTTGTGAGCGGGGTCCTCACTCCTCTTGTGTCCTCTCTATCTCCTCATAGATTGTAAGCTCTTGTGAGCGGGGTCCTCACTCCTCTTGTGTCCTCTCTATCTCCTCATAGATTGTAAGCTCTTGTGAGCGGGGCTCTCACTCCTCTTGTGTCCTCCTCTCTATCTCCTCATAGACTGTAAGCTCTTGTGAGCGGGGCCCTCACTCCTCTTGTGTCCTCTCTATCTCCTCATAGATTGTAAGCTCTTGTGAGCGGGGCCCTCACTCCTCTTGTGTCCTCCTCTCTATCTCCTCATAGATTGTAAGCTCTTGTGAGCGGGGCCCTCACTCCTCTTGTGTTCTCCTCCTATCTCCTCATAGATTGTAAGCTCTTGTGAGCGGGGCTCTCACTCCTCTTGTGTCCTCCTTTTCCTTATTATTATCACATGGGTGTATTCGATGTCTTTCTCAGCCGCTTGCACAACATTGTCTGAACAGAGTCTTATCCAGTTAGAATATTCTGGCGCGGCGCTCAGTGACATCACATCTTAGGACTCTGCATGGAAAGATCACACACCCCAGAAGGTGTCTGCAGGGTGTAAGATGGCGGCTCCGGCCTTAATATTTATTATTTGCAGTGCAGCCACGCCATAGAAGACATCGCCTTCTCTCTTATACTCCAGTTACATCAAGAGCTGCAGTGACATAAGCCTGAGCTCTGTCATAGTACATTGTGGGAGATGTAGTCAGTGCATACTGTGGGTTATTATCACATGCCCCAGTGCATCACAGCACAGACTAAACCAGCAGGGGGCAGCAGTGAGCTGGGAGATCCTGGAACCTAACAGATAGCAGAACTGTGAGTGCAGCTCTGGCTGTGACTGGAGCATGGGACGTGATATAACTTCTTGAGCATGATTTTCACGCTTACCCTCCATCTCCCCCAATGCAAGACAGCAGCAGGACATTCTCATTACAGCTACGGTGACGCCAAACGCTTTTCCTGCCGCCTTTGTTTGGGGATTTGCCTTTAACTTGGGGAAAACAAGAAAGTAAAGTAAATCCAGGAAGACATTGTGTCATATACTCTTGTCACATCCAGAGCTGCATTCACAATTCTGATTTGGGTTAGCAGAGAGGTGTGCATTATGAGATCTACGTAGTCACAGATACGCTGAAATGGGGCAGAGCTAAACAGCTGTTTCCTGTGGCAACTAGAAAATATGTGAATGCAGCTCTGGCTGTGACTAGAGACCAGCACGCACGATAATGGCTAGCTCGCAGTATTTGGAGCAGTTCCGCCTCCTGCTATGTCTGTGACCAATCAACACCTTTAATTAGAAATTGCACATTGTTTACAACTTTAACCCTTTACAAACAGCTCATATTAAAATACTCTTCTATATTTGCAGCAAACAATCCCTGTAGTGTGAGAATAAACCCCCAGACCCCCATACTTTTTACATCCAGCGCTATATAAATATATATCTACATAATAAATAAACTCGCTATCCTCTAAGTGCTTCTTAAAGGGACCTCACATCTGCCCCTTTAAATAATGCTGAGTGCGGCAACGTATTTGATCCACGGCTTGTCTGCAGCAATAATAATAATACTAAAAATCCAGTAGTGACATTGTAGGGTTAAAATCATATCGGCCCCTGCATGACCACCCAGGGCCGAAGCTTCACCATGACTTGCTCTTCATGGATAATGGCTGCAGTTCTTCTCCTGGCCTGCAGGGGCAGATATATTTATATATATATATATATATATATATATATATATATATATATATATTAGCTCATTTTGATCAATCTACAATTGGATTAGGGTTATTTTCATTATAAATAACTAAAAAGTGGTTTCTTGGCATAAAAAAACAAAACAAAAATAAAGTTTCTCTCCTGGCCAGCAGGTGGCTCTGCAGATCTCTGATTTTGCTGTAGTTCCTGATCTGGCCAGCAGGTGATACTAGAGATCTCTGAATTTGCTACAGTTCCATTTCCAGCCAGCAGGTGGCTCTGCAGATAAAGAGGAGGAGGAGCTTATTAATATTGTGGGTGGAGAAAGAAGAAATCTTTACAATTGCCCCATTTCCTGCAGATTTGTCAAATGTATGTCCTGGAGCTTGCAATTCACTTAAAAAGTCGGACCTCGTCTTTCTGAATGTGCTCATAACAAGACTGCGGAGAGAAACGGGAAAAGCATTATATGTATGCCTACAAGGAGTCACAGCCCCGGCCCCTGTTACTGACATCACTGATATAATGACATGTGATCAGACATGAGATCCACACACCTTATACTACAGTACAGCTATTCATCTATTACTACTGACACCCAGCTGTATATATCATGTCTGAGAGGTTGTCACAGCCCCGCCCCCTGTTACTGACATCACTGATATAATATAATGACATGTGATCAGACATGAGATCCGCACACCTTATACTACAGTACAGCTATTCATCTATTACTACTGACAACCAGCTGTATATATCATGTGTGAGAGGTTGTCACAGCCCCGCCCCCTGTTACTGACATCACTGATATAATGACATGTGATCAGACATGAGATCCGCACACCTTATACTACAGTACAGCTATTCATCTATTACTACTGACACCCAGCTGTATATATCATGTGTGAGAGGTTGTCACAGCCCCGCCCCCTGTTACTGACATCACTGATATAATGACATGTGATCAGACATGAGATCCGCACACCTTATACTACAGTACAGCTATTCATCTATTACTACTGACAACCAGCTGTATATATCATGTGTGAGAGGTTGTCACAGCCCCGCCCCGTTACTGACATCACTGATATAATGACATGTGATCAGACATGAGATCCGCACACCTTATACTACAGTACAGCTATTCATCTATTACTACTGACACCCAGCTGTATATATCATGTGTGAGAGGTTGTCACAGCCCCGCCCCCTGTTACTGACATCACTGATATAATGACATGTGATCAGACATGAGATCCGCACACCTTATACTACAGTACAGCTATTCATCTATTACTACTGACAACCAGCTGTATATATCATGTGTGAGAGGTTGTCACAGCCCCGCCCCGTTACTGACATCACTGATATAATGACATGTGATCAGACATGAGATCCGCACACCTTATACTACAGTACAGCTATTCATCTATTACTACTGACAACCAGCTGTATATATCATGTCTGAGAGGTTGTCACAGCCCCGCCCCCTGTTACTGACATCACTGATATAATATAATGACATGTGATCAGACATGAGATCCGCACACCTTATACTACAGTACAGCTATTCATCTATTACTACTGACACCAGCTGTATATATCATGTCTGAGAGGTTGTCACAGCCCCGCCCCCTGTTACTGACATCACTGATATAATGACATGTGATCAGACATGAGATCCGCACCTTATACTACAGTACAACTATTCATCTATTACTACTGACACCCAGCTGTATATATCATGTCTGAGAGGTTGTCACAGCCCCGCCCCCTGTTACTGACATCACTGATATAATATAATGACATGTGATCAGACATGAGATCCGCACACCTTATACTACAGTACAGCTATTCATCTATTACTACTGACACCCAGCTGTATATATCATGTGTGAGAGGTTGTCACAGCCCCGCCCCCTGTTACTGACATCACTGATATAATGACATGTGATCAGACATGAGATCCGCACACCTTATACTACAGTACAGCTATTCATCTATTACTACTGACACCCAGCTGTATATATCATGTGTGAGAGGTTGTCACAGCCCCGCCCCCTGTTACTGACATCACTGATATAATATAATGACATGTGATCAGACATGAGATCCGCACACCTTATACTACAGTACAGCTATTCATCTATTACTACTGACAACCAGCTGTATATATCATGTCTGAGAGGTTGTCACAGCCCCGCCCCGTTACTGACATCACTGATATAATGACATGTGATCAGACATGAGATCCGCACCTTATACTACAGTACAGCTATTCATCTATTACTACTGACAACCAGCTGTATATATCATGTGTGAGAGGTTGTCACAGCCCCGCCCCCTGTTACTGACATCACTGATATAATGACATGTGATCAGACATGAGATCCGCACACCTTATACTACAGTACAGCTATTCATCTATTACTACTGACACCCAGCTGTATATATCATGTGTGAGAGGTTGTCACAGCCCCGCCCCCTGTTACTGACATCACTGATATAATATAATGACATGTGATCAGACATGAGATCCGCACACCTTATACTACAGTACAGCTATTCATCTATTACTACTGACACCCAGCTGTATATATCATGTCTGAGAGGTTGTCACAGCCCCGTCCCCTGTTACTGACATCACTGATATAATATAATGACATGTGATCAGACATGAGATCCGCACACCTTATACTACAGTACAGCTATTCATCTATTACTACTGACAACCAGCTGTATATATCATGTGTGAGAGGTTGTCACAGCCCCGCCCCCTGTTACTGACATCACTGATATAATATAATGATATGTGATCAGACATGAGATCCGCACACCTTATACTACAGTACAGCTATTCATCAATTACTACTGACACCCAGCTGTATATATCATGTCTGAGAGGTTGTCACAGCCCCGCCCCCTGTTATGGTCTTCTTATATTTACTTCATTGCTACAAACCTCCAGAGCTGTCAGCAGGAAGTCATTGATCCCTCCGCGGTTACTGGGATCCATCAGGTCTTGAATGAAGTGGATCTCTGCTCCGAGGTGCTGGATCCTGGAGGATAAGAGATCTTTATATAACATTGTATCAGTGTCTGGATATTTAGTAGCAGTTTGTATATATATGGCGGATTTCCTGCTGACCTTAGTCATGTGACCTTTCCAAGCCAATCACAATTACCTGGATCCCTCCCCCTCTCCGATCCTGCAGAATTTGCCAGGACATTAGGCAACTCTCTTATGGCTCAGCATGTATGATGGGGTCTGTACATGTACCCCCGTATGAGGTCACCACTCGCTGCCTTAGTTTGCTGATTGGCGTTCAGATGTCGCCATACTCCTGGCCGGGGCACCCCATCTATCAGACATTTATTATATACCCTGTGGATATACAGATATACTATAACTGTCATTATGGCTGGACACTGCCGCACCCCCCCCACCTGTGCCCTAATAGGACATACAGGCAGTCAGGAAGTGGAACTCCCCTTTAAAAGGAATCCCGGTCAACTAGACACATTTAGCTATTGCAATACATCTTCGGCTCTTGTGAATGGAAACAACATATCAAAATGTATCACAGCGTATCTCAGTGTATCACAATGTATCACAGCGTATCTCAGTGTATCACAATGTATCTCAGTGTATCACAGCGTATCACAGTGTATCACAGCGTATCTCAGTGTATCACAGCGTATCTCAGTGTATCACAATGTATCACAGCGTATCTCAGTGTATCACAGCGTATCTCAGTGTATCACAGCGTATCTCAGTGTATCACAGCGTATCTCAGTGTATCACAATGTATCACAGCGTATCACAATGTATCACAGTGTATCTCAGTGTATCACAATGTATCACAGGGTATCTCAGTGTATCACAATGTATCACAGCGTATCACAATGTATCACAGCGTATCTCAGTGTATCACAATGTATCACAGTGTATCACAATGTATCACAATGTATCACAGCGTATCTCAGTGTATCACAGCGTATCTCAGTGTATCACAATGTATCACAGCGTATCACAATGTATCACAGTGTATCTCAGTGTATCACAATGTATCACAGGGTATCTCAGTGTATCACAATGTATCACAGCGTATCTCAGTGTATCACAATGTATCACAGCGTATCTCAGTGTATCACAATGTATCACAGCGTATCACAATGTATCACAGCGTATCACAGTGTATCACAGCGTATCTCAGTGTATCACAGCGTATCTCAGTGTATCACAGCGTATCTCAGTGTATCACAGCGTATCTCAGTGTATCACAATGTATCACAGCGTATCTCAGTGTATCACAATGTACTTCTGTGTATCACAGTGTATCACAATGTATCACAGCGTATCTCAGTGTATCACAGCGTATCTCAGTGTATCACAGCGTATCTCAGTGTATCACAGCGTATCTCAGTGTATCACAGCGTATCACAATGTATCACAGTGTATCTCAGTGTATCACAGGGTATCACAATGTATCACAGTGTATCTCAGTGTATCACAATGTACTTCAGTGTATCACAGCGTATCTCAGCGTATCACAGCGTATCTCAGCGTATCACAGCGTATCTCAGCGTATCACAGCGTATCTCAGCGTATCACAGCGTATCTCAGCGTATCACAGCGTATCTCAGCGTATCACAGCGTATCTCAGCGTATCACAGCGTATCTCAGCGTATCACAGCGTATCTCAGCGTATCACAGCGTATCTCAGCGTATCACAGCGTATCTCAGCGTATCACAGCGTATCTCAGCGTATCACAGCGTATCACAGCGTATCTCAGCGTATCACAGCGTATCTCAGCGTATCACAGCGTATCTCAGCGTATCACAGCGTATCTCAGCGTATCACAGCGTATCTCAGCGTATCACAGCGTATCTCAGCGTATCACAGCCGTATCACAGCGTATCTCAGCGTATCACAGCGTATCTCAGCGTATCACAGCGTATCTCAGCGTATCACAGCGTATCTCAGCGTATCACAGCGTATCTCAGCGTATCACAGCGTATCTCAGCGTATCACAGCGTATCTCAGCGTATCACAGCGTATCTCAGCGTATCACAGCGTATCTCAGCGTATCACAGCGTATCTCAGCGTATCTCAGCGTATCACAGCGTATCTCAGCGTATCACAGCGTATCTCAGCGTATCACAGCGTATCTCAGCGTATCACAGCGTATCTCAGCGTATCACAGCGTATCTCAGCGTATCACAGCGTATCTCAGCGTATCACAGCGTATCTCAGCGTATCACAGCGTATCTCAGCGTATCACAGCGTATCTCAGCGTATCACAGCGTATCTCAGCGTATCTCAGCGTATCACAGCGTATCTCAGCGTATCACAGCGTATCTCAGCGTATCACAGCGTATCTCAGCGTATCACAGCTTATCTCAGCGTATCACAGCGTATCTCAGCGTATCACAGCGTATCTCAGCGTATCACAGCGTATCTCAGCGTATCACAGCGTATCTCAGCGTATCACAGCGTATCTCAGCGTATCACAGCGTATCTCAGCGTATCACAGCGTATCTCAGCGTATCACAGCGTATCTCAGCGTATCTCAGCGTATCACAGCGTATCTCAGCGTATCACAGCGTATCTCAGCGTATCACAGCGTATCTCAGCGTATCACAGCGTATCACAGCGTATCTCAGCGTATCACAGCGTATCTCAGCGTATCTCAGCGTATCACAGCGTATCTCAGCGTATCACAGCGTATCTCAGCGTATCACAGCGTATCTCAGCGTATCACAGCGTATCTCAGCGTATCTCAGCGTATCACAGCGTATCTCAGCGTATCACAGCGTATCTCAGCGTATCACAGCGTATCTCAGCGTATCACAGCTTATCTCAGCGTATCACAGCGTATCTCAGCGTATCACAGCGTATCTCAGCGTATCACAGCGTATCTCAGCGTATCACAGCGTATCTCAGCGTATCACAGCGTATCTCAGCGTATCACAGCGTATCTCAGCGTATCACAGCGTATCTCAGCGTATCACAGCGTATCTCAGCGTATCACAGCGTATCTCAGCGTATCTCAGCGTATCACAGCGTATCTCAGCGTATCACAGCGTATCTCAGCGTATCACAGCGTATCTCAGCGTATCACAGCGTATCACAGCGTATCTCAGCGTATCACAGCGTATCTCAGCGTATCTCAGCGTATCACAGCGTATCTCAGCGTATCACAGCGTATCTCAGCGTATCTCAGCGTATCTCAGCGTATCTCAGCGTATCACAGCGTATCTCAGCGTATCTCAGCGTATCACAGCGTATCACAGCGTATCTCAGCGTATCACAGCGTATCTCAGCGTATCACAGCGTATCTCAGCGTATCACAGCGTATCTCAGCGTATCACAGCGTATCTCAACGTATCACAGCGTATCTCAGCGTATCTCAGCGTATCTCTGCGGCCTCTTACCCCGCTCTGGACACCACATATATCAGCAGGGGCAGCAGGTCGTCCATGGGCAGTTTATAGTCTTTGCTGAGTACCCGGGACACCGTCTTCTCGATCTCCTGATACGTCTTCAGGATTATTTCCAACTTCTCCTTCGGGTCAACTGTAGAGCTGAGAAACAGATTGGAAATGTATAAAAATGTCTGCAAATTGTATCCAAAAATATCAGAAGTGACTGGCATCTAGGGGGCGCTGATGAGCGCTGTGGATGACCACAAGGACTTGTCACAGCAGAGTTACACACGGTGGCGCTCACTGCGTGCTTAAAGGGGATCTCCACCAAATCTGATTAACCCTGCAATGTAAGGATATTCACAGTCTGGATACATTGTAACAAACAGTCTCCTGTTCCATGCCGTTGTCAAGCAGCTCATCCATAGTAACCACCTGTCTCAGACCAATGAGGGTAGAGCGAACTCTGCGGGGCTGGGGTGTTGTAAGACATGTTACATACCCAAAAGTTTGGGGTCATCCAGACAATTTTGTGCTTTCCATGAACACTCGCACTTTTATTTATCAGATGAGTTGCAAAATGAATCGAAAATATAGTCAGGACATTGACAAGGTTAGAAATAATAATTTTCTCCATTTGCAGCAATTCCAGCATTGCAGACCTTTGGCATTCTAGCGGTTAATTTGCTGATGTCATCTGGAGACATTTCCCGCCATGCTTCCAGAAGCCCCTCCCACAAGTTGGATTGGCTTGATGGGCACTTTTTGCGTACCGTACGGTCAATGGGGCTGAGATGTGGTGACTGCGCCGGCCCCTCCATTAGAGAGAGAATACCGGCTGCCGCTTCTTCCCTAAATAGTTCTTGTATAATTTGGAGGTGCTTTGGGTCATTGTCCTGTTGTAGGATGAAATTGGCTCCAATCAGGCGCTGTCCACAGGGTATGGCATGGCGGTGCATGGAGTGATCGCCTTCCTTATTCACAATCCCTTTACCTTGTACAAATCTCCCACTTTACCAACCCCAGCCCATCCCATTCCCTCCACCATGCTGACAGATGGCGTCAGGCGTCTTCCAGCATCTTCTCAGTTGTTCTTCTGTGTGATCCAAACACCTCACACTTGGATTCTTCTGTCCATAACACTTGGCTCCAATCTTCCTCTGTCCAATGTCTGTTCTTTTGCCCGTATGAATCTTTTCCTTTTATTAGCCAGTCTCAGATACGGCTTTTTCTTGGCCACCCTGAAGGCCGGCATCCCTGAGTCGCCTCTTCACTGTAGACGCTGACACTGGCGTTTTGCGGGGACTATGTAATGAAGCTGCCAGTTGAGGACCTGCGAGATGTCGATTTCTCAGACTAGAGACTCTAATGGACTTGTCTTGTTGCTCAGTTGTGCAGCGCGGCCTCCCACTTCTCTTTCTACTCTGGTTAGAGCCTGTTTGTGCTGTCCTCTGAAGGTAGTAGTACACACCGTTGTAGGAAATCTTCAGTTTCTTGGCAATTTCTCGCATGGAATAGCCTTCATTTCTATGAACAAGAATAGACTGTCGCGTTTCACATGAAAGTTCTCTTTTTCTGGCCATTTTGAGAGTTTAATCGAACCAACAAATGTAATGCTCCAGATTCTCAACTAGCTGAAAGGAAGGTCAGTTTTATAGCTTCTCTAACCAGCAAAACTGTTTTCAGCTGTGCTAACATACTTGCACAAGGGTTTTCTAAACCTCCATTATCCTTCTTACACAGTTAGCAAACACAATGTACCATTAGAGCACTGGAGTGATGGTCGCTGGAAATGTCCTCTATACTCCTATGTAGATATTGCAGCTAGAATAGTCATTTACCACATTAACAATGTATAGAGGGGATTTCTGATTCATTTAATGTTATCTTCACTGAAAAAAATTGTGCTTTTCTTTCAAAAATAAGGAAATTTCTAAGTGATCCTAAACTTTTAAACAGTAGTGTATATATATACTGTACATAGCACTGTGATAGTGCAGCCAGGGTCTGAGCCCGCCCCATCAGTAGTGATGTAAACAATGAGGACCCAATCCACAGGATCCCTTGGTGACAGGATGTGGAAGAAAGGAACCGCGCTTACCAGATGTCTTCAAAGAAGGTCTTTATTGACACCAGAACACATTGGATGCATACGTCCTAGTGGCGGTTCCCTGCAGCTGACCCGTATTGGATGTCTACACTGACTATTCTGCACTTCAGGGAGTTGTGACATTCATAACCCCACAAGGTGAGTAATATTACCTATAGTATCTAGATCTACTAATTTGACGGTACTACACTATGGATTGCGCGGTGCTGTTTTTTCTTTGTTTTTATTAGTATCCATCAGTAGTGATGTCATCTGTATATTACTGCAGCACCTAAGCGGTCCATGGAGTAAGGGCGTTCTCTGTCACCACATTGACTCATGAAAGACATGACAACTTGGGACATTGGGTTGTCATGGCATCCAGCAGTCTGTCCGTTGTTCTGACTCATTCCTAGTTGGATCAGACAATATGGAGGACTTCCTGTTTGTATCTGATCTCCCCTAATAATATGGAGGACTTCCTGTTTGTATCTAATCTCCCCTAATAATATGGAGGACTTCCTGTTTGTATCTGATCTCCCCTAATAATATGGAGGACTTCCTGTTTGTATCTGATCTCCCCTAATAATATGGAGGACTTCCTGTTTGTATCTGATCTCCCCTAATAATATGGAGGACTTCCTGTTTGTATCTGATCTCCCCTAATAATATGGAGGACTTCCTGTTTGTATCTGATCTCCCCTAATAATATGGAGGACTTCCTGTTTGTATCTGATCTCCCCTAATAATATGGAGGACTTCCTGTTTGTATCTGATCTCCCCTAATAATATGGAGGACTTCCTGTTTGTATCTGATCTCCCCTAATAATATGGAGGACTTCCTGTTTGTATCTGATCTCCCCTAATAATATGGAGGACTTCCTGTTTGTATCTGATCTCCCCTAATAATATGGAGGACTTCCTGTTTGTATCTGATCTCCCCTAATAATATGGAGGACTTCCTGTTTGTATCTGATCTCCCCTAATAATATGGAGGACTTCCTGTTTGTATCTAATCTCCCCTAATAATATGGAGGACTTCCTGTTTGTATCTGATCTCCCCTAATAATATGGAGGACTTCCTGTTTGTATCTGATCTCCCCTAATAATATGGAGGACTTTCTGTTTGTATCTGATCTCCCCTAATAATATGGAGGACTTCCTGTTTGTATGTGATCTCCCCTAATAATATGGAGGACTTCCTGTTTGTATGTGATCTCCCCTAATAATATGGAGGACTTCCTGTTTGTATGTGATCTCCCCTAATAATATGGAGGACTTCCTGTTTGTATGTGATCTCCCCTAATAATATGGAGGACTTCCTGTTTGTATGTGATCTCCCCTAATAATATGGAGGACTTCCTGTTTGTATGTGATCTCCCCTAATAATATGGAGGACTTCCTGTTTGTATGTGATCTCCCCTAATAATATGGAGGACTTCCTGTTTGTATGTGATCTCCCCTAATAATATGGAGGACTTCCTGTTTGTATGTGATCTCCCCTAATAATATGGAGGACTTCCTGTTTGTATGTGATCTCCCCTAATAATATGGAGGACTTCCTGTTTGTATCTAATCTCCCCTAATAATATGGAGGACTTCCTGTTTGTATCTGATCTCCCCTAATAATATGGAGGACTTCCTGTTTGTATCTAATCTCCCCTAATAATATGGAGGACTTCCTGTTTGTATCTGATCTCCCCTAATAATATGGAGTACTTCCTGTTTGTATCTGATCTCCCCTAATAATATGGAGGACTTCCTGTTTGTATCTGATCTCCCCTAATAATATGGAGGACTTCCTGTTTGTATCTGATCTCTCCTAATAATATGGAGGACTTCCTGTTTGTATCTAATCTCCCCTAATAATATGGAGGACTTCCTGTTTGTATCTGATCTCCCCTAATAATATGGAGGACTTCCTGTTTGTATCTGATCTCCCCTAATAATATGGAGGACTTCCGCACTTATGGCTGTATTATTATTATTAGAGATGAGCAAATCGATTCTGCAGAAGTGGAATTTGATCCGAATTTCAGGAAATCTTCGATTCTCCACAATTCCGGATTTCCTGATGCTTCACAGTAACGAATATTTAGTAAGGACCTTTGTGACATCAGATGGTCACATGATGTTCTCTAGTGATGTCATTGGGTAGGCGTGTCTTTGCTTGTTAGCAGATCCTTCCACATGAATAAAAGTTGTCTGTGCTGAAGAGAGAGAGAGAGAGACATGACCGCGGCACCCAAGGGCTTCCGACATTTTGCCGCCCACCCCGGCTCTCTGCAGCCTGAAGCAAATTTTTTTGGAACTTCGAATCGAACTGCCGAATATAACTTTTGAGAAATTCGCTCATCTCTAATTATTATATATCTATCACTAGTGTATATACGGCTTCTGTACGAGTCCTCAGTATATTACACGGATATGTTATAAGGCACTGGCCATTTCCTTCCTGTGACGACAGGATCAGGCTGCGGTCACACCTGCGTTGGGTGACTGTAAGCAGAAAACGGGTGGAAACTGGGCGTACTCCATTATGGTCCTAGCATAACACTCCTTGTGGTTTTATGACCCGCTCTCTAAAGTAATCCAGGCCAGGTTTATTGCTTAACAACTCTCAGTCGCTACAGGACTCCCCTCAGGCCTAAGAGAGGGGATACTGTGACTGGAGTTCACCTCAGAGATTCAACTTTCCAGGGTGGAGATAGAACAATTCATGCCCCAACTTTCCCAGATGAGGATGAATTAGTTTTTCCCCCACCTCAGGAAGTAGGAGGGGCACCCTGGCAGGGGGCGTGGCTAAGCACAAGCCAGGAGCTTCACATTACAACACAATGGGAATTCATGAGAATTTGGTCACATCTTGGTCTGGGCACACCCGGCTTGTTCGCTGGATTCCATCAGGGATCCTCCAATCTCCATGGAAACAGAAGGCCGGATGTTATAGGGTGCATTCTGGTTTTTCTCCTTGTATCTCTTGTCGGTCTCCTTGTCTCAGTGTCAGACACATCGCCGGTAACCTAACACGTGTTCAGTGTCGGACACATCGCCGGTAACCTAACACGTGTTCAGTGTCAGACACATCGCCGGTAACCTAACACGTGTTCAGTGTCGGACACATCGCCGGTAACCTAACACGTGTTCAGTGTCAGACACATCGCCGGTAACCTAACACGTGTTCAGTGTCAGACACATCGCCAATAACCTAACACGTGTTCAGTGTCAGACACATCGCCGGTAACCTAACACGTGTTCAGTGTCGGACACATCGCCGGTAACATAACACGTGTTCAGTGTCAGACACATCGCCAATAACCTAACACGTGTTCAGTGTCAGACACATCGCCAATAACCTAACACGTGTTCAGTGTCGGACACATCGCCAATAACCTAACACGTGTTCAGTGTCAGACACATCGCCGGTAACCTAACACGTGTTCAGTGTCGGACACATCGCCAATAACCTAACACGTGTTCAGTGTCGGACACATCGCCGGTAACATAACACGTGTTCAGTGTCGGACTGAGGTTTCTTGGGCCCACCAGGTAACATGATTCTGGGGTCCACCCTCCAACAACCGCTAGGAAATAAACTACAGCACCCTTAAGGTTAAATATTAAAAATAAAGGAATTGCAACCACACAAAGCCCCTCCCCTTCACATTGATCCCCCTCCCACTACCATAAAGTGCAGGGTGTGCGCACTGCCCCGATTAACCCTGAGTTTGCTGTGCCAGGAAGGACTTACATGATCTTCTGCAGACACTCGATTGCAGACTGGAAACACTTGTGTCTCACAATGGAATATCTCTAAAAGGAAGGAAAAGGATGAAGAGTCTCCTATAACAAGGAAGAGTCACACAACAAACATGTCTTATACTCCAGTCACATCCAGAGCTGCAGTCACTATACTGATGTTACATCAGGTCTTATACCCCAGTCACATCCAGAGCTGCAGTCACTATACCGATGTTACATCAGGTCTTATACCCCAGTCACATCCAGAGCTGCAGTCACTATACTGATGTTACATCAGGTCTTATACTCCAGTCACCTCTAGAGCTGCAGTCACTATACTGATGTTACATCAGGTCTTATACCCCAGTCACATCCAGAGCTGCAGTCACTATACTGATGTTACATCAGGTCTTATACTCCAGTCACATCCAGAGCTGCGGTCACTATACTGATGTTACATCAGGTCTTATACCCCAGTCACACCCAGAGCTGCAGTCACTATACTGATGTTACATCAGGTCTTATACCCCAGTCACATCCAGAGCTGCAGTCACTATACTGATGTTACATCAGGTCTTATACCCCAGTCACATCCAGAGCTGCAGTCACTATACTGATGTTACATCAGGTCTTATACCCCAGTCACATCCAGAGCTGCAGTCACTATACTGATGTTACATCAGGTCTTATACCCCAGTCACATCCAGAGCTGCAGTCACTATACTGATGTTACATCAGGTCTTATACCCCAGTCACATCCAGAGCTGCAGTCACTATACTGATGTTACATCAGGTCTTATACCCCAGTCACACCCAGAGCTGCAGTCACTATACTGATGTTACATCAGGTCTTATACCCCAGTCACATCCAGAGCTGCAGTCACTATACTGATGTTACATCAGGTCTTATACCCCAGTCACATCCAGAGCTGCAGTCACTATACTGATGTTACATCAGGTCTTATACCCCAGTCACACCCAGAGCTGCAGTCACTATACTGATGTTACATCAGGTCTTATACCCCAGTCACACCCAGAGCTGCGGTCACTATACTGATGTTACATCAGGTCTTATACCCCAGTCACATCCAGAGCTGCAGTCACTATACTGATGTTACATCAGGTCTTATACCCCAGTCACATCCAGAGCTGCAGTCACTATACTGATGTTACATCAGGTCTTATACCCCAGTCACATCCAGAGCTGCAGTCACTATACTGATGTTACATCAGGTCTTATACTCCAGTCACACCCAGAGCTGCAGTCACTATACTGATGTTACATCAGGTCTTATACCCCAGTCACATCCAGAGCTGCAGTCACCGTTCTGATGTCACATCCTGTGTTATACCATAGTCACACCCAGAGCTGCAGTCACTATACTGATGTTACATCAGGTCTTATACCCCAGTCACACCCAGAGCTGCAGTCACTATACTGATGTTACATCATGTCTTATACCCCAGTCACACCCAGAGCTGCAGTCACTATACTGATGTTACATCAGGTCTTATACCCCAGTCACACCCAGAGCTGCAGTCACTATACTGATGTTACATCAGGTCTTATACCCCAGTCACATCCAGAGCTGCAGTCACTATACTGATGTTACATCAGGTCTTATACCCCAGTCACACCCAGAGCTGCAGTCACTATACTGATGTTACATCAGGTCTTATACCCCAGTCACATCCAGAGCTGCAGTCACTATACTGATGTTACATCAGGTCTTATACCCCAGTCACACCCAGAGCTGCGGTCACTATACTGATGTTACATCAGGTCTTATAACCCAGTCACATCCAGAGCTGCAGTCACTATACTGATGTTACATCAGGTCTTATACCCCAGTCACATCCAGAGCTGCAGTCACTATACTGATGTTACATCAGGTCTTATACCCCAGTCACACCCAGAGCTGCAGTCACTATACTGATGTTACATCAGGTCTTATACCCCAGTCACACCCAGAGCTGCAGTCACTATACTGATGTTACATCAGGTCTTATACCCCAGTCACATCCAGAGCTGCAGTCACTATACTGATGTTACATCAGGTCTTATACCCCAGTCACATCCAGAGCTGCAGTCACTATACTGATGTTACATCAGGTCTTATACCCCAGTCACACCCAGAGCTGCAGTCACTATACTGATGTTACATCAGGTCTTATACCCCAGTCACATCCAGAGCTGCAGTCACTATACTGATGTTACATCAGGTCTTATACCCCAGTCACATCCAGAGCTGCAGTCTCTATACTGATGTTACATCAGGTCTTATACCCCAGTCACATCCAGAGCTGCAGTCACTATACTGATGTTACATCAGGTCTTATACCCCAGTCACATCCAGAGCTGCAGTCACTATACTGATGTTACATCAGGTCTTATACTCCAGTCACACCCAGAGCTGCAGTCACTATACTGATGTTATATCAGGTCTTATACCCCAGTCACATCCAGAGCTGCAGTCACTATACTGATGTTACATCAGGTCTTATACCCCAGTCACATCCAGAGCTGCAGTCTCTATACTGATGTTACATCAGGTCTTATACCCCAGTCACATCCAGAGCTGCAGTCACTATACTGATGTTACATCAGGTCTTATACCCCAGTCACATCCAGAGCTGCAGTCACTATACTGATGTTACATCAGGTCTTATACTCCAGTCACACCCAGAGCTGCAGTCACTATACTGATGTTATATCAGGTCTTATACCCCAGTCACATCCAGAGCTGCAGTCACTATACTGATGTTAGACCAGGTCTTATACCCCAGTCACACCCAGAGCTGCAGTCACTATACTGATGTTACATCAGGTCTTATACCCCAGTCACATCCAGAGCTGCAGTCACTATACTGATGTTACATCAGGTCTTATACCCCAGTCACACCCAGAGCTGCAGTCACTATACTGATGTTACATCAGGTCTTATACCCCAGTCACATCCAGAGCTGCAGTCACTATACTGATGTTACATCAGGTCTTATACCCCAGTCACACCCAGAGCTGCGGTCACTATACTGATGTTACATCAGGTCTTATACCCCAGTCACATCCAGAGCTGCAGTCACTATACTGATGTTACATCAGGTCTTATACCCCAGTCACATCCAGAGCTGCAGTCACTATACTGATGTTACATCAGGTCTTATACTCCAGTCACACCCAGAGCTGCAGTCACTATACTGATGTTACATCAGGTCTTATACCCCAGTCACATCCAGAGCTGCAGTCACTATACTGATGTTACATCAGGTCTTATACCCCAGTCACACCCAGAGCTGCAGTCACTATACTGATGTTACATCAGGTCTTATACCCCAGTCACATCCAGGGCTGCAGTCACTATACTGATGTTACATCAGGTCTTATACCCCAGTCACATCCAGAGCTGCAGTCACTATACTGATGTTACATCAGGTCTTATACTCCAGTCACATCCAGAGCTGCAGTCACTATACTGATGTTACATCAGGTCTTATACCCCAGTCACATCCAGAGCTGCAGTCACTATACTGATGTTACATCAGGTCTTATACCCCAGTCACACCCAGAGCTGCAGTCACTATACTGATGTTACATCAGGTCTTATACCCCAGTCACATCCAGGGCTGCAGTCACTATACTGATGTTACATCAGGTCTTATACCCCAGTCACATCCAGAGCTGCAGTCACTATACTGATGTTACATCAGGTCTTATACCCCAGTCACATCCAGAGCTGCAGTCACTATACTGATGTTATATCAGGTCTTATACTCCAGTCACATCCAGAGCTGCAGTCACTATACTGATGTTACATCAGGTCTTATACCCCAGTCACACCCAGAGCTGCAGTCACTATACTGATGTTACATCAGGTCTTATACCCCAGTCACATCCAGAGCTGCAGTCACTATACTGATGTTACATCAGGTCTTATACCCCAGTCACACCCAGAGCTGCAGTCACTATACTGATGTTACATCAGGTCTTATACCCCAGTCACACCCAGAGCTGCAGTCACTATACTGATGTTACATCAGGTCTTATACCCCAGTCACATCCAGAGCTGCAGTCACTATACTGATGTTACATCACGTCTTATACCCCAGTCACATCCAGAGCTGCAGTCACTATACTGATGTTACATCAGGTCTTATACCCCAGTCACACCCAGAGCTGCGGTCACTATACTGATGTTACATCAGGTCTTATAACCCAGTCACATCCAGAGCTGCAGTCACTATACTGATGTTACATCATGTCTTATACCCCAGTCACATCCAGAGCTGCAGTCACTATACTGATGTTACATCAGGTCTTATGCCCCAGTCACACCCAGAGCTGCAGTCACTATACTGATGTTACATCAGGTCTTATACCCCAGTCACATCCAGAGCTGCAGTCACTATACTGATGTTACATCAGGTCTTATACCCCAGTCACATCCAGAGCTGCAGTCACTATACTGATGTTACATCAGGTCTTATACCCCAGTCACATCCAGAGCTGCAGTCACTATACTGATGTTACATCAGGTCTTATACCCCAGTCACACCCAGAGCTGCGGTCACTATACTGATGTTACATCAGGTCTTATACCCCAGTCACATCCAGAGCTGCAGTCACTATACTGATGTTACATCACGTCTTATACCCCAGTCACACCCAGAGCTGCAGTCACTATACTGATGTTACATCAGGTCTTATACCCCAGTCACACCCAGAGCTGCAGTCACTATACTGATGTTACATCAGGTCTTATACCCCAGTCACATCCAGAGCTGCAGTCACTATACTGATGTTACATCAGGTCTTATACCCCAGTCACACCCAGAGCTGCAGTCACTATACTGATGTTACATCAGGTCTTATACCCCAGTCACATCCAGAGCTGCAGTCACTATACTGATGTTACATCAGGTCTTATACCCCAGTCACACCCAGAGCTGCAGTCACTATACTGATGTTACATCAGGTCTTATACCCCAGTCACATCCAGAGCTGCAGTCACTATACTGATGTTACATCAGGTCTTATACCCCAGTCACACCCAGAGCTGCAGTCACTATACTGATGTTACATCAGGTCTTATACCCCAGTCACATCCAGAGCTGCAGTCACTATACTGATGTTACATCAGGTCTTATACCCCAGTCACACCCAGAGCTGCAGTCACTATACTGATGTTACATCAGGTCTTATACCCCAGTCACATCCAGAGCTGCAGTCACTATACTGATGTTACATCAGGTCTTATACCCCAGTCACATCCAGAGCTGCAGTCACTATACTGATGTTACATCAGGTCTTATACCCCAGTCACATCCAGAGCTGCAGTCACTATACTGATGTTACATCCTGTCTTATACTCCAGTCACACCCAGAGCTGCAGTCACAATCACTGATGACATCACACAACCTCTCAGAGCCTACAATTTGGAGGGGGTTATCATGGAACAGTTATCCTTCCCAAACCCCCTGACTTGTCATGTGACCCCTGGGTCCATCCCCTCCATCTCACCTTTTTCCTGGGGTAAGGTGTGGGCTGAGCTTTGTTGGGGTGAGCTCGAATCTTGGTCAGCGGCAGAGCCTGGGGGTAAGGAAAATGGGGGAGGAGGAGAACCGAGAGAAGAGGGGAAGAGAATTGGGGGTAGGAGAATCGGGGGAGGGGGCGGAGTACCAGGGGAGAAGGGAGAGGAGAACCGGGGGGGGGGGGGAGGAGAACCGGGGGGGAGGGGAGGAGGAGAACCAGAGGGGAGGGAAGGAGGAGAACCAGAGGGGAGGGAAGGAGGAGAACCAGAGGGGAGGGAAGGAGGAGAACCAGAGGGGAGGGAAGGAGGAGAACCAGAGGGGAGGGAAGGAGGAGAACCAGAGGGGAGGGGAGGAGGAGAACCGGGGAGGAGGAGAACCGGGAGGGGAGGAGGAGAACCCGGGGGGAGGGGAGGAGGAGAACCGAGAGGAGGGGGGAAGAGAATTGGGGGTAGGAGAATCGGGGAGGGGGCGGAGTACCAGGGGAGAAGGGAGAGGAGAACCGGGGGGAGGAGGGGAGGGGAGGAGGAGGAGAACCGGAGGGGGAGGGGAGGAGGAGAACCGGAGGGGAGGGGAGGAGGAGAACCGGGGGGGAGGGAAGGAGGAGAACCAGAGGGGAGGGAAGGAGGAGAACCAGAGGGGAGGGGAGGAGGAGAACCGGGGAGGAGGAGAACCGGGGAGAGGGGAGAGGAGAACCGGGGGGGAGGGGAGGGAGGAGAACCGGGGGGGAGGGGAGGGAGGGAGAACCGGGGGGGGGGGAGGGAGGGAGAACCGGGGGGAGGGGGTAATTGGGTTTTCAAATAACTTTTGTTGAAATAAGGGGCAAATGGTAACGTGCGGGAATCCAAACAGGAAGGACATGCAGTGATTTGGGGGGGACGGACAATAAAATAATGCAGCACATGCAACTACTAAAAGGCCCCGGGGAAAGAAGGGCCACATTAGGTCAGTCCCTGCTCCCTGCCCACTATTTCAGATTGTCTCCATTACCAGCTGGAAGGTCAAAGGCAGGAGTCGGGGGTCACCAGGCAGAATATGGGCACTGTATGGCACTATGTGGTCTGCTCTGTATATGGGCACTGTATGGCACTATGTGGTCTGCTCTGTACGGCCCTATGTGGTCTGCTCTGTATATGGGCACTGTATGGCACTATGTGGTCTGCTCTGTATATGGGCACTGTATGGCACTATGTGGTCTGCTCTGTATATGGGCACTGTATGGCACTATGTGGTCTGCTCTGTATATGGGCACTGTACGGCCCTATGTGGTCTGCTCTGTATATGGGCACTGTATGGCCCTATGTGGTCTGCTCTGTATATGGGCACTGTACGGCCCTATGTGGTCTGCTCTGTATATGGGCACTGTATGGCCCTATGTGGTCTGCTCTGTATATGGGCACTGTATGGCACTATTTGGTCTGCTCTGTATATGGGCACTGTATGGCACTATGTGGTCTGCTCTGTATATGGGCACTGTATGGCACTATGTGGTCTGCTCTGTATATGGGCACTGTATGGCCCTATGTGGTCTGCTCTGTATATGGGCACTGTATGGCACTATGTGGTCTGCTCTGTATATGGGCACTGTATGGCACTATGTGGTCTGCTCTGTATATGGGCACTGTATGGCACTATGTGGTCTGCTCTGTATATGGGCACTGTATGGCACTATGTGGTCTGCTCTGTATATGGGCACTGTATGGCACTATGTGGTCTGCTCTGTATATGGGCACTGTATGGCACTATGTGGTCTGCTCTGTACGGCCCTATGTGGTCTGCTCTGTATATGGGCACTGTATGGCACTATGTGGTCTGCTCTGTATATGGGCACTGTATGGCACTATGTGGTCTGCTCTGTATATGGGCACTGTATGGCACTATGTGGTCTGCTCTGTATATGGGCACTGTATGGCACTATGTGGTCTGCTCTGTATATGGGCACTGTATGGCACTATGTGGTCTGCTCTGTATATGGGCACTGTATGGCACTATGTGGTCTGCTCTGTACGGCCCTATGTGGTCTGCTCTGTATATGGGCACTGTATGGCACTATGTGGTCTGCTCTGTATATGGGCACTGTATGGCACTATGTGGTCTGCTCTGTATATGGGCACTGTATGGCCCTATGTGGTCTGCTCTGTATATGGGCACTGTATGGCACTATGTGGTCTGCTCTGTATATGGGCACTGTATGGCACTATGTGGTCTGCTCTGTACGGCCCTATGTGGTCTGCTCTGTATATGGGCACTGTATGGCCCTATGTGGTCTGCTCTGTATATGGGCACTGTATGGCACTATGCGGTCTGCTCTGTATATGGGCACTGTATGGCACTATGTGGTCTGCTCTGTATATGGGCACTGTATGGCACTATGTGGTCTGCTCTGTATATGGGCACTGTATGGCACTATGTGGTCTGCTCTGTATATGGGCACTGTATGGCCCTATGTGGTCTGCTCTGTATATGGGCACTGTATGGCACTATGTGGTCTGCTCTGTATATGGGCACTGTATGGCACTATGTGGTCTGCTCTGTATATGGGCACTGTATGGCACTATGTGGTCTGCTCTGTATATGGGCACTGTATGGCACTATGTGGTCTGCTCTGTATATGGGCACTGTATGGCACTATGTGGTCTGCTCTGTATATGGGCACTGTATGGCACTATGTGGTCTGCTCTGTACGGCCCTATGTGGTCTGCTCTGTATATGGGCACTGTATGGCACTATGTGGTCTGCTCTGTATATGGGCACTGTATGGCACTATGTGGTCTGCTCTGTATATGGGCACTGTATGGCCCTATGTGGTCTGCTCTGTATATGGGCACTGTATGGCACTATGTGGTCTGCTCTGTATATGGGCACTGTATGGCACTATGTGGTCTGCTCTGTATATGGGCACTGTATGGCACTATGTGGTCTGCTCTGTATATGGGCACTGTATGGCCCTATGTGGTCTGCTCTGTATATGGGCACTGTATGGCACTATGTGGTCTGCTCTGTATATGGGCACTGTATGGCACTATGTGGTCTGCTCTGTATATGGGCACTGTATGGCACTATGTGGTCTGCTCTGTATATGGGCACTGTATGGCACTATGTGGTCTGCTCTGTATATGGGCACTGTATGGCACTATGTGGTCTGCTCTGTATATGGGCACTGTATGGCACTATGTGGTCTGCTCTGTATATGGGCACTGTATGGCACTATGTGGTCTGCTCTGTACGGCCCTATGTGGTCTGCTCTGTATATGGGCACTGTATGGCCCTATGTGGTCTGCTCTGTATATGGGCACTGTATGGCACTATGTGGTCTGCTCTGTATATGGGCACTGTATGGCCCTATGTGGTCTGCTCTGTATATGGGCACTGTATGGCACTATGTGGTCTGCTCTGTACGGCCCTATGTGGTCTGCTCTGTATATGGGCACTGTACGGCCCTATGTGGTCTGCTCTGTACGTGGGCACTGTATGGCCCTATGAGGTCTGCTCTATATATGGGCACTGTATGGCACTATGTGGTCTGCTCTGTATATGGGCACTGTATTGGAAGCAGATGATGGGTGATATAGTTATGGGGAGCCGGTGACTCCGCAGTCTTATGCCCCAGAAGAAAGTGGAAATTTGTGCAGAGCATCTCTATAAGTGTAATGTGCTGAAGACAGGCCGCTGCACCCCACAGACTGCTGACAGCATATACACACACCATCACTACTGTATACAAGTAGGAGGAGCCTGTGCACCATCTCTTACCTGATTGGCTGTCAGCTTCACATCCTTCAGAGGCCACAACTGTCTGTAGGGAAGAACAATAAAGAGTGTTATAAGTGACTACAATCTATTACTATCTGTTATCAGCCATGTCAGGAGGGGAGAGGCCGACTGTAGGACAGGGGAATGCAATCTATTACTATCTGTTATCAGCCACGTCAGGAAGGGAGAGGCCGACTGTAGGACAGGGGAATACAATCTATTACTATCTGTTATCAGCCACGTCAGGAGGGGAGAGGCCGACTGTAGGACAGGGGAATACAATCTATTACTATCTGTTATCAGCCATGTCAGGAGGGGAGAGGCCGACTGTAGGACAGGGGAATACAATCTATTACTATCTGTTATCAGCCATGTCAGGAGGGGAGAGGCCGACTGTAGGACAGGGGAATACAATCTATTACTATCTGTTATCAGCCATGTCAGGGGGGAGAGGCCGACTGTAGGACAGGGGAATACAATCTATTACTATCTGTTATCAGCCATGTCAGGAGAGGAGAGGCCGACTGTAGGACAGGGGAATACAATCTATTACTATCTGTTATCTGCCATGTCAGGAGGGGAGAGGCCGACTGTAGAACAGGGGAATACAATCTATTACTATCTGTTATCAGCCATGTCAGGAGAGGAGAGCCCGACTGTAGGACAGGTGACTACAATCTATTACTATCTGTTATCAGCCATGTCAGGAGAGGAGAGGCCGACTGTAGGACAGGGGAATACAATCTATTACTATCTGTTATCAGCCATGTCAGGAGAGGAGAGGCCGACTGTAGGACAGGGGAATACAATCTATTACTATCTGTTATCAGCCATGTCAGGAGGGGAGAGGCCGACTGTAGGACAGGGGAATACAATCTATTACTATCTGTTATCAGCCATGTCAGGAGGGGAGAGGCCGACTGTAGGACAGGGGAATACAATCTATTACTATCTGTTATCAGCCATGTCAGGAGGGGAGAGGCCGACTGTAGGACAGGGGAATACAATCTATTACTATCTGTTATCAGCCATGTCAGGAGAGGAGAGGCCGACTGTAGGACAGGGGACTACAATCTATTACTATCTGTTATCAGCCATGTCAGGAGGGGAGAGGCCGACTGTAGGACAGGGGAATACAATCTATTACTATCTGTTATCAGCCACGTCAGGAGGGGAGAGGCCGACTGTAGGACAGGGGAATACAATCTATTACTATCTGTTATCAGCCATGTCAGGAGGGGAGAGGCCGACTGTAGGACATGGGAATACAGTCTATTACTATCTGTTATCAGCCATGTCAGGAGAGGAGAGGCCGACTGTAGGACAGGGGAATACAATCTATTACTATCTGTTATCAGTCATGTCAGGAGAGGAGAGGCCGACTGTAGGACAGGGGAATACAATCTATTACTATCTGTTATCAGCCATGTCAGGAGGGGAGAGGCCGACTGTAGGACAGGGGAATACAATCTATTACTATCTGTTATCAGCCACGTCAGGAGGGGAGAGGCCGACTGTAGGACAGGGGAATACAATCTATTACTATCTGTTATCAGCCATTTCAGGAGAGGAGAGGCCGACTGTAGGACAGGGAAATACAATCTATTACTATCTGTTATCAGCAACGTCAGGAGAGGAGAGGCCGACTGTAGGACAGGGGAATACAATCTATTACTATCTGTTATCAGCCATGTCAGGAGGAGAGAGGCCGACTGTAGGACAGGTGACTACAATCTATTACTATCTGTTATCTGCCATGTCAGGAGAGGAGAGGCCGACTGTAGGACAGGGGAATACAATCTATTACTATCTGTTATCAGCCATGTCAGGAGGGGAGAGGCCGACTGTAGGACAGGTGACTACAATCTATTACTATCTGTTATCTGCCATGTCAGGAGAGGAGAGGCCGACTGTAGGACAGGGGAATACAATCTATTACTATCTGTTATCAGCCATGTCAGGAGGGGAGAGGCCGACTGTAGGACAGGGGAATACAATCTATTACTATCTGTTATCAGCCATGTCAGGAGAGGAGAGGCCGACTGTAGGACAGGGGAATACAATCTATTACTATCTGTTATCAGCAACGTCAGGAGAGGAGAGGACGACTGTAGGACAGGGGAATACAATCTATTACTATCTGTTATCAGCCGTGTCAGGAGGGGAGAGGCCGACTGTAGGACAGGGGAATACAATCTATTACTATCTGTTATCAGCCATGTCAGGAGGGGAGAGGCCGACTGTAGGACAGGGGAATACAATCTATTACTATCTGTTATCAGCCATGTCAGGAGGGGAGAGGCCGACTGTAGGACAGGGGAATACAATCTATTACTATCTGTTATCAGCCATGTCAGGAGAGGAGAGGCCGACTGTAGGACAGGGAAATACAATCTATTACTATCTGTTATCAGCCATGTCAGGAGGGGAGAGGCCGACTGTAGGACAGGGAAATACAATCTATTACTATCTGTTATCAGCCATGTCAGGAGGGGAGAGGCCGACTGTAGGACAGGGGAATACAATCTATTACTATCTGTTATCAGCCATGTCAGGAGAGGAGAGGCCGACTGTAGGACAGGGGAATACAATCTATTACTATCTCTTATCAGCCATGTCAGGAGGGGAGAGGCCGACTGTAGGACAGGGGAATACAATCTATTACTATCTCTTATCAGCCATGTCAGGAGGGGAGAGGCCGACTGTAGGACAGGGGAATACAATCTATTACTATCTGTTATCAGGCACGTCAGGAGGGGAGAGGCCGACTGTAGGACAGGGGAATACAATCTATTACTATCTGTTATCAGCCATGTCAGGAGAGGAGAGGCCGACTGTAGGACAGGGGAATACAATCTATTACTATCTGTTATCAGCCATGTCAGGAGAGGAGAGGCCGACTGTAGGACAGGGGAATACAATCTATTACTATCTGTTATCAGCTATGTCAGGAGGGGAGAGGCCGACTGTAGGACAGGGGAATACAATCTATTACTATCTGTTATCAGGCACGTCAGGAGGGGAGAGGCCGACTGTAGGACAGGGGAATACAATCTATTACTATCTGTTATCAGCCATGTCAGGAGAGGAGAGGCCGACTGTAGGACAGGGGAATACAATCTATTACTATCTGTTATCAGCCATGTCAGGAGGGGAGAGGCCGACTGTAGGACAGGTGACTACAATCTATTACTATCTGTTATCAGCCATGTCAGGAGAGGAGAGGCCGACTGTAGGACAGGTGACTACAATCTATTACTATCTGTTATCAGCCATGTCAGGAGAGGAGAGGCCGACTGTAGGACAGGGGAATACAATCTATTACTATCTGTTATCAGCCATGTCAGGAGAGGAGAGGCCGACTGTAGGACAGGGGAATACAATCTATTACTATCTGTTATCAGCCATGTCAGGAGGGGAGAGGCCGACTGTAGGACAGGTGACTACAATCTATTACTATCTGTTATCAGCCATGTCAGGAGAGGAGAGGCCGACTGTAGGACAGGGGAATACAATCTATTACTATCTGTTATCAGCCACGTCAGGAGAGGCCGACTGTAGGACAGGGGAATACAATCTATTACTATCTGTTATCAGCCATGTCAGGAGAGGCCGACTGTAGGACAGGGGAATACAATCTATTACTATCTGTTATCAGCCATGTCAGGAGAGAAGAGGCCGACTGTAGGACAGGGGAATACAATCTATTACTATCTGTTATCTGCCATGTCAGGAGAGGAGAGGCCGACTGTAGGACAGGGGAATACAATCTATTACTATCTGTTATCAGCCACGTCAGGAGGGGAGAGGCCGACTGTAGGACAGGGGACTACAATCTATTACTATCTGTTATCAGCCATGTCAGGAGAGGAGAGGCCGACTGTAGGACAGGTGACTACAATCTATTACTATCTGTTATCAGCCATGTCAGGAGAGGAGAGGCCGACTGTAGGACAGGGGAATACAATCTATTACTATCTGTTATCAGTCATGTCAGGAGAGGAGAGGCCGACTGTAGGACAGGGGAATACAATCTATTACTATCTGTTATCAGCCATGTCAGGAGGGGAGAGGCCGACTGTAGGACAGGGGAATACAATCTATTACTATCTGTTATCAGCCATGTCAGGAGAGGAGAGGCCGACTGTAGGACAGGGGAATACAATCTATTACTATCTGTTATCAGCCATGTCAGGAGAGGCCGACTGTAGGACAGGGGAATACAATCTATTACTATCTGTTATCAGCCATGTCAGGAGGGGAGAGGCCGACTGTAGGACAGGGGAATACAATCTATTACTATCTGTTATCAGCCATGTCAGGAGGGGAGAGGCCGACTGTAGGACAGGGGAATACAATCTATTACTATCTGCTATCAGCCACGTCAGGAGGGGAAAGGCCGACTGTAGGACAGGGTACTACAATCTATTACTATCTGTTATCAGCCACGTCAGGAGAGGAGAGGCCGACTGTAGGACAGGTGACTACAATCTATTACTATCTTTTATCAGCCATGTCAGGAGAGGAGAGGCCGACTGTAGGACAGGGGAATACAATCTATTACTACCTGTTATCAGCCATGTCAGGAGGGGAGAGCCCGACTGTAGGACAGGGGAATACAATCTATTACTATCTGTTATCAGCCATGTCAGGAGGGGAGAGGCCGACTGTAGGACAGGGGAATACAATCTATTACTATCTGTTATCTGCCATGTCAGGAGAGGAGAGGCCGACTGTAGGACAGGGGAATACAATCTATTACTATCTGTTATCAGCCATGTCAGGAGGGGAGAGGCCGACTGTAGGACAGGGGAATACAATCTATTACTATCTGTTATCAGCCATGTCAGGAGAGGAGAGGCAGACTGTAGGACAGGGGAATACAATCTATTACTATCTGTTATCAGCCATGTCAGGAGAGGCCGACTGTAGGACAGGGGAATACAATCTATTACTATCTGTTATCAGCCATGTCAGGAGAGAAGAGGCCGACTGTAGGACAGGGGAATACAATCTATTACTATCTGTTATCAGCCATGTCAGGAGAGGCCGACTGTTGGACAGGGGAATACAATCTATTACTATCTGTTATCTGCCATGTCAGGAGAGGAGAGGCCGACTGTAGGACAGGGGAATACAATCTATTACTATCTGTTATCAGCCATGTCAGGAGAGGAGAGGCCGACTGTAGGACAGGGGAATACAATCTATTACTATCTGTTATCAGCCATGTCAGGAGAAAAGAGGCCGACTGTAGGACAGGGGAATACAATCTATTACTATCTGTTATCAGCCATGTCAGGAGAGGCCGACTGTAGGACAGGGGAATACAATCTATTACTATCTGTTATCAGCCATGTCAGGAGGGGAGAGGCCGACTGTAGGACAGGGGAATACAATCTATTACTATCTGCTATCAGCCATGTCAGGAGGGGAGAAGCTGACTGTAGGACAGGGGACTACAATCTATTACTATCTGTTATCAGCCATGTCAGGAGAGGAGAGGCCGACTGTAGGACAGGGGAATACAATCTATTACTATCTGTTATCAGCCATGTCAGGAGGGGAGAGGCCGACTGTAGGACAGGGGAATACAATCTATTACTATCTGTTATCTGCCATGTCAGGAGAGGAGAGGCCGACTGTAGGACAGGGGAATACAATCTATTACTATCTGTTATCAGCCATGTCAGGAGGGGAGAGCCCGACTGTAGGACAGGGGAATACAATCTATTACTATCTGTTATCAGCCATGTCAGGAGGGGAGAGGCCGACTGTAGGACAGGGGAATACAATCTATTACTATCTGTTATCAGCCACGTCAGGAGGGGAGAGGCCGACTGTAGGACAGGGGAATACAATCTATTACTATCTGTTATCAGCCACGTCAGGAGGGGAGAGGCCGACTGTAGGAGAGGGGAATACAATCTATTACTATCTGTTATCAGCCACGTCAGGAGGGGCTGACTGTAGGACAGGGGAACACAATCTATTACTATCTGTTATCAGCCACGTCAGGAGGGGAGAGGCCGACTGTAGGACAGGGGAATACAATCTATTACTATCTGTTATCAGCCATGTCAGGAGGAGAGAGCCCGACTGTAGGACGGGAATACAATCTATTACTATCTGTTATCAGCCACGTCAGGAGGGGAGAGGCCGACTGTAGGACAGGTGACTACAATCTATAACTACCTGTTATCAGCCATGTCAGGAGAGGAGAGGCCGACTGTAGGACAAGGGACTACAATCTTTTACTATCTGTTATCAGCCATGTCAGGAGGGGAGAGGCTGACTGTAGGACAGGTGACTACAATCTATTACTATCTGTTATCAGCCATGTCAGGAGAGGAGAGGCCGACTGTAGGACAAGGGACTACAATCTATTACTTTCTGTTATCAGCCACGTCAGGAGAGGAGAGGCCGACTGTAGGACAGGGGAATACAATCTATTACTATCTGTTATCAGCCATGTCAGGAGAGGAGAGGCCGACTGTAGGTCAGGGGAATACAATCTATTACTATCTGTTATCAGCCACGTCAGGAGGGGAGAGGCCGACTGTAGGACAGGGGAATACAATCTATTACTATCTGTTATCAGCCACGTCAGGAGGGGAGAGGCCGACTGTAGGACAGGGGAATACAATCTATTACTATCTGTTATCAGCCACGTCAGGAGGGGAGAGGCCGACTGTAGGACAGGTGACTACAATCTATTACTATCTGTTATCAGCCATGTCAGGAGGGGAGAGGCCGACTGTAGGACAGGGGAATACAATCTATTACTATCTGTTATCAGCCATGTCAGGAGGGGAGAGGCCGACTGTAGGACAGGGGACTACAATCTATTACTATCTGTTATCAGCCATGTCAGGAGGGGAGAGGCCGACTGTAGGACTTTTCTCTCTGCCTATTTCAAGCGGACTGGTGTCCCTGAAGGCTAGTGTGAACCTAGCGTTAAAGTGACACACCAGTATTTGCTCCTGTTCCTGGTTCAGTCTTTACTTCATTTTCTAGCTATTTCTGATAATTTTGGCCTCAGATTATTTAGGGGAATATATAAGGATAGTTTACACCCGGCAGGTACAGAGGGTTCTGGCTGTAACTGCCTGTGTGATGTTGTGCTGTGGCTCATGGGACTGATAGTGGATCACAGAGAAGGAGAAATCTGTACATGATGATTTCTGAAATGAAGGAAACGAGCGCAGTATAGTGAGAGGTGCGGGAGGGACGGAGCGTCAGGGAAGGGGGCAGGTACACTGCAGGTCCCAATTCTGGTCTATATCTTACAGACTTACTTCTGTACATCCAAAAACTCCAGCAGCTTGGTGTCTGTCAGGTGTCCCAGGCGTACAATACCCTGCCAGTAGAGGGCGTCCTCCTGCTGCCGATACAGCATGTACAGCATGAAGAGGTCTGGGTGAAAGCGGGGGAGGATGGCAGGAAGGATAACGGTGTGAGGGTTCAGGTCCTCACTGAAAGATATATATATCGTATATAGTATACATATAATGGTGAGATATAATAATAAAGTCATTCTATAGCTCAGCTAATAATACAGTAATATATCACCCGTCTTATATACAGTGACGTAAGTCATACCGCGAGAATATCTGTGAAACGTTCCTTCATGTCAGTCATTCAGTAATACAATCCATAATCAGCGTCTTCCAGGATTGTGTGTCCTACTGAACCAGACTGAGGAAACCTTGGCAGGTGACACTGAATTTACAAGACTGAACTGAATTTACAATATTCTCATTTTCTTAGATTTGGGTTTTCATTCCCTGTAATCCATAATCAACATTTACAGAAATAAAACACTTGGAATAGAAGACTCTGCGTGTAAAGAATCTAGAAAATATAGGAGGTCACTTTATTAATGGAATTACTGAAAGAAATAAACGTTTCACAGATATTCTAATTTATTGAGATATCGATGTATACTAAGTCCTAGCCAGCAGATACTGAGAACGGCCATTATAAATCTATTATTACCTCATCTCATCTGCGTCTGGCCCCCCGGACAACGATCTGCCGCTTTTTTCAGCTGTCATGGCAAGTAAGGCTCTGATATACAGAAGATATAATACATTATTATTATTATTATATTAAATATTAGTATTAACCCTCTAGATACCAGGGAAGATGTAATGATATTATTATTAATTGCCTCCTGTGCTGCATTGATTCTAATACTAAGAACTATTAATTATTATTATTATTATTATTATTATTATTATTATTATATCCCTGGTATCTAATGGAAGGATGAATAATAATAATAATTATCATCATCCCATTAGATACTAGGGATATATTAATAAATAATACTAATAATAGTAGTAATAATAATAATTTTTATTATTTATAATCATCATCCCAGGGATATAATTATTATTATTAACCACCAGAGTTCAGGGATATTCTTCTTATTATTTTTATCCTACTACACCAGAGACAATATTGTAAACCTACAAGTCACCCGGAAAAATATTTCTAACTTTCTAAACACTAGTATTCATTTTATTAAACCACTGACCTCTGTAGACTATAAGAATGATAACTGAACCCACCAGACATAAGGGATAATATTATAAGTCCACAAGACACCCCGATAATGTTATTAACCCCCTAGACGCCAGGGATAACACTTTATTGTATCAATGTCCCTGTTCTTTATATACTAATAGAACTACTGCACTACTACCCATGTGAGCGCTATCACTGGCACATTTGCACGGCCCCCATATGTAATATCAACCTATGATTTTATTTGCACTTATATGACTGGTGTTAAGATAATACAGAATAGAAGAGACCTGGAGAACTCCCAGAGCTTCTTGGCATAGTACTTGATCTCTTCCTGGGCCATGCTCAGAAGATGGAGGTTTGCTCCTAGACCTGAGAATGTGGCCTGAAAGACGACCAGAAGCAACTTCATGACCTTCTTCAGTGGATGATGGGAAGCGCTAAAGGCCTGGAAGTAGATAGCATACAAACACAGGGATATCACTGTAACCCACACAATAATAGTATTAGCCCCGCCCATGCCTAGATGGCCACACCCACATTCTGTCCATTCTCAACATTAGGTGATTATAGGTAGATCTGACCAATTTAGTTAGACACACAGAACTGACACCATTGTGACAGGAGCCAATCATCTAAGTGTACCGTCCCTTTAAATTCTAACAGATGGTGGTGGCTTACCTTCTGCAGATAACTCTGTAAGGTTTCTGACTCTAGACTCAGCTCCTTCATAATGTCCTCAATCTCCTTCTCATTGTTCCTGACAAGAGACACATAAAATTGTCTATTAGAGTTCTCAGGAAATTCTGTAACATTGTAATATTGTGATATAGCAAAATAGAAACATAGTAACAATGTAATACTGTAATACTGACCCTGTGCACCCCTCCAATACTGACCCCTGTGCACCATACTGGTGACTGTGACCCCTCCAATACTGACCCCTGTGCACCCCTCCAATACTGACCCCTGTGCACCCCTCCAGTACTGACCCCTGTGCACCATACTGGTGACTGTGACCCCTCCAGTACTGACCCCTGTGCACCCCTCCAGTACTGACCTCTGTGCACCCCTCCAGTACTGACCCCTGTGCACCCCTCCAATACTGACCCCTTTGCACCCCTCCAATACTGACCCCTGTGCACCATACTGGTGACTGTGACCCCTCCAGTACTGACCCCTGTGCACCCCTCCAGTACTGACCTCTGTGCACCCCTCCAGTACTGACCCCTGTGCACCCCTCCAGTACTGACCCCTGTGCACCCCTCCAGCACTGACCCCTGTGCACCCCTCCAGTACTGACCCCTGTGCAACCCTCCAGTACTGACCTCTGTGCACCCCTCCAGTACTGACCCCTGTGCACCTCTCCAATACTGATCCCTGTGCACCCCTCCAGCACTGACCCCTGTGCACCCCTCCAGTACTGACCCCTGTGCACCCCTCCAGCACTGACCCCTGTGCACCTCTCCAATACTGACCCCTGCGCACCCCTCCAATACTGACCCCTGTGCACCCCTCCAATACTGACCCCTGTGCACCCCTCCAATACTGACCCCTGCGCACCCCTCCAATACTGACCCCTGCGCACCCCTCCAATACTGACCCCTGTGCACCCATCCAGTACTGACCCCTGTGCACCCCTCCAGTACTGACCCCTGTGCACCCCTCCAATACTGACCCTTGTGCACCATACTGGTGACTGTGACCTCTCCAATACTGACCCCTGTGCACCCCTCCAGTACTGACCTCTGTGCACCCCTCCAGTACTGACCCCTGTGCACCCCTCCAGTACTGACCCCTGTGCACCCCTCCAGCACTGACCCCTGTGCACCCCTCCAGTACTGACCCCTGTGCAACCCTCCAGTACTGACCTCTGTGCACCCCTCCAGTACTGACCCCTGTGCACCTCTCCAATACTGATCCCTGTGCACCCCTCCAGCACTGACCCCTGTGCACCCCTCCAGTACTGACCCCTGTGCACCCCTCCAGCACTGACCCCTGTGCACCTCTCCAATACTGACCCCTGCGCACCCCTCCAATACTGACCCCTGTGCACCCCTCCAATACTGACCCCTGTGCACCCCTCCAATACTGACCCCTGCGCACCCCTCCAATACTGACCCCTGCGCACCCCTCCAATACTGACCCCTGTGCACCCATCCAGTACTGACCCCTGTGCACCCCTCCAGTACTGACCCCTGTGCACCCCTCCAATACTGACCCTTGTGCACCATACTGGTGACTGTGACCTCTCCAATACTGACCCCTGTGCACCCCTCCAGTACTGACCTCTGTGCACCCCTCCAGTACTGACCCCTGTGCACCCCTCCAGTACTGACCTCTGTGCACCCCTCCAGCACTAAACCCTGTGCACCCCTCCAGTACTGACCCCTGTGCACCCCTCCAATACTGACCCCTGTGCACCCCCCCAATACTGACCCCTGTGCACCCATCCAGTACTGACCCCTGTGCACCCCTCCAATACTGACCCCTGTGCACCCCTCCAGTACTGACCTCTGTGCACCCCCCAATACTGACCCCTGTGCACCCCTCTAGTACTGACCCCTGTGCACCCCTCCAGCACTGACCCCTGTGCACCCCTCCAATACTGACCCCTGTGCACCCCTCCAGTACTGATCCCTGTGCACCCCTCCAGCACTGACCCCTGTGCACCCCTCCAATACTGACCCCTGTGCACCCCTCCAGTACTGACCCCTGTGCACCCCTCCAGTACTGACCCCTGTGCACCCCTCCAATACTGACCACTGTGCACCCCTCCAATACTGACCCCTGTGCACCCCTCCAATACTGACCCCTGTGCACCCCTCCAGTACTGACCCCTGTGCACCCCTCCAGTACTGACCCCTGTGCACCCCTCCAATACTGATCCCTGTGCACCCCTCCAGTACTGACCCCTGTGCACCCCTCCAATACTGACCCCTGTGCACCCATCCAGTACTGATCCCTGTGCACCCCTCCAATACTGACCCCTGTGCACCCCTCCAATACTGACCCCTGTGCACCCCTCCAGTACTGATCCCTGTGCACCCCTCCAATACTGATCCCTGTGCACCCCTCCAATACTGACCCCTGTGCACCCCTCCAATACTGACCCCTGTGCACCCCTCCAGTACTGACCCCTGTGCACCCCTCCAGTACTGATCCCTGTGCACCCCTCCAATACTGACCCCTGTGCACCCCTCCAGTACTGATCCCTGTGCACCCCTCCAGTACTGATCCCTGTGCACCCCTCCAGTACTGACCCCTGTGCACCCCTCCAGTACTGACCCCTGTGCACCCCTCCAATACTGACCCCTGTGCACCCCTCCAGTACTGATCCCTGTGCACCCCTCCAATACTGACCCCTGTGCACCCCTCCAATACTGACCCCTGTGCACCCCTCCAATACTGACCCCTGTGCACCCCTCCAGTACTGACCCCTGTGCACCCCTCCAGTACTGACCCCTGTGCACCCCTCCAGTACTGATCCCTGTGCACCCCTCCAGTACTGACCCCTGTGCACCCCTCCAATACTGACCCCTGTGCACCCCTCCAATACTGACCCCTGTGCACCTCTCCAGTACTGACCCCTGTGCACCCATCCAGTACTGACCCCTGTGCACCCCTCCAGTACTGACCCCTGTGCACCCCTCCAGTACTGACCCCTGTGCACCCCTCCAGTACTGACCCCTGTGCACCCCTCCAGTACTGACCCCTGTGCACCCCTCCAGTACTGACCCCTGTGCACCCCTCCAGTACTGACCCCTGTGCACCCTCCAGTACTGACCCCTGTGCACCCCTCCAGTACTGACCCCTGTGCACCCCTCCAGTACTGACCCCTGTGCACCCCTCCAATACTGACCCCTGTGCACCCCTCCAGTACTGATCCCTGTGCACCCCTCCAGTACTGACCCCTGTGCACCCCTCCAGTACTGATCCCTGTGCACCCCTCCAATACTGACCCCTGTGCACCCCTCCAGTACTGATCCCTGTGCACCCCTCCAATACTGACCCCTGTGCACCCCTCCAGTACTGACCCCTGTGCACCCCTCCAGTACTGACCCCTGTGCACCCCTCCAGTACTGACCCCTGTGCACCCCTCCAATACTGACCCCTGTGCACCATACTGGTGCATTGGTGTGCAGTTGCGGATGTTTTTGGGTACTCTATTACTACACCACTGTCTGCTGACCCTCTCCCCACCTCACATAGGATTTCCATATACAGGGGATATATATATATATAGTGCCCCCTCTCACCTCTGACAGTACAAATACTCCTGAGACTTCTGCATCTTCTTGCTCGACTTGACATGAAAACCCAGAAAAGATTCCTCAGTTTCTCTTTTGCATCCAGATTCAAGGAATTTCAGGAACTGCTCAAATATTCCCTGCCAGCGCTCCTCCACCGGGAATGACCCCGCCCCAAACTGACTGCAGGGCGAGAAGGAAGTACAGCAGTGAGTGACCGCCCATAGAGATCTGGAATAATCAGTGACCATTATTGGTCAATTCTTAGTACAGACACCAGTTGGCACTTCTACATGAAAGATCTGACCCCTAGAGGGCGCTGTATCACTGAAGTCTATGGGTAATATTATAATATTTATGTGCGGTATATCTGACCACTAGAGGGCGCTGTATCACTGAAGTCTATTGGTAATACTGTAATACTTATGTGTGGTATATCTGACCACTAGAGGGCGCTGTATCACTGAAGTCTATGGGTAATATTATAATATTTATGTGCGGTATATCTGACCCCTAGAGGGCGCTGTATCACTGAAGTCTATGGGTAATATTGCAATAGTTATGTTCAGTAGAGCTGACCACTAGAGGGCGCTGTATCACTGAAGTCTATGGGTAATATTGTAATAGTTATGTGCGGTAGAGCTGACCACTAGAGGGCGCTGTATCACTGAAGTCTATGGGTAATATTGTAATAGTTATGTGCGGTAGAGCTGACCACTAGAGGGCGCTGTATCACTGAAGTCTATGGGTAATATTGTAATACTTATGTGCGGTAGATCTGACCACTAGAGGGCGCTGTATCACTGAAGTCTATGGGTAATATTGTAATAGTTATGTGCGGTAGAGCTGACCACTAGAGGGCGCTGTATCACTGAAGTCTATGGGTAATATTGTAATAGTTATGTGCGGTAGAGCTGACCACTAGAGGGCGCTGTATCACTGAAGTCTATGGGTAATATTGTAATACTTATGTGCGGTAGAGCTGACCACTAGAGGGCGCTGTATCACTGAAGTCTATGGGTAATATTGTAATAGTTATGTGCGGTAGAGCTGACCACTAGAGGGCGCTGTATCACTGAAGTCTATGGGTAATATTGTAATACTTATGTGCGGTAGAGCTGACCACTAGAGGGCGCTGTATCACTGAAGTCTATGGGTAATATTGTAATACTTATGTGCGGTAGAGCTGACCACTAGAGGGCGCTGTATCACTGAAGTCTATGGGTAATATTGTAATACTTATGTGCGGTAGAGCTGACCACTAGAGGGCGCTGTATCACTGAAGTCTATGGGTAATATTGTAATAGTTATGTGCGGTAGAGCTGACCACTAGAGGGCGCTGTATCACTGAAGTCTATGGGTAATATTGTAATAGTTATGTGCGGTAGAGCTGACCACTAGAGGGCGCTGTATCACTGAAGTCTATGGGTAATATTGTAATAGTTATGTGCGGTAGAGCTGACCACTAGAGGGCGCTGTATCACTGAAGTCTATGGGTAATATTGTAATACTTATGTGCGGTAGAGCTGACCACTAGAGGGCGCTGTATCACTGAAGTCTATGGGTAATATTGTAATAGTTATGTGCGGTAGAGCTGACCACTAGAGGGCGCTGTATCACTGAAGTCTATGGGTAATATTGTAATAGTTATGTGCGGTAGAGCTGACCACTAGAGGGCGCTGTATCACTGAAGTCTATGGGTAATATTGTAATACTTATGTGCGGTAGAGCTGACCACTAGAGGGCGCTGTATCACTGAAGTCTATGGGTAATATTGTAATAGTTATGTGCAGTAGAGCTGACCACTAGAGGGCGCTGTATCACTGAAGTCTATGGGTAATATTGTAATAGTTATGTGCGGTAGAGCTGACCACTAGAGGGCACTGTATCACTGAAGTCTATGGGTAATATTGTAATAGTTATGTGCGGTAGAGCTGACCACTAGAGGGCGCTGTATCACTGAAGTCTATGGGTAATATTGTAATACTTATGTGCGGTAGAGCTGACCACTAGAGGGCGCTGTATCACTGAAGTCTATGGGTAATATTGTAATACTTATGTGCGGTAGAGCTGACCACTAGAGGGCGCTGTATCACTGAAGTCTATGGGTAATATTGTAATAGTTATGTGCGGTAGAGCTGACCACTAGAGGGCGCTGTATCACTGAAGTCTATGGGTAATATTGTAATAGTTATGTGCGGTAGAGCTGACCACTAGAGGGCGCTGTATCACTGAAGTCTATGGGTAATATTGTAATACTTATGTGCGGTAGAGCTGACCACTAGAGGGCGCTGTATCACTGAAGTCTATGGGTAATATTGTAATACTTATGTGCGGTAGAGCTGACCACTAGAGGGCGCTGTATCACTGAAGTCTATGGGTAATATTGTAATACTTATGTGCGGTAGAGCTGACCACTAGAGGGCGCTGTATCACTGAAGTCTATGGGTAATATTGTAATAGTTATGTGCGGTAGAGCTGACCACTAGAGGGCGCTGTATCACTGAAGTCTATGGGTAATATTGTAATACTTATGTGCGGTAGAGCTGACCACTAGAGGGCGCTGACTCTTTGGGTAATTTCACACATAGATTAGATTTATCTCTACGTAACCTGATTTACTCACAATTTTTTCTTCAGGATCTCGTCCTGGAAGGCGGCGGCCGTGCTGAGGACCCCGTGTGTCTGCAGGCCATTGTGGGCCGTTTTATTGAAAGTTCCAACAAGGGTGAATCCGTTGGCGAATGTAAGCTTCCCCTAAGACAATACCAGGCAGAATTAGAGATATTAAGATTGTGAAAGGGGAGGGGTAAAATACTGGGGGGAGGGGCTGAGCAGACAAATCCCAGCATTCCAAGAACATGTAGCTCTGCTCAAGAGTAGAATGTCAGAACATAAGTGAAAACTGACACAAACCATTTGGAGAGGGACTATGAGGGCTTCACCCCCATCTGGGCACATAATGGCGGCATTATAGCGCAAAATCAACTGATGTGCAGAGACCGTGCGGTGACACCTACCTTCCCAGATAAGAGACATTCCTCAGTAAACTCGCCCTCGTACATGCTGTTGTCCTCTGTTATCAGGACGCCAGGACCCTGAACAAAAATGAGATATCTACAAGATAAGGGGCTCAATGTCTAACAACTAGGGGCCAATAACAGTAGCTCCTAAGGCTTGACTACTGAGTAACTAACAGCATGAAACAAGTGATGTCATGTAACGTGAACCCCAAACTGCAAACATGACTTATATTATAGGGGTGGAGTTTATTTATACTGATACAAAGCTCCAAATCTGCAGCTTTACTTCACACCTCCATTACAAATCAGTTCCACAATGAAATTCTGTCTGCAGTCACCACTAGGAGGAGCTCACTACATACAGATTATACAGTCACCACTAGGAGGAGCTCACTATATACAGATTATACAGTCACCACTAGAGGGAGCTCACTACATACAGATTATACAGTCACCACTAGAGGGAGCTCACTACATACAGACTATACAGTCACCACTAGAGGGAGCTCACTACATACAGATTATACAGTCACCACTAGGAGGAGCTCACTACATACAGATTATACAGTCACCACTAGGGAGTGCTCACTACATACAGATTATACAGTCACCACTAGGAGGAGCTCACTACATACAGATTATACAGTCACCACTAGGGGGATCTCACTACATACAGATTATACAGTCACCACTAGAGGGAGCTCACTACATACAGATTATACAGTCACCACTAGGAGGAGCTCACTACATACAGATTATACAGTCACCACTAGGGAGTGCTCACTACATACAGATTATACAGTCACCACTAGGGGGAGCTCACTACATTCAGATTATACAGTCACCACTAGGAGGAGCTCACTACATACAGATTATACAGTCATCACTAGGAGGAGCTCACTACATACAGATTATACAGTCACCACTAGGAGGAGCTCACTACATACAGATTATACAGTCACCACTAGGGGGATCTCACTACATACAGATTATACAGTCACCACTAGGAGGAGCTCACTACATACAGATTATACAGTCACCACTAGAGGGAGCTCACTACATACAGATTATACAGTCACCACTAGGAGGAGCTCACTACATACAGATTATACAGTCACCACTAGGGAGTGCTCACTACATACAGATTATACAGTCACCACTAGGGAGAGCTCACTACATTCAGATTATACAGTCACCACTAGGATGAGCTCACTACATACAGATTATACAGTCACCACTAGGGGGAGCTCACTACATACAGATTATACAGTCACCACTAGGGGGAACTCACTACATACAGATTATACAGTCACCACTAGGAGGAGCTCACTACATACAGATTATACAGCCACCACTAGGGGGAGCTCACTACATACAGATTATACAGTCACCACTAGGAGGAGCTCACTACATACAGATTATACAGCCACCACTAGGGGGAGCTCACTACATACAGATTATACAGTCACCACTAGGAGGAGCTCACTACATACAGATTATACAGTCACCACTAGGGGGAGCTCACTACATACAGATTATACAGTCACCACTAGGAGGAGCTCACTACATACAGATAATACAGTCACCACTAGGGGGAGCTCACTACATACAGATTATACAGTCACCACTAGGGGGAGCTCACTACATACAGATTATACAGTCACCAGTAGGAGGAGCTCACTACATGCAGATTATACAGTCACCACTACGGGGAGCTCACTACATACAGATTATACAGTCACCACTAGGAGGAGCTCACTACATGCAGATTATACAGTCACCACTAGGGGGAGCTAACTACATACAGATTATACAGTCACCACTAGGGGGAGCTCACTACATACAGATTATACACTCACCACTAGGAGGAGCTCACTACATACAGATTATACAGTCACCACTAGGGGGAGCTCACTACATTCAGATTATACAGTCACCACTAGGGGGAGCTAACTACATACAGATTATACAGTCACCAGTAGGAGGAGCTCACTACATGCAGATTATACAGTCACCACTAGGGGGAGCTAACTACATACAGATTATACAGTCACCACTAGGAGGAGCTCACTACATACAGATTATACAGTCACCACTAGGGGGAGCTAACTACATACAGATTATACAGCTACCACTAGGAGGAGCTCACTACATTCAGATTATACAGTCACCACTAGGGGGAGCTCACTACATACAGATTATACAGTCACCACTAGGAGGAGCTCACTACATACAGATTATACAGTCACCACTAGGGGGAGCTCACTACATTCAGATTATACAGTCACCACTAGGGGGAGCTCACTACATACAGATTATACAGTCAACACTAGGAGGAGCTCACTACATACAGATTATACAGTCACCACTAGGGGGAGCTCACTACATTCAGATTATACAGTCACCACTAGGGGGAGCTCACTACATACAGATTATACAGTCACCACTAGGAGGAGCTCACTACATACAGATTATACAGTCACCACTAGGGGGAGCTCACTACATTCAGATTATACAGTCACCACTAGGGGGAGCTCACTACATACAGATTATACAGTCACCACTAGGAGGAGCTCACTACATACAGATTATACAGTCACCACTAGGGGGAGCTCACTACATTCAGATTATACAGTCACCACTAGGGGGAGCTCACTACATACAGATTATACAGTCACCACTAGGAGGAGCTCACTACATACAGATTATACAGTCACCACTAGAGGGAGCTCACTACATACAGATTATACAGTCACCACTAGGAGGAGCTCACTACATACAGATTATACAGTCACCACTAGGGAGTGCTCACTACATACAGATTATACAGTCACCACTAGGGGGAGCTCACTACATTCAGATTATACAGTCACCACTAGGATGAGCTCACTACATACAGATTATACAGTCACCACTAGGGGGAGCTCACTACATACAGATTATACAGTCACCACTAGGGGGAGCTCACTACATACAGATTATACAGTCACCACTAGGAGGAGCTCACTACATACAGATTATACAGTCACCACTAGGGGGAGCTCACTACATTCAGATTATACAGTCACCACTAGGGGGAGCTCACTACATACAGATTATACAGTCACCACTAGGAGGAGCTCACTACATACAGATTATACAGTCACCACTAGGGGGAGCTCACTACATTCAGATTATACAGTCACCACTAGGAGGAGCTCACTACATTCAGATTATACAGTCACCACTAGGGGGAGCTCACTACATACAGATTATACAGTCACCACTAGGGGGAGCTCACTACATACAGATTATACAGCCACCACTAGGGGGAGCTCACTACATACTATAGATTATACAGTCACCACTGGAGGGAGCTCACTACATGCAGATTATACAGTCACCACTAGAGGGAGCTCACTACATACAGATTATACAGTCACCACTAGGAGGAGCTCACTACATACAGATTATACAGTCACCACTAGAGGGAGCTCACTACATACAGATTATACAGTCACCACTAGGAGGAGCTCACTACATACAGATTATACAGTCACCACTAGGAGGAGCTCACTACATACAGATTATACAGTCACCACTAGAGGGAGCTCACTACATACAGATTATACAGTCACCATTAGGAGGAGCTCACTACATACAGATTATACAGTCACCACTAGGGGGAGCTCACTACATACAGATTATACAGTCACTACTAGAGGAAGCTCACTACATACAGATTATACAGTCACCACTAGAGGGAGCTCACTACATACAGATTATACAGTCATCACTAGGGGGAGCTCACTACATACAGATTATACAGTCACCACTAGGAGGAGCTCACTGCATACAGATTATACAGCCACCACTGGAGGGAGCTCACTACATACAGACTATACAGTCACCACTAGGAGGAGCTCACTACATACAGATTATACAGTAACCACTAGGGGGATCTCACTACATACAGATTATACAATCACCACTAGAGGGAGCTCACTACATACAGATTATACAATCACCACTAGGGGGAGCTCACTACATTCAGATTATACAGTCACCATTAGGGGAGCTCACTACATACAGATTATACAGTCACCACTGGAGGGAGCTCACTACATACTATAGATTATACAGTCACCACTGGAGGGAGCTCACTACATGCAGATTATACAGTCACCACTAGAGGGAGCTCACTACATACAGATTATACAGTCACCACTAGAGGGAGCTCACTACATACAGATTATACAGTCACCACTAGGAGGAGCTCACTACATACAGATTATACAGTCACCAATAGAGGGAGCTCACTACATACAGATTATACAGTCACCACTAGGGGGAGCTCACTACATACAGATTATACAGTCACCACTAGGAGGAGCTCACTACATACAGATTATACAGTCACCACTAGAGGGAGCTCACTACATACAGATTATACAGGCACCACTAGAGGGAGCTCACTACATACAGATTATACAGTCACCACTAGGGGGAGCTCACTACATACAGATTATACAGTCACCACTAGGGGGAGCTCACTACATACAGATTACACAGTCACCACTAGGGGGAGCTCACTACATACAGATTACACAGTCACCACTAGGGGGAGCTCACTACATACAGATTATACAGTCACCATTAGGGGAGCTCACTACATACAGATTATACAGTCACCACTAGGAGGAGCTCACTACATACAGATTATACAGTCACCACTAGGAGGAGCTCACTACATACAGATTATACAGTCACCAATAGAGGGAGCTCACTACATACAGATTATACAGTCACCACTAGGAGGAGCTCACTACATACAGATTATACAGTCACCACTAGAGGGAGCTCACTACATACAGATTATACAGTCACCACTAGAGGGAGCTCACTACATACATATTATACAGTCACACCTAGGAGGAGCTCACTACATACAGATTATACAGTCACCACTAGAGGGAGCTCACTACATACAGATTATACAGTCACCACTAGAGGGAGCTCACTACATACAGATTATACAGGCACCACTAGAGGGAGCTCACTACATACAGATTATACAGTCACCACTAGAGGGAACTCACTACATACAGATTATACAGTCACCACTAGAGGGAGCTCACTACATACAGATTATACAGTCACCACTAGGAGGAGCTCACTACATACAGATTATACAGTCACCAATAGAGGGAGCTCACTACATACAGATTATACAGTCACCACTAGGGGGAGCTCACTACATACAGATTATACAGTCACCACTAGGAGGAGCTCACTACATACAGATTATACAGTCACCACTAGAGGGAGCTCACTACATACAGATTATACAGGCACCACTAGAGGGAGCTCACTACATACAGATTATACAGTCACCACTAGGGGGAGCTCACTACATACAGATTATACAGTCACCACTAGGGGGAGCTCACTACATACAGATTACACAGTCACCACTAGGGGGAGCTCACTACATACAGATTACACAGTCACCACTAGGGGGAGCTCACTACATACAGATTATACAGTCACCATTAGGGGAGCTCACTACATACAGATTATACAGTCACCACTAGGAGGAGCTCACTACATACAGATTATACAGTCACCACTAGGAGGAGCTCACTACATACAGATTATACAGTCACCAATAGAGGGAGCTCACTACATACAGATTATACAGTCACCACTAGGAGGAGCTCACTACATACAGATTATACAGTCACCACTAGAGGGAGCTCACTACATACAGATTATACAGTCACCACTAGAGGGAGCTCACTACATACATATTATACAGTCACACCTAGGAGGAGCTCACTACATACAGATTATACAGTCACCACTAGAGGGAGCTCACTACATACAGATTATACAGTCACCACTAGAGGGAGCTCACTACATACAGATTATACAGGCACCACTAGAGGGAGCTCACTACATACAGATTATACAGTCACCACTAGGGGGAGCTCACTACATACAGATTATACAGTCACCACTAGGAGGACCTCACTACATACAGACTCTAGTTACTTACCACCAGTTTATTGGCATTGAAGACCCCCTGATAGCAGGACCCTGTGTTTAGGAGGACGATGCCCAGGCCATGTCTTTGGTTCTCCTGCCACATCCCGATGTATCGCTCACTGCTGCAGATCAAAACGTACAATACTGTGTTTATGTTCTGTGTACTCTGGTCACACCCAAAGCTGCAGTCATTATTTTGTCCGTATTCACATTAGCTCTCAGGCTGTAAGGCTGTAACCCCAGTGACTGTACAAGCTCTGAAACACTCAATAAATCCAGATGTGTGTCAGTCTTAACTGGGGCTCTGGCATTCTTTTCATGAACCAGGGGGCTCAGGATGACCCACTTATGTAATACAGATAATAATGCTCCTGCGGTCACTCACTTGTCTGAGCTTTCCCAGACTCCATACCCCGATCTCTTGTCCCCCTCCCAGTTTCCGGTGTATTTCCAGGCGGTTGTGGTGGACGACCGATTCTCAAAGACGCCAAATCCGTGCCGCACGTTGTCCTTAAAGTAACCTTTATAAACCGATTCGTCCGCATACCTGTAACATGCAGAGGAGGAGCGTGATACACAGCAACAGCACACGGCACATCTACACCATACACAGGGGGCGCTGGTCAGAATCAAGGCCTGGACTCCTGTGCTGACCTCTGACCTCACGGTACCATGTATCAGTATTCTGACTGAGTGGTTACACTGTGACAAACCACCAGCTGTGAGATGTGGCAGGTCTGTAAAGGTTTCCACCTCTGGACAAGCACTGACAGCCTGGAAGACAACTCCTGTGTATAGCACAAAAACCCATCAGGGGCCCCATCAGCTCTCTGGGGCCCGCGACACTCCCCTTGTTGTACTTACTCACAGATTCCATATCCGTGGATGGCGCCATTGCGCCAATGACATTTATAACAGTCGTATCGGTCGCTGGAGGAGTCCGGGATTAGACAAATCCCAAATCTGAAAGGTCATGAAATATCAGAGATTATAATCTTATAATTAGCCCCAAAGCAAACCCATACCAGCGGTGATACCTCAGTAATGAGCCCCAAATACCCCCATACTAGAGATTATACCCCAGTAATGAGCCCCAAATACCCCCATACTAGAGATTACACCCCAGTAATGAGCCCCAAATATTCCCATACTAGAGATTATACCCCAGTAATGAGCCCCAAATACCCCCATACTAGAGATTATACCCCACTAATGGGCCCCAAATACCTCCATACTAGAGATTATACCCCACTAATGAGCCCCAAACACCACCATAGTAAAGGAACCAATAGATCAGGAGTCTGGGCTCTCCCCAGAGAACTTCAAATCCCAAAGCACTCTATGCAGAAAAGAAAAGGAGCTATAACATTTTGATAGGCTGAAAAGTTACTAGCCCAGATTATAGTAACAGGGGAAAAGTCACGGCGGCGCTGTGGTCATTAGTCATTATTATATGGGGCACCATGGTTGCTATTATTATATGGGGCACCGTGGATGCTATTATTATATGGGGCACCGTGGTTGTCATTATTATATGGGGCACCGTGGGTTGTCACTATTATATGGGGCACCGTGGTTTTCATTATCATATGGGGCACCGTGGTAGCTACTATTATAGGGGGCACCGTGGTTGCTATTATTATATGGGGCACCGTGGTTGTGATTATTATATGGGGCACCGTGGGTTGTCATTATTATATGGGGCACCGTAGTAGCTACTATTATATGGGGCACCGTGGTTGTGATTATTATATGGGGCACCGTGGTTGTGATTATTATATGGGGCACCGTGGGTTGTCATTATTATATGGGGCACCGTAGTAGCTACTATTATATGGGGCACCGTGGTTGTGATTATTATATGGGGCACCGTGGTTGTGATTATTATATGGGGCACCGTGGTTGTCATTATTATATGGAGCACCGTGGTTGCTATTATTATATGGGGCACCGTGGTAGCTATTATTATATCGGGCACCGTGGTTGTGATTATTATATGGGGCACCGTAGTAGCTACTATTATATGGGGCACCGTGGTAGCTACTATTATATGGAGCACCATGGTTATCATTATTATATGGGGTACCATGGTTGTCATTATTATATGGGGCACCGTAGTAGCTACTATTATATGGAGCACCATGGTTATCATTATTATATGGGGCACCGTGGTTGTCATTATTATATGGGGCACCGTGGTTGTCATTATTATATGGGGCACCGTGGTTGTCATTATTATATGGGGCACCGTGGGTTGTCATTATTATATGGGGCACCGTAGTAGCTACTATTATATGGGGCACCGTGGTTGTGATTATTATATGGGGCACCGTGGTTGTGATTATTATATGGGGCACCATGGTTGTCATTATTATATGGGGCACCGTGGTTGTCATTATTATATGGAGCATCGTGGTTGTCATTATCATATGAGGCACCGTGGTAGCTACTATTATAGGGGGCACCGTGGTTGCTATTATTATATGGGGCACCATGGGTTGTCATTATTATATGGGGCACCGTGGTTATCATTATTATATGGGGCACCGTGGTTGTCATTATTATATGGGGCACCATGGTAGCTACTATTATATGGAGCACCATGGTTATCATTATTATATGGGGCACCATGGTTGTCATTATTATATGGGGCACCGTGGTTGTCATTATTATATGGGGCACCGTAGTAGCTACTATTATATGGGGTACCGTAGTAGCTACTATTATATGGGGCACCGTGGTTGTCATTATTATATGGGGCACTGTAGTAGCTACTATTATATGGGGCACCGTAGTATCTACTATTATATGGGGCACCGTGGTTGTGATTATTATATGGGGCACTGTAGTAGCTACTATTATATGGGGCACCGTGGTTGTCATTATTATATGGGGCACTGTAGTAGCTACTATTATATGGAGCACCATGGTTATCATTATTATATGGGGCACCATGGTTGTCATTATTATATGGGGCACCGTGGTTGTCATTATTATATGGGGCACCATGGTTGTCATTATTATATGGGGCACCGTGGTTGTCATTATTATATGGGGCACCGTAGTAGCTACTATTATATGGGGCACCGTGGTTGTCATTATTATATGGGGCACCGTAGTAGCTACTATTATATGGGGCACCGTGGTTGTGATTATTATATGGGGCACTGTAGTAGCTACTATTATATGGGGCACCGTAGTAGCTACTATTATATGGGGCACCGTGGTTGTGATTATTATATGGGGCACTGTAGTAGCTACTATTATATGGGGCACCGTGGTTGTCATTATTATATGGGGCACTGTAGTAGCTACTATTATATGGAGCACCATGGTTATCATTATTATATGGGGCACCATGGTTGTCATTATTATATGGGGCACCGTGGTTGTCATTATTATATGGGGCACCATGGTTGTCATTATTATATGGGGCACCGTGGTTGTCATTATTATATGGGGCACCGTAGTAGCTACTATTATATGGGGCACCGTGGTTGTCATTATTATATGGGGCACCATAGTAGCTACTATTATATGGGGCACCGTGGTTGTGATTATTATATGGGGCACTGTAGTAGCTACTATTATATGGGGCACCGCGGTAGCTACTATTATATGAGGCCTGCATGTTTGAGAGCCCTCAGTCTGCATTCCTGGCCGCTGTCCGCCATCTTGTCCACGTTATACATATATTAACCCCATCTCAGCCTCTTACCCGTCTTCTTGTCCATATTTGAAGTCTCCCACGTGATTGCGTCCATTCGGCCATTTCAGCGTTCCCCTGTAGGGTGGGGGAGGGGCAATAAACATCAGAAATCTTCAATAAACAGACATCTCGGGGACATTTATGGTGACAACCAACATGGCCAGAGCTTCAGCAGGGGTTGTCATCCAGCTTTCCTAGACTCCTGAATGGTAAGTCCACTTCATCATGCAGTGATATATCTTGTGCTCCTGTATCAATGAGTAAGTATGCAGGAGTCTGGGAAAGCTGGGTGACAACCTCTGTAGCAGCTGTCATGGGGGTCATATTGGTTGTCACCCAGCTTTCCTACAAACATTTCCTGTTTCTTGGCACTCACTTGCCGTGCGGTTTTCCCCAGGACATGTCTCCCTCGTACGAGGCGTTCTTGAACCTGCCCTCACTCCTGTAGGTGTATTTAGTCAGTCGGGCCGTCGGCGGGTTGGTGGATTCTCCTGTTCTTCCCCATAAAGGAAAATCTCGTTTTCCTTCCAGACTCTGCCGTACTAATTGGTTTATTTTCCAGGACCACAGCACCTGGAATCCACAGCAGCAGATTGAGCAGTGACTAGAGGAACTACAAGCACCATACAATTCCAGAACAGCGGTGATTCGCGCGTGTTCACATTTCTGATGTGCTGCAGTTATTTTTAGCCCCTCCTGTTTTTACCATAAAGCAATGTTTAAGATCTCTGCCGGCAGTAAGTGAATGGAGACACAACCTGTAACTGCATACAGTCCTCTACAAGCATCACACCTGCCTCCTGGCCTGAGACATAGCAGCAAACCCTCATCTACAAGCAGGACAAGGTTTTTGCCTCTAGAGGAATGGTCACATTCACTGGCAGCAACAGAGATCCTAAAACTGCTATGAATGGAAAGGATATAAGAAATAAATGGAAATCCAACTTCTGACCAGCTCAACATCTCTCCTATCCTGAAGTTTTGTTATAATGTATCAAGGCAGGCTGAACAAAGGATTGTCTAGACTGATACAATATAACAAACCCCCAGCTGTGAGAAATCTGGGCAGACTCTGGATGAAACAAGGACTTTTAAAGTCACCAACAGTAGAGAAGTCATAAAATACAGAGAAGTACCTGATGTGGCTGCTCCCTGGTGGAAAGGAAAATCTCCTCCTCTGGGGTTACTACACGCAACACGTGGCTGCAACAGAGAACGGGGAACCGGCACATCAATACCAGGCGTTACACTGATCAGTGCACAGCCCCACAAAAAGGTAATGATAAAATGGGATATGCTGATAACAGATAGTAATAGATTGTATTCCCCCGTCCTACAGTCGGCCTCTCCTCTCCTGACACGGCTGATAACAGATAGTAATAGATTGTATTCTCCTGTCCTACAGTCGGCCTCTCCTCTCCTGACATGGCTGATAACAGATAGTAATAGATTGTATTCCCCTGTCCTACAGTCGGCCTCTCCTCTCCTGACATGGCTGATAACAGATAGTAATAGATTGTATTCCCCTGTCCTACAGTCGGCCTCTCCCCTCCTGACATGGCTGATAACAGATAGTAATAGATTGTATTCTCCTGTCCTACAGTCGGCCTCTCCTCTCCTGACATGGCTGATAACAGATAGTAATAGATTGTATTCTCCTGTCCTACAGTCGGCCTCTCCCCTCCTGACATGGCTGATAACAGATAGTAATAGATTGTATTCCCCTGTCCTACAGTCGGCCTCTCCTCTCCTGACATGGCTGATAACAGATAGCAATAGATTGTAGTCACCTATCCTACAGTCGGCCTCTCCTCTCCTGACATGGCTGATAACAGATAGTAATAGATTGTATTCTCCTGTCCTACAGTCGGCCTCTCCCCTCCTGACATGGCAGATAACAGATAGTAATAGATTGCATTCTCCTGTCCTACAGTCGGCCTCTCCTCTCCTGACATGGCTGATAACAGATAGCAATAGATTGTAGTCACCTGTCCTACAGTCGGCCTCTCCTCTCCTGACATGGCTGATAACAGATAGTAATAGATTGTAGTCACCTGTCCTACAGTCGGCCTCTCCTCTCCTGACACGGCTGATAACAGATAGTAATAGATTGTATTCCCCTGTCCTACAGTCGGCCTCTCCCCTCCTGACATGGCTGATAACAGATAGTAATAGATTGTATTCACCTGTCCTACAGTCGGCCTCTCCCCTCCTGACGTGGCTTATAACAGATAGTAATAGATTGTATTCCCCTGTCCTACAGTCGGCCTCTCCTCTCCTGACATGGCTGATAACAGATAGTAATAGATTGTATTCTCCTGTACTACAGTCGGCCTCTCCTGACATGGCTGATAACAGATAGTAATAGATTGTATTCTCCTGTCCTACAGTCGGCCTCTCCTCTCCTGACATGGCTGATAACAGATAGTAATAGATTGTATTCCCCTGTCCTACAGTCGGCCTCTCCCCTCCTGACATGGCTGATAACAGATAGTAATAGATTGTATTCCCCTGTCCTACAGTCGGCCTCTCCCCTCCTGACATGGCTGATAACAGATAGTAATAGATTGTATTCCCCTGTCCTACAGTCGGCCTCTCCTCTCCTGACATGGCTGATAACAGATAGTAATAGATTGTATTCCCCTGTCCTACAGTCGGCCTCTCCTCTCCTGACGTGGCTGATAACAGATAGTAAGAGATTGTATTCCCCTGTCCTACAGTCGGCCTCTCCCCTCCTGACATGGCTGATAACAGATAGTAATAGATTGTATTCCCCTGTCCTACAGTCGGCCTCTCCCCTCCTGACATGGCTGATAACAGATAGTAATAGATTGTATTCCCCTGTCCTACAGTCGGCCTCTCCCCTCCTGACATGGCTGATAACAGATAGTAATAGATTGTATTCCCTTGTCCTACAGTCGGCCTCTCCCTCCTGACATGGCTGATAACAGATAGTAATAGATTGTATTCCCCTGTCCTACAGTCGGCCTCTCCTCTCCTGACATGGCTGATAACAGATAGTAATAGATTGTATTCCCCTGTCCTACAGTCGGCCTCTCCTCTTCTGATATGACTGATAATGTGAAAGATCCTCCGTGCGCCAAACCGCTTTGGCCACACCCAAGTCCTCTTTCATATAAAAACCACACTCACTGCCAGTGAGTTCCGGGTTCACCAGATAAATACAAGACAAGCCTTCTAAATTTTATATATTTATTAACCCCTAAATGGGTCGGTATTAAAATCTAACATATATAGATCAGAACAGATATGCAGACATATGCAAGCATTAACAGTTACTAGTTACAAGATACAGTACAAATAAAATAAAAGGGATTAAAGGTGAAATGATTACTTTACCACACATGTCCTTGATGTGGTTCTATAGTCCAACACTCACACATGGCATGTGTGAGTCACCAGTGGAGGCTTCTTGGCATGTGGTATTAACTCCTAGCATGTGGCATCAAAACGATAATCCCGCCTGCATGCTCTTCACAGTCTCTCAGCATTAGTCCAATAGTCAATTTCAAAAATCTCCTCATGGTCTGTCTGTAACAACTCTGTAGCATAATCCCAGCACAGTCTTCATAGCATGATCTCCATAGTGTAATCTCCTCCCACAGACCTCTTACCTCATCTTTTATAATCTTTATGCCCCCTCCCAGAATGAGGTCACCGGCAACAGTACGTCTGATGAGTTAATTCAATCAACTCCAGATCTTTTGTATAGAGCTGAGACAAAGTGAATTGATACACTGTTATCAGTCATATCTGATCAACAGCCCAGGCTTGAACAATGCACTATTGTTTGATCAGCCAGGGCTGTATAGGAATACAATGGAGCCCTATTGTTCCAGCCTGGCCGCTACTGCCAATATGCACCTAGGCTTATAGCTGCGCACAGTATGCAAGCAAGCAAGAAGGGAGATCCTATACCCAGAGACCAAAATACAGCTGAGTTATGGCCATATTTAGGCAGAATCATCACACCTCCCCCTTTAGATGGGGCTTGCAGGAAGTAGGGGCCTACGCCCCTCTTCTGAAAGTACCTCTGCCTCCAGCTCCTCAAGCTCTGGCCCCAAAGGCTTCCTCACCTCCCCCCGGGGTCCCAGCAGACTCGGGCCTTGTCAGACTCCGAGGGTGGTTGAGCGCCATGCGCCTTCAATATCTCCAGACTAGGATCAGCTTGGACAGCCTCTCTGAACTCTTGGCTGGAGTGAGACAAAAGAGAGGTGCATGTTACATAGCTGCCGGACCCTTCTGTCTCTCTAGTCTGACTAGGGACACTTCTAAGGCCCAGGCTCTGAGCCACGTACACTTGGCTACCTCCTGCCTGTTCTGGGTCTGCTTTCTGAGTGCGGGCATCCTGTAGCTTTACCCTCATGACCTCAGGCCCTTGGGAAACCATTCCAGAGATCCCATCCCGGCAATCTCTGCTCTCCTGGCTACCCTTGGCCTGCTCTCTCAGGGTCTTCCCCACACTAGCCGCTAGTTGGGAGAGTTCTATGGGGTTCTGCACCTCCCCCTTTGCTTCCAAACCTAGGGGCACCTCTGGTTCTGGCACAGGCATGTTTGGACCCTGTCCTCCTTCCCAGACGCCTTGCCCCTTTGGGCTTACGTCCTGTTCCTCCTGTACTTGGGTGGGTGATGGTGATACCTTGGGCAAATGACTGAGATCATGTTTCCCCAAACCATCCCCCCACAATACATTGACAGGTAATACATTGGACATACCCCTTTCTTGGATCATACCTCCAGTACCCCATGCCATCTGCACTTGGGCCATGGGCATTCCTGGAATAGAACTGGACAGAAGAGTCGTGTATGTCTCATATCGGCCGGACTCCTCCGGCTTCAAGGGAGTGAGGCTAGTCATGGTGGTCTCAGCACCGACTCCAGGTGGTGTAGGCAACGGTTCAAGGGTCGGAACGCCCTCCACCCTTGTAGCACTCTGGCTGCGGGCTAGCACCGCACTACCAGCAGTCCGTCCCTCACCTGGATCGGCCATGAGATCCCCATAGCCTACCTGACCACCTGGCACATGGTCAGCAGTTGGGTGCTTATCGGATACACTGGGCGAAATAGTAGAAGTCGCTTCCAGTGACTCAGAAGAGCTACCCGGTACACTTTCACAACAAGCATTGGCAATTACATTGACAGTACCTTCATTAGCAATTGTTAATTCACACCGGGCCTCAATGAGATTTGTGGTAGACATATTAACAAGCTGCGAGGAAGACGCCCCCGCAGATGTGGGTGTGTCTACAGACTTAGTCTCATTGGTTCCTAGCACCGGAGGAAACAAAGCATCACTAACATTTTTGCTGAGCTGGGTTGCAGGAAGTTCAGTTGCATCTTCCCTGCTCTCAGCTGAAGGCAAGTCATTAGCATGTACACTTACTGCCATGGGAAGTATCCCAGAGGGGGGGTTACGGGCCATCTCTGCAGATATGACAGACACATTATCAACATTAGTCATAGACAGTTTATCACAGTAAATTGGGGTGCTCCCCACCCCATATTGGGACATCATAGGTCCTACATCAGTTACCAACAGTACATTAGCCGGCAAATCAGTCAATAGTCCCACAGTCCGTATTCCTTTTCCTGCACCCCAGTCCAGATACACAGATGGGCCACCTGCTGTGACTTGGGAAGCCGGGAAGTTCTCAGGGCGGTTGGGGCACTCCTCCTTGAAATGTCCTGTCTGGTTACAGGCATGGCCCCGCCGCACCTCCCCTTGGGGTTTGGGGACGGTCACTATGGTGCCCAGAGTTCTTGGGATAGGGGAGGGACCACCCGGGGCATAGTTTCTCTCACCCGACCAGACGACAGACGGCTGTGGTGAACTCCCGCCTGGCTTCTCCTTCCAACTTGAGGGTCTCTGCAGGGTTGTTGGAGTTTGCGCAGGGGCGGTTTGTGCCCGCTGGGAGATTTCCCCGCCTCTTCAGCTCAAGCTGATACTCCCTCTCGGCCTGTCGCTCAGCAAACTTCCTCTCTCTCTCTGCCTCTCGCTCTGCTGCCTGCCGTTCTTGTTCTTGTTCTACAGCTTCCAGAAAACGGCACAACACCTGCAGGTATGTGTTTGGGTCACTGGTGCCTACTTGCTGTAGGGCCATTTGCCAGTATGAAACCGTTCCCATAGCAAGGCTGGGATTACTGGTCCCTCCTGGTGAAGTAATCCTTGGGACCGGGCTGCTTGCCGCACTTCCTGGCCTAGCCCCAACATCAGGACTCTGCTCGATTCTCTGCATGGCTGTGGCTGCCTCCATTTCAGCCATACGCTCAGGATCTCCAAAAGCCTGGTTCAGCAGTTCTGGGGCTCTGCTTCTGAGCCCACTAGCCATCCACTGGTATTTGCCAAATAAAAGATAGGATAGAATACAAAGAGTAAGGGAGGGGGAACAGCACTGTATCAAACTTTCACTGTATCTTAATGCTTGCTTTAATACCGAGCTTGTCTCATAGGATTACCATAATCCCCAGCATGTGAGTGATATAGGTCACCAACACACGCCGTTAATCCTAAGATCCCACCGCTGCCACCAATGTGAAAGATCCTCCGTGCGCCAAACCGCTTTGGCCACACCCTGAGTCCTCTTTCATATAAAAACCACACTCACCTCCAGTGAATGTCAGGTTCACAAGATAAATACAAGACAAGCCTTCTAAATTTTATATATTTATTAACCCCTAAATGGGTCGGTATTAAAATCTAACATATACAGATCAGAACAGATATGCAGATATATGCAAGCATTAACAGTTACTAGTTACAAGATACAGTACAAATAAAATAAAAGGGATTAAAGGTGAAATAATTACTTTACCACATATGTCCTTGCTGTGGTTCTATAGTCCAACACTCACACATGGCATGTGTGAGTCACCAGTGGAGGCTTCTTGGCATGTGGCATTAACTCCTAGCATGTGGCATCACAGTACAATAATCCCGCCTGCATGCTCTTCACAGTCTCTCAGCATTAGTCCAATAGTCAATCACAAAAATCTCCTCATGGTCTGTCTGTAACAACTCTGTAGCATAATCCCAGCACAGTCTTCATAGCATGATCTCCATAGTGTAATCTCCCCCCACAGACCTCTTACCTCATCTTTTATACCCTTTTTGCCACCTCCCAGAATGAGGTCACCGGCGACAGTACGTCTGATGAGTTAATTAAATCAAATCCAGATCTTTTGTATAGAGCTGAGACAAAGTGAATTGATACACTGTTATCAGTCATATCTGATCAACAGCCCAGGCTTGAACAATGCACTATTGTTTGATCAGCTAGGGCTGTATAGGAATACAATGGAGCCCTATTGTTCCAGCCTGGCCGCTACTGCCAATATGCACCTAGGCTTATAGCTGCGCACAGTATGCAAGCAAGCAAGAAGGGAGATCCTATACCCAGAGACCAAAATACAGCTGAGTTATGGCCATATTTAGGCAGAATCATCACAATTGTATTCCCCTGTCCTACAGTCGGCCTCTCCTCTCCTGATATGACTGATAACAGATAGTAATAGATTGTACTCCCCTGTCCTACAGTCGGCCTCTCCCCTCCTGACATGGCTGATAACAGATAGTAATAGATTGTAGTCACCTGTCCTACAGTCGGCCTCTCCCCTCCTGACGTGGCTGATAACAGATAGTAATAGATTGTATTCCCCTGTCCTACAGTCGGCCTCTCCTCTCCTGACGTGGCTGATAACAGATAGTAATAGATTGTATTCCCCCGTCCTACAGTCGGCCTCTCCTCTCCTGACATGGCTGATAACAGATAGTAATAGATTGTATTCCCCTGTCCTACAGTCGGCCTCTCCCCTCCTGACATGGCTGATAACAGATAGTAATAGATTGTATTCCCCTGTCCTACAGTCGGCCTCTCCTCTCCTGACGTGGCTGATAACAGATAGTAATAGATTGTATTCCTCTGTCCTACAGTCGGCCTCTCCCCTCCTGACGTGGCTGATAACAGATAGTAATAGATTGTATTCCCCTGTCCTACAGTCGGCCTCTCCTCTCCTGACATGGCTGATAACAGATAGTAATAGATTGTATTCCCCTGTCCTACAGTCGGCCTCTCCCCTCCTGACATGGCTAATAACAGATAGTAATAGATTGTATTCCCCTGTCCTACAGTCGGCCTCTCCCCTCCTGACATGGCTGATAACAGATAGTAATAGATTGTACTCCCCTGTCCTACAGTCGGCCTCTCCCCTCCTGACGTGGCTGATAACAGATAGTAATAGATTGTATTCCCCTGTCCTACAGTCGGCCTCTCCTCTCCTGACGTGGCTGATAACAGATAGTAATAGATTGTATTCCCCTGTCCTACAGTCGGCCTCTCCCCTCCTGACATGGCTGATAACAGATAGTAATAGATTGTATTCCCCTGTCCTACAGTCGGCCTCTCCCCTCCTGACATGGCTGATAACAGATAGTAATAGATTGTATTCCCCTGTCCTACAGTCGGCCTCTCCTCTCCTGACGTGGCTGATAACAGATAGTAATAGATTGTATTCCCCTGTCCTACAGTCGGCCTCTCCCCTCCTGACATGGCTGATAACAGATAGTAATAGATTGTATTCCTCTGTCCTACAGTCGGCCTCTCCCCTCCTGACACGGCTGATAACAGATAGTAATAGATTGTATTCCCCTGTCCTACAGTCGGCCTCTGCCCTCCTGACGTGGCTGATAACAGATAGTAATAGATTGTATTCCCCTGTCCTACAGTCGGCCTCTGCCCTCCTGACGTGGCTGATAACAGATAGTAATAGATTGTATTCACCTGTCCTACAGTCGGCCTCTCCTCTCCTGACACGGCTGATAACAGATAGTAATAGATTGTATTCCCCTGTCCTACAGTCGGCCTCTCCCCTCCTGACGTGGCTGATAACAGATAGTAATAGATTGTATTCCCCTGTCCTACAGTCAGCCTCTCCCCTCCTGACACGGCTGATAACAGATAGTAATAGATTGTATTCCCCTGTCCTACAGTCGGCCTCTCCCCTCCTGACATGGTTGATAACAGATAGTAATAGATCGTATTCCCCTGTCCTACAGTCGGCCTCTCCCCTCCTGACGTGGCTGATAACAGATAGTAATAGATTGTATTCCCCTGTCCTACAGTCGGCCTCTCCTCTCCTGACGTGGCTGATAACAGATAGTAATAGATTGTATTCCCCTGTCCTACAGTCGGCCTCTCCTGACATGGCAGATAACAGATAGTAATAGATTGTAGTCCCCTGTCCTACAGTCGGCCTCTCCCCTCCTGACATGGCTGATAACAGATAGTAATAGATTGTATTCCCCTGTCCTACAGTCGGCCTCTCCCCTCCTGACATGGTTGATAACAGATAGTAATAGATCGTATTCCCCTGTCCTACAGTCGGCCTCTCCCCTCCTGACGTGGCTGATAACAGATAGTAATAGATTGTATTCACCTGTCCTACAGTCGGCCTCTCCCCTCCTGACGTGACTGATAACAGATAGTAATAGATTGTACTCACCTGTCCTACAGTCGGCCTCTCCTCTCCTGACGTGGCTGATAACAGATAGTAATAGATTGTATTTCCCTGTCCTACAGTCGGCCTCTCCCCTCCTGACATGGCTGATAACAGATAGTAATAGATTGTATTCCCCTGTCCTACAGTCGGCCTCTCCTCTCCTGACATGGCTGATAACAGATAGCAATAGATTGTATTCCCTTGTCCTACAGTCGGCCTCTCCCTCCTGACATGGCTGATAACAGATAGTAATAGATTGTATTCCCCTGTCCTACAGTCGGCCTCTCCCCTCCTGACATGGCTGATAACAGATAGTAATAGATTGTATTCCCCTGTCCTACAGTCGGCCTCTCTCCTCCTGACATGGCTGATAACAGATAGTAATAGATTGTATTTCCCTGTCCTACAGTCGGCCTCTCCCCTCCTGACATGGCTGATAACAGATAGTAATAGATTGTATTCCCCTGTCCTACAGTCGGCCTCTCTCCTCCTGACATGGCTGATAACAGATAGTAATAGATTGTATTCCCCTGTCCTACAGTCGGCCTCTCTCCTCCTGACATGGCTGATAACAGATAGTAATAGATTGTATTCCCCTGTCCTACAGTCGGCCTCTCCCTCCTGACATGGCTGATAACAGATAGTAATAGATTGTATTCCCCTGTCCTACAGTCGGCCTCTCCTCTCCTGACGTGGCTGATAACAGATAGTAATAGATTGTATTCACCTGTCCTACAGTCGGCCTCTCCTCTCCTGACATGGCTGATAACAGATATTAATAGATTGTATTCCCCTGTCCTACAGTCGGCCTCTCCCCTCCTGACATGGCTGATAACAGATAGTAATAGATTGTAGTCCCTTGTCCTACAGTCGGCCTCTCCTCTCCTGACGTGGCTGATAACAGATAGTAAGAGATTGTATTCCCCTGTCCTACAGTCGGCCTCTCCCCTCCTGACATGGCTGATAACAGATAGTAATAGATTGTATTCCCCTGTCCTACAGTCGGCCTCTCCCTCCTGACATGGCTGATAACAGATAGTAATAGATTGTATTCCCCTGTCCTACAGTCGGCCTCTCCTCTCCTGACATGACTGATAACAGATAGTAATAGATTGTATTCCTCTGTCCTACAGTCGGCCTCTCCCCTCCTGACATGGCTGATAACAGATAGTAATAGATTGTATTCCCCTGTCCTACAGTCGGCCTCTCCCCTCCTGACGTGGCTGATAACAGATAGTAATAGATTGTATTCCCCTGTCCTACAGTCGGCCTCTCCCCTCCTGACATGGCAGATAACAGATAGTAATAGATTGTATTCCCCTGTCCTACAGTCGGCCTCTCCCCTCCTGACGTGGCTGATAACAGATAGTAATAGATTGTATTCCCCTGTCCTACAGTCGGCCTCTCCCCTCCTGACATGGCAGATAACAGATAGTAATAGATTGTAGTCACCTGTCCTACAGTCGGCCTCTCCTCTCCTGACATGGCTGATAACAGATAGTAATAGATTGTATTCCCCTGTCCTACAGTCGGCCTCTCCTCTCCTGACATGGCTGATAACAGATAGTAATAGATTGTATTCCCCTGTCCTACAGTCGGCCTCTCCCCTCCTGACGTGGCTGATAACAGATAGTAATAGATTGTATTCCCCTGTCCTACAGTCGGCCTCTCCCCTCCTGACATGGCAGATAACAGATAGTAATAGATTGTATTCCCCTGTCCTACAGTCGGCCTCTCCCCTCCTGACGTGGCTGATAACAGATAGTAATAGATTGTATTCCCCTGTCCTACAGTCGGCCTCTCCCCTCCTGACATGGCAGATAACAGATAGTAATAGATTGTAGTCACCTGTCCTACAGTCGGCCTCTCCTCTCCTGACATGGCTGATAACAGATAGTAATAGATTGTAGTCACCTGTCCTACAGCCGGCCTCTCCTCTCCTGACATGGCTGATAACAGATAGTAATAGATTGTAGTCCCCTGTCCTACAGTCGGCCTCTCCCCTACTGACATGGCTGATAACAGATAGTAATAGATTGTATTCCCCTGTCCTACAGTCGGCCTCTCCCCTCCTGACATGGCTGATAACAGATAGTAATAGATTGTATTCTCCTGTCCTACAGTCGGCCTCTCCTCTCCTGACACGGCTGATAACAGATAGTAATAGATTGTATTCCCCTGTCCTACAGTCGGCCTCTCCTCTCCTGACATGGCTGATAACAGATAGTAATAGATTGTATTCTCCTGTCCTACAGTCGGCCTCTCCCCTCCTGACATGGCTGATAACAGAGAGTAATAGATTGTATTCCCCTGTCCTACAGTCGGCCTCTCCCCTCCTGACATGGCTGATAACAGATAGTAATAGATTGTATTCCCCTGTCCTACAGTCGGCCTCTCCCCTCCTGACATGGCTGATAACAGATAGTAATAGATTGTATTCCCCTGTCCTACAGTCGGCCTCTCCTCTCCTGACATGGCTGATAACAGATAGTAATAGATTGTATTCCCCTGTCCTACAGTCGGCCTCTCCTCTCCTGATATGGCTGATAACAGATAGTAATAGATTGTAGTCACCTGTCCTACAGTCGGCCTCTCCCCTCCTGACATGGCTGATAACAGATAGTAATAGATTGTATTCACCTGTCCTACAGTCGGCCTCTCCTCTCCTGACGTGGCTGATAACAGATAGTAATAGACTGTAGTCACCTGTCCTACAGTCGGCCTCTCCCCTCCTGACATGGCTGATAACAGATAGTAATAGATTGTATTCCCCTATCCTACAGTCGGCCTCTCCTCTCCTGACGTGGCTGATAACAGATAGTAATAGATTGTAGTCCCCTGTCCTACAGTCGGCCTCTCCTCTCCTGACGTGGCTGATAACAGATAGTAATAGATTGTAGTCCCCTCTCCTACAGTAGGCCTCTCCTCTCCTGACACGGCTGATAACAGATAGTAATAGATTGTATTCCCCTGTCCTACAGTCGGTCTCTCCTGACATGGCTGATAACAGATAGTAATAGATTGTATTCCCCTGTCCTACAGTCGGCCTCTCCTGACATGGCTGATAACAGATAGTAATAGATTGTATTCCCCTGTCCTACAGTCGGCCTCTCCCCTCCTGACATGGCTGATAACAGATAGTAATAGATTGTATTCCCCTGTCCTACAGTCGGCCTCTCCCCTCCTGACATGGCTGATAACAGATAGTAATAGATTGTATTCTCCTGTCCTACAGTCGGCCTCTCCCCTCCTGACGTGGCTGATAACAGATAGTAATAGATTGTACTCACCTGTCCTACAGTCGGCCTCTCCCTCCTTACGTGGCTGATAACAGATAGTAATAGATTGTATTCCCCTGTCCTACAGTCGGCCTCTCCCCTCCTGACATGGCTGATAACAGATAGTAATAGATTGTATTCCCCTGTCCTACAGTCGGCCTCTCCCCTCCTGACATGGCTGATAACAGATAGTAATAGATTGTATTCTCCTGTCCTACAGTCGGCCTCTCCCCTCCTGACGTGGCTGATAACAGATAGTAATAGATTGTATTCCCCTGTCCTACAGTCAGCCTCTCCCCTCCTGACGTGACTGATAACAGGTAGTAATAGATTGTATTCCCCTGTCCTACAGTCGGCCTCTCCCCTCCTGACGTGGCTGATAACAGATAGTAATAGATTGTAGTCACCTGTCCTACAGTCGGCCTCTCCCCTCCTGACATGGCTGATAACAGATAGTAATAGATTGTATTCCCCTGTCCTACAGTCGGCCTCTCCCCTCCTGACGTGGCTGATAACAGATAGTAATAGATTGTATTCCCCTGTCCTACAGTCGGCCTCTCCCCTCCTGACATGGCAGATAACAGATAGTAATAGATTGTATTCCCCTGTCCTACAGTCGGCCTCTCCCCTCCTGACATGGCTGATAACAGATAGTAATAGATTGTATTCCCCTGTCCTACAGTCGGCCTCTCCCCTCTTGACGTGGCTGATAACAGATAGTAATAGATTGTAGTCACCTGTCCTACAGTCGGCCTCTCCTCTCCTGACACGGCTGATAACAGATAGTAATAGATTGTATTCCCCTGTCCTACAGTCGGCCTCTCCCTCCTGACATGGCTGATAACAGATAGTAATAGATTGTATTCCCCTGTCCTACAGTCGGCCTCTCCCCTCCTGACATGGCTGATAACAGATAGTAATAGATTGTATTCCCCTGTCCTACAGTCGGCCTCTCCCCTCCTGACATGGCTGATAACAGATAGTAATAGATTGTATTCTCCTGTCCTACAGTCGGCCTCTCCTCTCCTGACATGGCTGATAACACATAGTAATAGATTGTATTCCCCTGTCCTACAGTCGGCCTCTCCTCTCCTGACGTGGCTGATAACAGATAGTAATAGATTGTATTCCCCTGTCCTACAGTCGGCCTCTCCCCTCCTGACGTGGCTGATAACAGATAGTAATAGATTGTATTCCCCTGTCCTACAGTCGGCCTCTCCTCTCCTGACATGGCTGATAACAGATAGTAATAGATTGTATTCACCTGTCCTACAGTCGGCCTCTACTCTCCTGACGTGGCTGATAACAGATAGTAATAGATTGTATTCCCCTGTCCTACAGTCAGCCTCTCCCCTCCTGACATGGCTGATAACAGATAGTAATAGATTGTATTCCCCTGTCCTACAGTCGGCCTCTCCCCTCCTGACGTGGCTGATAACAGATAGTAATAGATTGTATTCCCCTGTCCTACAGTCGGCCTCTCCCCTCCTGACATGGCTGATAACAGATAGTAATAGATTGTATTCCCCTGTCCTACAGTCGGCCTCTCCCCTCCTGACGTGGCTGATAACAGATAGTAATAGATTGTATTCCCCTGTCCTACAGTCGGCCTCTTCTCTCCTGACATGGCTGATAACAGATAGTAATAGATTGTATTCCTCTGTCCTACAGTCGGCCTCTCCCTCCTGACATGGCTGATAACAGATAGTAATAGATTGTATTCCCCTGTCCTACAGTCGGCCTCTCCTGACGTGGCTGATAACAGATAGTAATAGATTGTATTCCCCTGTCCTACAGTCGGCCTCTCCTGACATGGCTGATAACAGATAGTAATAGATTGTATTCCCCTGTCCTACAGTCGGCCTCTCCCCTCCTGACATGGCTGATAACAGATAGTAATAGATTGTATTCCCCTGTCCTACAGTCGGCCTCTCCCCTCCTGACGTGGCTGATAACAGATAGTAATAGATTGTAGTCCCTTGTCCTACAGTCGGCCTCTCCTCTCCTGACATGGCTGATAACAGATAGTAATAGATTGTATTCCCCTGTCCTACAGTCGGCCTCTCCCCTCCTGACATGGCTGATAACAGATAGTAATAGATTGTAGTCACCTGTCCTACAGTCGGCCTCTCCCTCCTGACATGGCTGATAACAGATAGTAATAGATTGTACTCCGTGTTTGTACCTGTTCAGTTCCGGTCTGTGCTTGGCGCTCGGGTCCATCCAGACGTTCTGCAGGTCACAGATATGAGGTTCATTCCCCTTTATAATAAAGAGAAGACGGACTTTCTTTAGATTTAGACATTTGACTTTCAGAGCTGTAGTCATGTGATCTGCAGGCTCTGAGATAATATGTCTGTCACTGTTATTATCATTGTGTATCCATGTTGTGACCAGTAGGTGGCGCAGTGTTCATATAGTACAGCACCACAAGGGAGATTAAAGCTCAGTCACCTCCAGGATACAATGTAACCACTGCTGGTATTGTGTGTATTGTGATGTATATCTGTGTGTATTGTGACTGTGATGTCATCAGTGTTGTCACCTGCAGGAAGACAAGCACATCATTAAAGAGCAGGACTCTGTCATATCTTCCAGGCGTCACAGTCAGGGGAATATTCTTACTGTCTTCCTGTAGTCGCCTTTCTGTGGTACAAAGAGTGGTCTGTGGGGCAGAACAGAGGATACAAGGTGTCAGCCTGTCAGTCACATGACCATCATTACATCTAATCCATTATATTGTAGCTGCAGTACACAATATACACCTATCACATATACAGTGCGCACATATACTGTATACCAAGGGCGCACAGTCATTATACAGGTTCCCCCCGATTACCCTCCCCATGTACCACCAGTTTGCAGGACAGAGGTCTCCAGTATACACATTCACTAGACATAACATACACACACACACACTGTACACACACACACTGTACACACACACACTGTACAAACACACTGTATACACACACACTGTACACACTGTATACACACACATAGTATACACACAGTATACACACACACACACCTGTATACACACACATAGTATACACACAGTACACACAAACACTGTACACACACACACTGTATACACACACTGTATACACACACTGTACACACACACACACACACACACACACACACACTGTACACACACACACTGTATACACACTACACACACTGTACACACACACAGTATACACACACACACTGTATACACACACATAGTATACACACAGTACACACAAACACTGTACACACACACTGTACACACACACTGTACACACACACTGTATACACACACTGTACACACACACACTGTATACACACTATACATACACACTGTACACACACACACACACACTGTATACACACACATAGTATACACACAGTACACACAAACACTGTACACACACACACTGTATACACACACTGTATACACACTGTACACACACACACACACACTGTACACACACACTGTACACACACACACACTGTATACACACTACACACACTGTACACACACACAGTATACACACACACACTGTATACACACACATAGTATACACACAGTACACACACACTGTATACACACACACACACTGTACACACACACTGTACACACACACACACTGTACACACACACTGTACACACACACTGTATACACACACTGTACACACACACTGTATACACACTATACATACACACTGTACACACACACAGTATACACACACACACACTGTATACACACACATAGTATACACACAGTACACACAAACACTGTATACACACACTGTACACAAACATACACACTGTACACACACACTGTATACACACTACACACACTGTACACACACACAGTTATACACACACACACTGTATACACACACATAGTATACACACAGTACACACAAACACTGTACACACACACACACACTGTACACACACACTGTATACACACTACACACACACTGTATACACACTGTACACACACACTGTGCATACACTGCACACACACACTGTGCACACACAAACACTACACACACTGTACACACGCACACACTGTGCACACACACTGTTATACACACATACTGTACACACACACTGTGCACACACACAAACACTACACACACTGTACACACACAGTATACACACACACACACTGTATACACACACATAGTATACACACAGTACACTCAAACACTGTACACACACACTGTATACACACACTGTACACACACACACACTGTACACACACACACTGTATACACACTACACACACTGTACACACACACAGTATACACACACACACACACACTGTATACACACACATAGTATACACACAGTACACACAAACACTGTACAAACACACTGTATACACACACACACACACACACACACACTGTACACACACACTGTATACACACTATACACACACACTGTACACACACACAGTATATACACACACATAGTATACACACAGTACACACAAACACTGTACACACACACTGTATACACACACTGTACACACACATACACACTGTACACACACACTGTATACACACTACACACACACTGTACACACACACAGTATACACACACATAGTATACACACAGTACACACAAACACTGTACACACACACACACACTGTATACACACTACACACACACATACACACACACTGTACACACACACTGTGCATACACTGCACACACACACTGTGCACGCACAAACACTACACACACTGTACACACGCCCACACTGTGCACACACACTGCACACACACTGTATACACACACTGTACACACACTGTATACACACATACTGTACACACACACTGTGCACACACACAAACACTACACACACTGTACACACAGTGTACACACACATAGTATACACACAGTACACAGACACTGTACACACACACACTGTACACACACACACTGTATACACACTGTATACACACACACTGTATACACACACTGTACACACACTGTACACACAAACACACTGTATACACACACTGTACACACACTGTACACACACACACTGTACACACACACTGTATACACACACACTGTACACACACACACTGTATACACACTGTACACACACTACACACACACTGTACACACACACACACACACTGTATACACACACTGTACACACACTGTTTACATACACTGTACACACACACTGTATACACATACACATTGTACATGCAAACACACTGTACACGCACACTGTATACACAGTACACACACACTGTATACACATGCACCCTGTACATACACACACTGTACACACACACACACACACACTGTATACACACACATAGTGTACACACAGTACACAGACACACACACTGTACAGTCATGGCCAAAAGTTTTGAGAATGACACAAATATTATATTTTCACATGATCTGCTGCCCTCTGGTTTTTATGTGTGTTTGTCAGATGTTTTTATCACATACAGAAATAGAATTGCATTCATATTATGAGTAACAGAAGCTTATATTGACAGTTAGAATGAGTTAATGCAGCAAGTCAATATTTGCAGTGTTGACCCTTCTTCTTCAGGACCTCTGCAATTCTCCCTGGCATGCTCTCAATCAACTTCTGGACCAAATCCTGACTGATAGCAGTCCATTCTTGCAGAATCAATGCTTTCATTTTGTCTGAATTTGTTGGTTTTTGTTTGTCCACCCGTCTCTTGATGATTGACCACAAGTTCTCAATGGGAGTTTCCAGGCCATGGACCCAAAATCTCTATGTTTTGTTCCCTGAGCCATTTAGTTATCACCTTTGCTTTATGGCAAGGTGCTCCATCATGCTGGAAAAGGCATTGTTGAGCGCCAAACTGCTCTTGGACGGTTGGGAGAAGTTGCTCTTGGAGGACATTCTGGTAACATTCTTTATTCATGGCTGTGTTTTTAGGCAAGACTGTGAGAGAGCCGATTCCCTTGGCTGAGAAGCAACCCCACACATGAATGGTTTCAGGATGCTTTACAGTTGGCATGAGACAAGACTGGTGGTAGCGCTCACCTCTTCTTCTCCGAATAAGCTGTTTTCCAGATGTTCCAAACAATGGAAAAGGGGATTCATCAGAGAAAATGACTTTCCCCCAGTCCTCAGCAGTCCACTCCCTGTACCTTTTGCAGAATATCAGTCTGTCCCTGATGTTTTTTCTGGAGAGAAGTGGCTTCTTTGCTGCCCTCCTTGAGACCAGGCCTTGCTCCAAGAGTCTCCGCCTCACAGTGCGTGCAGATGCACTCACACCTGCCTGCTGCCATTCCTCAGCAAGCTCTGCACTGCTGGTAGCCCCATCCCGCAGCTGAAACACTTTTAAGAGACGGTCCTGCCGCTTGTGGTCTTTCTTGGGTGCCCTGGAGCCTTTTTGGCACCAATGGAACCTCTCTCCTTGAAGTTCTTGATGATGCCATAGATTGTTGACTGAGGTGCAATCTTTCTAGCTGCAATACTCTTCCCAGTTAGGCCATGTTTGTGCAGTGCAATGATGACTGCACGTGTTTCTTTAGAGATAACCATGGTTAACAGAAGAGAAACAATGATGGCAAGCACCAGCCTCCTTTTAAAGTGTCCAGTGGTGTCATTCTTACTTAATCATGACAGATTGATCTCCAGCCCTGTCCTCATCAACACCCACACCTGTGTTAATGGAGCAATCACTGAAACGATGTTAGGTGGTCCTTTTAAGGCAGGGCTGCAATGATGTTGAAATGTGTTTTGGGGGATAAAGTTCATTTTCTAGGCAAATATTGACTTTGCAAGTAATTGCTGTTAAGCTGATCACTCTTTATAACATTCTGGAGTATATGCAAATTGCCATTAGAAAAACTGAAGCAGTAGACTTTGTAAAAATTAATATTTGTATCATTCTCAAAACTTTTGGCCATGACTGTATACACACACACACACACCCTGTACACACACAGTACACACACTGTATACACACATGGTACACCTACATTACACAGCACCAAACCACCTACCTCGTCCCCCCCACCTACCACCAGTTTGCTGGACATAGAGCTCCACAGCATCTTGGTCTGAGCGGCTTCGTCCAGCGCCTGGCTGATAAATGTCTGTAATCGCACAAATGCAGCAATGGAATCCGAGAGAGATGTGTCCTGTACATACAAGAAAGCCGGGCGATCAGCGGCCGTCACTGTGTGTGTATAGTATACAATACAGTCCTCCTACTGCACTCGTACCCAAGAGCTTGTAATCTTATAATAGACTGCATGGGGAGTAGTCATCATCCACATGGCGCCGGAGGCTTACACTATATCTACGTACATACCCTCCAAGTCATGTCACTACAGATCTGGATACAGCTGATCCAGTGCAGGTGACATCAGAGGAGTCAGAGACGTATATCAGTGACATCAGAGAAGTCAGTGACATCTATCAGTGACATCAGAGGAGTCAGAGACGTCTATTAGTGACATCAGAGGAGTCAGAGACGTATATCAGTGACATCAGAGAAGTCAGTGACATCTATCAGTGACATCAGAGAAGTCAGTGACATCTATCAGTGACATCAGAGGAGTCAGAGACGTCTATCAGTGACATCAGAGGAGTCAGAGACGTCTATCAGTGACATCAGAGAAGTCAGTGACATCTATCAGTGACATCAGAGGAGTCAGAGGCGTCTATCAGTGACATCAGAGAAGTCAGTGACTATCAGAGACATCAGAGAAGTCAGTGACATCTATCAGTGACATCAGAGAAGTCAGTGACATCGATCAGTGACATCAGTTGTATCAGTGACATCAGTGACACCAGTGACATCTGTTGTATCAGTGACATCAGTGATACAACTGATGTCACTGATACAACTGATGCCACTGATGTCACTGATACAACTGATGTCACTGATACAACTGATGTCACTGATGTCACTGATACAACTGATGACACTGATGTCACTGATACAACTGATGTCACTGATACAACTGATGACACTGATGTCACTGATACAACTGATGACACTGATGTCACTGATACAACTGATGACACTGATGTCACTGATACAACTGATGTCACTGATACAACTGATGACACTGATGTCACTGATACAACTGATGACACTGATGTCACTGATACAACTGATGTCACTGATACAACTGATGTCACTGATGTCACTGATACAACTGATGACACTGATGTCACTGATACAACTGATGACACTGATGTCACTGATACAACTGATGTGACAATCAGGCATCATTTGATAGAAGTAGTGACCTGAAATCTAACGGAGCATTTACAAAATGGTAGATTCAGCTCTGGCTGTGAATGGAGTAGAGGAGATAATGTAAGAAGCAGAGCACTGTGTCCATGCAGTGCTGTACCTTCACAAGCGCTCCGCCCAGGCGTGTCAGTAATAGTGAATATTGCTGCAGGTGATTCCTGAAGGGCTCAACAAGGACCCTCTGCAGCATCACATGGACAGGGGGCTCCGATCGCTCCCCAATCAGCTGCAAGAGGACTTTCTTATTTCCCTTCCAGTAGCTGCTGCAGAAAACAGGAAATAGAAACATTTCAGGAGAGAAAAATCAAAGAAACAACAGAATCACCGAGTAACATGGGCGGCAGCCACCCAGCTTTCCCTGAGCCCTGCATGGTATAACTGGGAAGATTGCCATTAAGAAGACTAGGAGAGCCGGTAATATATCATATTCACCCAGCTTTCTGGAGACTCTATAAGAGAATTCAGGAGACTAGAAGGTCTGGATAACAACCCCTGTGAGAGCAGTAGTAGACGCCATGACACACAGCTTTTCCAGGATGGGAATGTCCCCTCTTTACATAGTGATATATTTTCCATCCTTGGGCTGCTGCACAATTAGGCAGATTTGGGATTCAGGACTCTTGGAAAGATGGGTGAGAACCCTGTGGGAGCACAAATGGTGGTCACATGGGTTGTCACCCAGCTTTCCCTGGCACAGAGAAATGATGGACGCTCCTGCAGGAGAGGACAAGTCCAGGATTTACATTTACTGGGAAATCTGGACTTTATGGTAAAGATTTTTATCGTGGGTATGAGGTGGGTTGCCAGTCTCCCTCCCCTTCTGGGTCTCCTCCCCTCCTGGGTCTCCGCCCCTCCTGACTCTCCGCCCCTCCTGGGTCTCCTCCCCTCCTGACTCTCCACCCCTTCTGGGTCTCCTCCCCTCCTGACTTTCCGCCTCTCCTGACTCTCCGCCCCTCAAGAGTCTCCTCCCCTCCTGACTCTCCGCCCTTCCTGAGTCTCCTACACTCCGAGTCTCCTCCCCTTCTGGGTCTCCTCCCCTCCTGACTCTCCGCCTCTCCTCCCCTCATGAGTCTCCTCCCCTCACGGGTCTCCTCACCTCCCGAGTCTCCTCCCCTTCTGGGTCTCCTCCCCTCCTGAGTCTCCTCCCCTTCTGGGTCTCCTCCCCTCCCGAGTCTCCGCCTCTCCTGACTCTCCGCCCCTCACGAGTCTCCTCCCCTCCTGAGTCTCCGCCCCTCCTGGGTCTCCTCCCCTCCTGGGTTTCCTCCCCTCCTGACTCTCCGCCTCTCCTGACTCTCCTCCCCTCCTGACTCTCCTCCCCTCCTGACTCTCCACCCCTTCTGGGTCTCCTCCCCTCCTGACTTTCCGCCTCTCCTGACTCTCCGCCCCTCAAGAGTCTCCTCCCCTCCCTGACTCTCCGCCCTTCCTGAGTCTCCTACACTCCGAGTCTCCTCCCCTTCTGGGTCTCCTCCCCTCCTGACTCTCCGCCTCTCCTCCCCTCATGAGTCTCCTCCCCTCACGGGTCTCCTCACCTCCCGAGTCTCCTCCCCTTCTGGGTCTCCTCCCCTCCCGAGTCTCCTCCCCTTCTGGGTCTCCTCCCCTCCCGAGTCTCCGCCTCTCCTGACTCTCCGCCCCTCACGAGTCTCCGCCCCTCCTGGGTCTCCTCCCCCTCCTGGGTCTCCTCCCCTCCTGGGTTTCCTCCCCTCCTGACTCTCCGCCTCTCCTGACTCTCCTCCCCTCCCTGACTCTCCTCCCCCTCCCGAGTCTCCTCCCCTTTACCTTGACTGTTTCGCCGATTTTTCAAATCCTCTCATCACCAGAAAATTAGTAAATGCAGCGAAGTATCTGCAGGAAAGATGGAAAGAGGATTCATACAAAATACTCTGTGCTGCTGTGGGCATCCTGATGAGACTGAATGTTACAAAGTTACCTTCCTCTTAAAGGGGTGATCTCATTAATAAAGTCTAATCTGCATAGAATGTGAAGTTCTTTCTTACAATGTAGCAGGTAATAGGCTGGATACAATTGTAACAACCCCTCAGCTGTGTTAGGGTGACCTAAGTGAAATACACATGGTTTCGCTACACGGCACATCACAGGTGTGAATAAGGCTCATGGGTGTGTAAATTAGGTTACTTGGGTGACAACCCTTGTAGGCTGAGACTAATTCTCACTTGTTGTCACCCAGCTTTCCCAAAACTGAAATGCTGAAAAGCTTGTACAGCAGGGATGGAGCGGACACGTGGTACTCTGCAGACAGGACGTATCCCGGCTGGTGACTCACACAGAGGACGGAGCATGTGAACGCGTACGGCCGAGGCATCTACGGTATGTGCAGCGCTATTTATAGAGAAGTGGGCAAAAGGAGAAAACCCAGACACTGTATCTAAAGGCAGCCTGTGACTGAGCATAAACAATGTTACATGTGTATAGAACCCGCCTGTACAGTCAGGGCTCAGCCCCTGTAATACGCACCCACCTGCGTACACCTCCAGGAAGCTGCTCTGCTCAGTCAGGAGGTACAGCTCCAGGGCGCCCCCGCTGGCTGCTCACAGGATTGCTTTAGTGTTTGGAAACATCCAGCAGTCAGATCCCAAATACCATGGAACCGCTCATTGAGAAGCTTCAGCATCTTCAAGTAGTCATTCCCTAAATCTGGAACATCTGGGGAGAATAGTGACAATGTGAGAGTACCAGGGGGTGGAGCTGTGACAACCTCTCACACATGATATATACAGCTGGGTGTCAGTAGTAATAGATGAATAGCTGTACTGTAGTATAAGGTGTGCGGATCTCATGTCTGATCACATGTCATTATATTATATCAGTGATGTCAGTAACAGGGGGCGGGGCTGTGACAACCTCTCACACATGATATATACAGCTGGGTGTCAGTAGTAATAGATGAATAGCTGTACTGTAGTATAAGGTGTGCGGATCTCATGTCTGATCACATGTCAGTATATCAGTGATGTCAGTAACAGGGGCGGGGCTGTGACAACCTCTCACACATGATATATACAGCTGGGTGTCAGTAGTAATAGATGAATAGCTGTACTGTAGTATAAGGTGTGCGGATCTCATGTCTGATCACATGTCATTATATTATATCAGTGATGTCAGTAACAGGGGCGGGGCTGTGACAACCTCTCACACATGATATATACAGCTGGTTGTCAGTAGTAATAGATGAATAGCTGTACTGTAGTATAAGGTGTGCGGATCTCATGTCTGATCACATGTCATTATATTATATCAGTGATGTCAGTAACAGGGGGCGGGGCTGTGACAGCCTCTCACACATGATATATACAGCTGGTTGTCAGTAGTAATAGATGAATAGCTGTACTGTAGTATAAGGTGTGCGGATCTCATGTCTGATCACATGTCATTATATCAGTGATGTCAGTAACAGGGGGCGGGGCTGTGACAACCTCTCACACATGATATATACAGCTGGTTGTCAGTAGTAATAGATGAATAGCTGTACTGTAGTATAAGGTGTGCGGATCTCATGTCTGATCACATGTCATTATATTATATCAGTGATGTCAGTAACAGGGGGCGGGGGCTGTGACAACCTCTCAGACATGATATATACAGCTGGGTGTCAGTAGTAATAGATGAATAGCTGTACTGTAGTATAAGGTGTGCGGATCTCATGTCTGATCACATGTCATTATATCAGTGATGTCAGTAAAGTAACAGGGGGCGGGGCTGTGACAACCTCTCACACATGATATATACAGCTGGTTGTCAGTAGTAATAGATGAATAGCTGTACTGTAGTATAAGGTGTGCGGATCTCATGTCTGATCACATGTCATTATATTATATCAGTGATGTCAGTAACAGGGGGCGGGGCTGTGACAACCTCTCAGACATGATATATACAGCTGGGTGTCAGTAGTAATAGATGAATAGCTGTACTGTAGTATAAGGTGTGCGGATCTCATGTTTGATCACATGTCATTATATTATATCAGTGATGTCAGTAACAGGAGGCGGGGCTGTGACAACCTCTCGAGACATGATATATACAGCTGGTTGTCAGTAGTAATAGATGAATAGCTGTACTGTAGTATAAGGTGTGGATCTCATGTCTGATCACATGTCATTATATTATATCAGTGATGTCAGTAACAGGGGCGGGGCTGTGACAACCTCTGAGACATGATATATACAGCTGGTTGTCAGTAGTAATAGATGAATAGCTGTACTGTAGTATAAGGTGTGCGGATCTCATGTCTGATCACATGTCATTATATCAGTGATGTCAGTAACAGGGGGCGGGGCTGTGACAACCTCTCACACATGATATATACAGCTGGTTGTCAGTAGTAATAGATGAATAGCTGTACTGTAGTATAAGGTGTGCAGATCTCATGTCTGACACATGGGAGGGGGCGGAATAATATAATAAAAGGATGTAGTAGGGTGGATCTATCTGATCATATGTTATTATATTATATCAGTGATGTCAGTAACAGGGGCGGGGCTGTGACAACCTCTCACACATGATATATACAGCTGGTTGTCAGTAGTAATAGATGAATAGCTGTACTGTAGTATAAGGTGTGCGGATCTCATGTCTGATCACATGTCATTATATTATATCAGTGATGTCAGTAACAGGGGGCGGGGGCTGTGACAACCTCTCAGACATGATATATACAGCTGGTTGTCAGTAGTAATAGATGAATAGCTGTACTGTAGTATAAGGTGTGCGGATCTCATGTCTGATCACATGTCATTATATCTGTGATGTCAGTAACAGGGGCGGGGCTGTGACAACCTCTCACACATGATATATACAGCTGGGTGTCAGTAGTAATAGATGAATAGCTGTACTGTAATATAAGGTGTTGACTTAGAGGGATTGATTACTTACCTGTGAACTGTAATAATCGGTTTAGGACAATGGTGTTGATCTGGGACAGTGATGATAAAAAATCTTCCTCCGATTTCCTGAGATTTTCCAATTCCGTACTGATGATATTCTGTACATGAGAATTATACAGATATACAGAGCGCGGTCACGTTATTATATACTGTACCTATTATACAGATATACAGAGCGCGGTCACGTTATTATATACTGTACCTATTATACAGATATACAGAGCGCGGTCACGTTATTATATACTGTACCTATTATACAGATATACAGAGCGCGGTCACGTTATTATATACAGTACCTATTATACAGATATACAGAGCGCGGTCACGTTATTATATACAGTACCTATTATACAGATATACAGAGCGCGGTCACGTTATTATATACAGTACCTATTATACAGATATACAGAGCGCGGTCACGTTATTATATACTCCGTTATACAGATATACAGAGCGCGGTCACGTTATTATATACCCATTATACAGTGTTAGGCCAGAATGTAATAGACTGTCATCCAGCATCATTAATTCTCATCTGACCCTTTCTTCATCTTCCATCCTCAGGTATGTCCCCCATTTGGGCTCAGATATTGATACACTACTGCTTCATTCACACCAACATCTCTGCTTGCGGTTATTGTCATTTATCCTGGTGTGATGTTATCCCCTTTGTTTTTACCATATGAGCTTTGAAGTCACTGTCTCCGTCCCGTGCTGTCTCCGTCCCGTGCTGTCTCCATTCCCTGCTGTCTCTGTCCCCTGCTGTCTCCGTCCCCTGATGTCTCCGTCCCCTGATGTCTCCGTCCCCTGATGTCTCTGTCCCCTGCTGTCTCCATTCCCTGCTGTCTCCGTCCCGTGCTGTCTCCGTCCCGTGCTGTCTCCATTCCCTGCTGTCTCTGTCCCCTGCTGTCTCCGTCCCCCTGATGTCTCCGTCCCCTGCTGTCTCCATTCCCTGCTGTCTCCGTCCCCTGCTGTCTCCGTCCCTTGCTGTCTCCGTCCCCTGCTGTCTCCGTCCCCTGCTGTCTCCGTCCCCCTGCTGTCTCTGTCCCCTGCTGTCTCCGTCCCCTGCTGTCTCTGTCCCCTGCTGTCTCTGTCCCCTGCTGTCTCCGTCCCCTGATGTCTCCGTCCCTTGCTGTCTCCGTCCCCTGCTGTCTCCGTCCCCTGCTGTCTCCGTCCCCTGCTGTCTCCGTCCCCTGCTGTCTCTGTCCCCTGCTGTCTCCGTCCCCTGCTGTCTCTGTCCCCTGCTGTCTCCGTCCCCTGCTGTCTCTGTCCCCTGCTGTCTCCGTCCCCTGCTGTCTCTGTCCCCTGCTGTCTCCGTCCCCTGCTGTCTCTGTCCCCTGCTGTCTCCGTCCCCTGCTGTCTCCATTCCCTGCTGCTCCTCCAGCCCTTTTTCTCACCTGACCCTTCCTTGCATTCTCAGATTCTATCTCTATATTTCCACAGCCCTATTCACACCTGATACACACAAATTAAATGTATTGCTATCTAGTATAAATATAAGGCCACTGGTCAATTTGACATAAGCCAATTTGCAGACTCAAAGTGAAGCTCTAAGTCTCAGACCAGAATTAGGCCGAAAGTAACAACCACTAAAATAAAACCTATCTATTGTCTAACAGAAACGCTTCTCGCTATAATCACTGTTGTCCTTCCCATACTTGGAAAAACCGCTCTACCACCCCAAACCAGCCATGTCACTAAGAATATCTTTATCTCTCCATCTATCCTACCGCACCATCTGCCCTTCTCTGCACAGCTACTCACACACCTACAAGCCCCAGACACACACAACCTCCCCGCACTCTCCTCCTTACACCTGCTATCCCTCTCCCTGCTAGAACATAAACTGAGACGTTACAGAACGCCTCTGGAAGAAAAGCCACTCCCAGGAGGACTTCATCAGGTATAAAGAGGCAGTTCTCACATTCAAGAACGCACTCACCTAATATCTAATATCTGCCCGATCCCGCAACCCCAAACAGCTATTCACTACCTATTCACAAAACTGACACCATCAGAGACAGTCTCACCCTACACCCCCGACAACCACTCTACCCAACTGCTCGGTGCTCTTCATCTCTATCCTGTTTCTCCACCATCACTGATGAAAAGCTCTCCACCCTAATCTCTAAATCCCACCTCACCTCCTGTGCACTCGACCCGATCCAGTCACATCTCATCCCCAAACTCTCTGAAGTCATTATTCCTGCCCTAACCCATCTCTTCAACCTATCCCTAACCAATGGATCCTTCCCTTCTGCCTTCAAACATGCTACCGTCACACCTATACTTAAGAAACCCTCCCTGAACCTGTCCTCTCCAGCCAACTATCGCCCCATCTCGCCGCTCCCGTACGCCTCTAACCTGCTGGAGCAACACGTCCACTCCGAACTGTCCTCCTATCTCTCGTCCAATGTGCTCTGTGACAGACTACAATCAGTCTTCAGACCCCAACACTCCACAGAAACTGCCCTGACCAAGGTCACTAATGACTCCGTGGTTAGCACTGCAGCCGTGCAGCGCTGGAGTCCTGGGTTTGAATCCTGCCAAGGACAACATCTGCAAGGAGATTGTATGTTCTCCCCGTGTTTGCGTGGATTTACTCCGGGTACTCCAGTTTTTCTCCCACACTCCAAAGACATACTGATAATGTCTGTAAAGTGCTGCAGAATATGATGAAGTACGCACAATAAATAAATGACCTACTAACTGCCAAAGCCAAACGTCACTCCTCCGTCCTCCTCCTCCTCCTCCGTCCTCCTCCTCCTCCTCCTCCTCTGTCCTCCTCCTCCTCTGTCCTCCTCCTCTGTCCTCCTCCTCCTCCTCTGTCCTCCTCCTCCTCTGTCCTCCTCCTCCTCCTCTGTCCTCCTCCTCCTCTCCTCTGCCTTTGACACAGTCGACCATTCCCTCCTGTTAGAAACGCTTTCATCCCTTGGCATCTCAGACCTGGCCCTTTCCTGGATCTCCTCATACCCTCACCAACCGCACATTCAGCGTCTCCCACTCACACTCCACCTCCCCACCACGCCCTCTTTCTGTAGGTGTCCCCCAAGGCTCCGTCCTAGGACCCCTTCTGTTCTCCATCTACACCCTCGGCCTCGGCCAACTCATAGAATCCCATGGTTTCCGCTACCATTACTATGCTGACGACACCCAAATATATCTCTCTGGACCAGACATTACCTCCCTGCTGTCAGAGTCCCAGAATGTCTCGCAGCCGTAGCCTCCTTTCTCTCCTCCCCGCTTTCTCAAGCTCAACATGGAGAAAACGGAGTTCATAATCTTCACCCCTCCACGCACCACCCCCCTACCTGACCCATCTATCAAAATTAATGGAACCGCTCTCACCCCAGTCCCACAGGCCCGCTGCCTTGGTATAACCTTAGACTCTGACCTATCCTTCAAGCCGCATATTCAGCAGGGGTCACTGCAGTCTTGTATTAGACACATCTGGTAGCCCCTGGGCCATTTTCACTCTGCAATGTGTCAGTCAGCCCTCACGCACCTTCATGGCCAACATTCACCTCTCTCATCAATGGCGCTTGCAGTTTCCATGTCAGTTAATCCCAATGTCACCATTTGTCTGCTCACCATACACTTCCCCCAGAGCAGCGCTCACCC
>CAMRHE010000845.1:105000-115000 GCA_947044405.1 Leptodactylus fallax | reverse complement strand
GGCGGTGGTGACAGTAGTGTTATTGGAGGCTGTACAGATGGCGGTGGGGGGGGGGTGTTATTGAGTTTGTACAGATGGCGGTGGGTGACAGTAGTGTTAGCTGGGGGGTTGTACAGATGGCGGTGGTGACAGTAGTGTTATTGGGGTTGTACAGGTGGTGTAGACAGTAGTGCATAGGGGGTTGTACAGGTATGTGTGGTGACAGTAGTGTTATTGGAGAAGGTGTATAGGTGGCGGTGTGGTGACAGTAGTGTTATTGGAGGTTGTACAGATGGCGGTAGAGTAGTAGTGTTAGTTGGGGGTTGTACAGACATGTGTGGTGAGGTAGGGGTGCTATTGGAGGCTGTACAGATGGCTGTGTGGTGATGTAGTGTTATTGGGGGTTGGCAGATAGTGTGTGGTGACAGTAGTGTTACTGGGGGTTGTACAGATGAAGTGTGTGGTGAGGTTATTGGGGTTGCACGTGATGGCGGTGTAAGGACAGTAGTGTTATTGGAGGTTGTACAGATGGCGGTGTGGTGACAGTAGTGTTATTGGTGGTTGTACAGATGAAGTTGTGTGTGACAGTAGTGTTATTGAGGCTGTGGAGCAGATGGCGGTGGTGACAGAGTATTGGGGGCTGTACAGATGGCGGTAAGGGACAGTAGTGTTACTGGGGGTTGTACAGAGATGTGTGGTGACAGTAGGTAAGGTTGGGGTTGTGCTGGTGTGATGGGCTGTGTGGTGACAGTAGTGTTAGCTGAGGCTGTACAGATGTATGTGTGGTGACAGTAGCAGCATAGGTTGTACAGATGGCGGTGGGTGACAGGTGTTATTGGGGGTTGTACAGGTGGTGGTGTGGTGACAGTAGTGTTATTGGGGGCTGCACACATGGCGTGTGGTGACAGTAGTGCTATTGAGGTTGTACAGATGGCTAGTGTGGTGACAGTAGTGTTATTGAGGTTGTACAGATGGCGGTGTGGTACAGTAGTGTTATTGAGGTTGTACAGAGGGCGGTGTGGTGACTGTAGTGTATTGGAGGTTGTACAGATGGCGGTGTGGTGACAGTAGTTTGTTATGTTATTGGAGGCTGTATGATGGCGGTGTGTGACAGTAGTGTTATTGGAGGCTGTATAGATGTAGGTGTGGTGATAGTAGTGTTATTGGAGGCTGTCAGATGGTTGTGTGGTGACAGTAGTGTTATTGGAGGTTGTACAGATGGCGGTGTGGTGACAGTAGTGTTATTGGAGGTTGTACAGATGTATGTGTGGTGACAGTAGTTTTTATGGAGGTTGTACAGATGACGGTGTGTGACAGTAGGCTTATGGAGGGTGCATAGATGGCGGTGTGGTGACAGTAGTATTATTGGAGGCTGTACATGGCTTTTGTGGGGTGACAGTAGTATTATTGGATTGTACAGATGATGGTGTGGTGACAGTAGTGCTATTGGAGGTGGTACAGTATGGCGTGTGGTGACAGTAGTGTTATTGGAGGCTGTACACATGATGGTGGTGGTGTGACAGTAGTGTTATTGGAGGTTGTACAGATAGAGTGTGTGGTGACAGTAGTGTTATTGGAGGTTGTACAGATGATGTGTGGTGACAGTAGTGTTATTGGAGGTGGTCCACATGGCGGTATGGTGATGTAGTGTTATTGGAGGTTGTATAGATGGCGGTGTGGTGACAGTAGTGTTATTGAGGTTGTACAGATGGCGATGTGGTGACAGTTGTTGGTGGGGGCTGTACAGATGCAGGTGTGGTGACAGTAGTGTTATTGGGGCTTGTACAGATGTAGGTGTGGTGACAGTAGTGTTATTGGGGCTGTACAGATGGCGGTGTGGTGACATAGTGTTTGGGGGATGCTACAGTGGCGGTGTGGTGATAGTAGTGTTATTGGAGGTTGTACAGATGGCGGTGTGGTGACAGTAGTGCTATTGGGGGTTGTACAGATTTAAGTGTGTGGTGATTGTGCAGGGGTGTTATTGAGGCTGTACAGATGGCGGTGTGGTGACAGTAGTGTTATTGGGGGTTGTACAGATGATGGTGTGGTGACAGTAGTGTTACTGGGGGTTGTACAGATGGCGGTGTGGTGACAGCAGTGTTATTGGGTTGCATGATATGTAGGGACAGTAGTGTTATTGAGGCTGTACAGATTTACGGTGTGGTGACAGTAGTGTTATTGGTGGTTGTACAGATGGCAGGGGGGGGGGTGGGGTGACAGTAGTGGGGACGCTTATTGGGGTTGTACAGGTGGTGGTGGGGTGACAGTGTGTTATTGGGGGGTTGTACAGATGGCTGTGTGGTGACAGTAGTGTTATTGGAGGCTGTACAGATGCATGTGTATGACAGTAGTGGAGTTATTGAGGCTGTACAGGTGGAGGAATGGTGACAGTAGTGTTATTGGAGGCTGTACAGATGCCATGTGTGGTGACAGTGGTGTTATTGGAGGTTGTACAGATGATGTTGTGGTGACAGTAGTCTTATTAGGCAATGTAAGATGGCAATGTGGTGACAGTAGTGTTATTGGAGGCTGTACAGATGGGCCTGTAGACAGTCGTGTTGGCTGGAGGTTGTATAGATGGCGGTGTGGTGACAGTAGTGTTATTGGAGGTTATACAGATGGCGGTGTAGACAGTAGTGTTATTGAGGCTGGGGGGTACAGGTGGTGGTGTGACAGTAGTGTTATTGAGGCTGTACAGATGGCGGTGTGGGTGACAGTAGTGTTATTGGAGGTTGTACAGATGGCGGTGGTGACAGTAGTGTTATTGGAGGTTGTACAGATGGCGGTGTGTGGTGGACAGTAGGTTAGCTGAGGTTGTAGGCCTTCCTGAATAGGGGAGTTCTGTGGGCCTTCTTGAAGCTTGTGACTGTGGGGTCAGTCTTATGTGTTCAATGAGTTCCAGAGTGGGGGAGATGCCCGGGAGAAGTCTTGGAGACGTTTGTGTGTGAGGAGCGGATGGAGCAGAGTGGAGTAGGAGGCTCTTGGAGGATCGGAGGGCATATTGCGTGGGTGGCATATGTGGAGATTAGGTTGAGATATATGAGTGGGACAGGTTGTGGATAGTTTTAGTGTCAGCGTTAGGTAGTTTGATCTCTATTCCTCATGGGCGATGGGTAGCCAGTGAAGGGATTGGCAGAGGGCGGCCGATACAACAGGGGAGAGGTTTGGTTGGCGAGCAGCACAGTTTAAGGTGGACTGGAGGGGGCGAGAGTGTTAGCTGGGAGGCCATGGAGAAGAGTGTTACAGTAGTCTAGGCGGAGATTGGAGGGCATTGACTAGCATCTTTGTAGTTTCAGGGGTGAGGAAGGAGCGGATTCCGGTGGATGTTCTTCAGTTGGAGGCGGCAGGAGGTGTTGAGGGCTTGGATGTGTGAGACTTGAAGGATAGGTCAGAGTCTAAGGTCTTGTGGGACTGGGGTGAGAGTGGTTCCATTAGTTTTGATAGAGCTGATCGTGTAAATGGGCTAAGTAAGGAGGGGGGAAAGATTATGAACTCGCTTTCCATTTGAGTTTGAGAAAGTGGGAGGAGAGAAAGGAGGCTACGGCTGTAAGACATTCTGGGACTCTGACAACAGGGAGGTAAACAGTCTGGTCCAGAGAGATATATGTGGGTGTCATTATTGTAGCATTTTCTAGCATATGATGTACATTATGATTATATATATGATAAATATTTACATGTTTGAGATATTTGTCTATAGCTTCTGACTCACAAGGTCCAAGGTCACACACAGCTACAACTCTGTACCTGTCGTCAGTCCTGACACTACACCTGCACACAGGAACTGTATTGACATGCCTTGTCCTACAGTCGGCCTCTCCCCTCCTGACATGGCTGATAACAGATAGTAATAGATTGTAGTCCCTGTCCTACAGTCGGCCTCTCCCCTCCTGACATGGCTGATAACAGATAGTAATAGATTGTATTCCCCTGTCCTACAGTCGGCCTCTCCTCTCCTGACATGGCTGATAACAGAAAAATAGTAATAGATTGTAGTCACCTGTCCTACAGTCGGCCTCTCCGCCCCCCCCCTCTCCTGACAGTGGCTAATAACAGATAGTAATAGTTGTATTCCCCTGTCCTACAGTCGGCCTCTCCCCCCCCCCCCCCCCCCGGCCCCCTCCCCCCCCCTCTCCTCCTGACATGGCTGATAACAGATAGTAATAGATTGTATTCCCCTGTCCTACAGTCTGCCTCTCCCCTCCTGACATGGCTGATAACAGATAGTAATACCCCCACAGCCGGCCCCCCCACACGGCTGGATGTAATAGATTGTATTCCCCTGCTCCAAGATGTTGAGTTGTTTTGTCCTACAGTCAGCCTCTCCCCTCCTGACATGGCTGATAACAGATACTAATAGATTGTATTCCCCTGTCCTACAGTCGGCCTCCTCCCCCTCCTGACATGGCTGATAACAGATAGTAATAGATTGTATTCCCCTGTCCTACAGTCGGCCTCTCCCTCCTGAGGAGGGAGAGAGGCCGACTGTAGGAGAGAGGAATACAATCTATTACTATCTGTTATCAGCCATGTCAGGAGGGGAGAGGCCAACTGTAGGACAGGAGAATACAATCTATTACTATCTGTTATCTGCCATGTCAGGAGAGGAGAGGCCGACTGTAGGACAGGGAAATACAATCTATTACTATCTGTTATCAGCCATGTCAGTAGAGGAGAGGCCGACTGTAGGACAGGGGAATACAATCTATTACTATCTGTTATCAGTCATGTCAGGAGGGGAGAGGCCGACTGTAGGACAGGGGAATACAATCTATTACTATCTGTTATCAGCCGTGTCAGGAGAGGCCGACTGTAGGACAGGGGAATACAATCTATTACTATCTGTTATCAGCCATGTCAGGAGGGGAGAGGCCGACTGTAGGACAGGGGAATACAATCTATTACTATCTGTTATCAGCCATGTCAGGAGAGGAGAGGCCGACTGTAGGACAGGGGAATACAATCTATTACTATCTGTTATCAGCCACATCAGGAGGGGAGAGGCCGACTGTAGGACAGGGGAATACAATCTATTACTATCTGTTATCAGTCATGTCAGGAGAGGCCGACTGTAGGACAGGGGAATACAATCTATTACTATCTGTTATTAGCCATGTCAGGAGGGGGAGAGTCCGACTGTAGGACGGGGGAATACAATCTATTACTATCTGTTATCAGCCACGTCAGGAGAGGAGAGGCTGACTGTGGGACAGGGGAATACAATCTATTACTATCTGTTATCAGCCACGTCAGGAGAGGAGAGGCCGACTGTAGGACAGGGGAATACAATCTATTACTATCTGTTATCAGCCACGTCAGGAGGGGAGAGGCCGACTGTAGGACAGGGGAATACAATCTATTACTATCTGTTATCAGCCATGTCAGGAGGGGAGAGGCCGACTGTAGGACAGGGGAATACAATCTATTACTATCTGTTATCAGCCATGTCAGGAGGGGAGAGGCCGACTGTAAGACAGGAGAATACAATCTATTACTATGTGTTATCAGCCATATCAGGAGGGGAGAGGCCGACTGTAGGACAGGGGAATACAATCTATTACTATCTGTTCTCAGCCATGTCAGGAGAGGAGAGTCCGACTGTAGGACAGGTGACTACAATCTATTACTATCTGTTATCAGCCATATCAGGAGAGGAGAGGCCGACTGTAGGACAGGGGAATCCAATCTATTACTATCTATTATCAGGCTTGGGTCTGATGTTAATAATTTAGTTTTACTTATTTATTGTTCGCTCATTGTATTCTATGGAATTGTGAAAAAGTGAACAGGACAAATCTGTACACCCCCCTCATCTGTTATAGGGGGTCTGGTCTAGGTTGTAATATTATTAATCTCCTATTACAGTATCTCTATTAGTCAGTCATTCCTTACAATTATTCTGTAATGGGTTGTTTGGGTTGATCTTTAGTGCCGGTTCTCGGAGAGGGTGGGGAAGACATTTGTACTAAAGATCTCAGGCATGTCCATGCAGTTCACTGTGTGCAGGTGCGGTGTCGGGACTGACGACAGGTACAGGATTTGTAGCTGTGTGTGACCTTGGACCTTGTGAGTCAAGCTATAGACAAATATCTCAAACATGTAAATATTTATCATATATAATCATAATGTACATCATATGCTAGAAAATGCTACAATGACGACACCCACATATATCTCTCTGGACCAGACATTACCTCCCTGTTGTCAGAGTCCCAGAATGTCTCGCAGCCGTAGCCTCCTTTCTCTCCTCCCACTTTCTCAAGCTCAACATGGAGAAAGCGGAGTTCATAATCTTCACCCCTCCTCGCACGGCCCCCCTACCTGATCCATCTATCAAAACTAATGGAACCACTCTCACCCCAGTCCCACAAGACCTTAGACTCTGACCTATCCTTCAAGTCTCACATCCAAACCCTCAACACCTCCTGCCGCCTCCAACTGAAGAACATCCACCGAATCCGCTCCTTCCTCACCCCTGAAACTACAAAGATGCTAGTCCATGCCCTCATAATCTCCCGCCTAGACTACTGTAACACTCTTCTCCATGGCCTCCCAGCTAACACTCTCGCCCCCTCCAGTCCACCTTAAACTGTGCTGCTCGCTTAATAAACCTCTCCCCCTGTTCTTCATCGGCCGCCCCCTCTGCCAATCCCTTCACTGGCTACCCATCGCCCAGCGAATAGAGATCAAACTACTAACGCTGACATACAAAGCCATCCACAACCTGTCCCCTCCATATATCTCCAACCTAATCTCCCGCAACCTGCCCGCACGTAACCTCCGATCCTCCAAAGACCTCCTACTCCACTCTGCTCTTATCCGCTCCTCACACAAACGTCTCCAAGACTTCTCCCGGGCATCTCCCATACTCTGGAACTCATTACCAAGACACATAAGACTGACCCCCACAGTCACAAGCTTCAAGAAGGCCCTGAAGACTCCCCTATTCAGGAAGGCCTACAACCTCCAATAACACTACTGTCACCACACCGCCATCTGTACAACCTCCAATAACACTACTGTCACCACACCGCCATCTGTACAACCTCCAATAACACTACTGTCACCACACCGCCATCTGTACAGCCTCCAATAACACTACTGTCACCACACCACCACCTGTACAGCCTCCAATAACACTACTGTCACCACACCGCCATCTGTATAACCTCCAATAACACTACTGTCACCACACCGCCATCTATACAACCTCCAATAACACTACTGTCACCACACCGCCATCTGTACAGCCTCCAATAACACTACTGTCACCACACCGCCATCTGTACAACCCCCAATAACACTACTGTCACCACACCGCCATCTGTACAACCTCCAATAACACTACTGTCACCACACCGCCATCTGTACAACCTCCAATAACACTACTGTCACCACACCGCCACCTGTACAGCCTCCAATAACACTACTGTCACCACACCGCCATCTGTACAACCTCCAATAACACTACTGTCACCACACCGCCATCTGTACAACCCCCAATAACACTACTGTCACCACACCACCACCTGTACAACCCCCAATAACACTACTGTCACCACACCGCCATCTGTACAACCACCAATAACACTACTGTCACCACACCGCCATCTGTACAACCTCCAATAACACTACTGTCACCACACCGCCATCTGTACAACCCCCAATAACACTACTGTCACCACACCGCCATCTGTACAACCCCCAGTAACACTACTGTCACCACACCGCCATCTGTACAACCCCCAATAACACTACTGTCACCACACCGCCATCTGTACAGCCTCCAATAACACTACTGTCACCACACCGCCATCTGTACAACCCCCAATAACACTACTGTCACCACACCGCCATCTGTACAACCTCCAATAACACTACTGTCACCACACCGCCACCTGTACAGCCTCCAATAACACTACTGTCACCACACCGCCACCTGTACAACCCCCAATAACACTACTGTCACCACACCACCACCTGTACAACCCCCAATAACACTACTGTCACCACACCGCCATCTGTACAACCCCCAATAACACTACTGTCACCACACCGCCATCTGTACAACCTCCAATAACACTACTGTCACCACACCGCCATCTGTACAGCCTCCAATAACACTACTGTCACCACACCGCCATCTGTACCACCTCCAATAACACTACTGTCACCACACCGCCATCTGTACAACCTCCAATAACACTACTGTCACCACACCGCCATCTGTACAGCCTCCAATAACACTACTGTCACCACACCGCCATCTGTACAGCCTCCAATAACACTACTGTCACCACACCGCCATCTGTACCACCTCCAATAACACTACTGTCACCACACCGCCACCTGTACAACCCCCAATAACACTACTGTCACCACACCGCCATCTGTACAGCCTCCAATAATACTACTGTCACCACACCGCCATCTGTACAGCCTCCAATAACACTACTGTCACCACACCGCCATCTGTACAGCCTCCAATAACACTACTGTCACCACACCGCCATCTGTACAACCTCCAATAACACTACTGTCACCACACCGCCATCTGTACAGCCTCCAATAACACTACTGTCACCACACCGCCATCTGTACAACCTCCAATAACACTACTGTCACCACACCGCCATCTGTATAACCTCCAATAACACTACTGTCACCACACCGCCATCTATACAACCTCCAATAACACTACTGTCACCACACCGCCATCTGTACAGCCTCCAATAACACTACTGTCACCACACCGCCATCTGTACAACCCCCAATAACACTACTGTCACCACACCGCCATCTGTACAACCTCCAATAACACTACTGTCACCACACCGCCATCTGTACAACCTCCAATAACACTACTGTCACCACACCGCCACCTGTACAGCCTCCAATAACACTACTGTCACCACACCGCCATCTGTACAACCTCCAATAACACTACTGTCACCACACCGCCATCTGTACAACCCCCAATAACACTACTGTCACCACACCACCACCTGTACAACCCCCAATAACACTACTGTCACCACACCGCCATCTGTACAACCACCAATAACACTACTGTCACCACACCGCCATCTGTACAACCTCCAATAACACTACTGTCACCACACCGCCATCTGTACAACCCCCAATAACACTACTGTCACCACACCGCCATCTGTACAACCCCCAGTAACACTACTGTCACCACACCGCCATCTGTACAACCCCCAATAACACTACTGTCACCACACCGCCATCTGTACAACCTCCAATAACACTACTGTCACCACACCGCCATCTGTACAACCACCAATAACACTACTGTCACCACACCGCCATCTGTACAACCTCCAATAACACTACTGTCACCACACCGCCATCTGTGCAACCCCCAATAACACTACTGTCACCACACCGCCATCTGTACAACCCCCAGTAACACTACTGTCACCACACCGCCATCTGTACAACCCCCAATAACACTACTGTCACCACACCGCCATCTGTACAGCCTCCAATAACACTACTGTCACCACACCGCCATCTGTACAACCCCCAATAACACTACTGTCACCACACCGCCATCTGTACAACCTCCAATAACACTACTGTCACCACACCGCCACCTGTACAGCCTCCAATAACACTACTGTCACCACACCGCCACCTGTACAACCCCCAATAACACTACTGTCACCACACCACCACCTGTACAACCCCCAATAACACTACTGTCACCACACCGCCATCTGTACAACCCCCAATAACACTACTGTCACCACACCGCCATCTGTACAACCTCCAATAACACTACTGTCACCACACCGCCATCTGTACAGCCTCCAATAACACTACTGTCACCACACCGCCATCTGTACCACCTCCAATAACACTACTGTCACCACACCGCCATCTGTACAACCTCCAATAACACTACTGTCACCACACCGCCATCTGTACAGCCTCCAATAACACTACTGTCACCACACCACCACCTGTACAGCCTCCAATAACACTACTGTCACCA
>CAMRHE010000845.1:0-97500 GCA_947044405.1 Leptodactylus fallax | reverse complement strand
TCTCTCTCTCTCTCTCTCTCTCTCTCTCTCTCTCTCTCTCTCTCTCTCTCTCTCTCTCTCTCTCTCTCTCTCTCTCTCTCTCTCTCTCTCTCTCTCTCTCTCTCTCTCTCTCTCTCTCTCTCTCTCTCTCTCTCTCTCTCTCTCTCTCTCTCTCTCTCTCTCTCTCTCTCTCTCTCTCTCTCTCTCTCTCTCTCTCTCTCTCTCTCTCTCTCTCTCTCTCTCTCTCTCTCTCTCTCTCTCTCTCTCTCTCTCTCTCTCTCTCTCTCTCTCTCTCTCTCTCTCTCTCTCTCTCTCTCTCTCTCTCTCTCTCTCTCTCTCTCTCTCTCTCTCTCTCTCTCTCTCTCTCTCTCTCTCTCTCTCTCTCTCTCTCTCTCTCTCTCTCTCTCTCTCTCTCTCTCTCTCTCTCTCTCTCTCTCTCTCTCTCTCTCTCTCTCTCTCTCTCTCTCTCTCTCTCTCTCTCTCTCTCTCTCTCTCTCTCTCTCTCTCTCTCTCTCTCTCTCTCTCTCTCTCTCTCTCTCTCTCTCTCTCTCTCTCTCTCTCTCTCTCTCTCTCTCTCTCTCTCTCTCTCTCTCTCTCTCTCTCTCTCTCTCTCCCTCTCTCTCTCTCTCTCTCTCTCTCTCTCTCTCTCTCTCTCTCTCTCTCTCTCTCTCTCTCCTCTCTCTCTCTCTCTCTCTCTCTCTCTCTCTCTCTCTCTCTCTCTCTCTCTCTCTCTCTCTCTCTCTCTCTCTCTCTCTCTCTCTCTCTCTCTCTCTCTCTCTCTCTCTCTCTCTCTCTCTCTCTCTCTCTCTCTCTCTCTCTCTCTCTCTCTCTCTCTCTCTCTCTCTCTCTCTCTCTCTCTCTCTCTCTCTCTCTCTCTCTCTCTCTCTCTCTCTCTCTCTCTCTCTCTCTCTCTCTCTCTCTCTCTCTCTCTCTCTCTCTCTCTCTCTCTCTCTCTCTCTCTCTCTCTCTCTCTCTCTCTCTCTCTCTCTCTCTCTCTCTCTCTCTCTCTCTCTCTCTCTCTCTCTCTCTCTCTCTCTCTCTCTCTCTCTCTCCTCCCCCTCCCTCTCTCTCTCTCTCTCTCTCTCTCTCTCTCTCTCTCTCCCTCTCTCTCTCCCTCCCGCTCGCTCTTCTCCTCCTTGTATAGCACAATCTTATTCCGCAATGCTGCCCCCTATTGTGCTGCTTCCCCATGCTTTACACTGCATCTCCTCCAGATTTGCTACAGAGAAGTTTTTCAATAATTTTTCAGCTTTAGAGAAAAGGGAATTTGCTATTTTTGTAGCTTTGAGTGATTTAGATTCTGCAATGGTGGGGAAGTAGAGGATCTGTGACTAGTCCCCTCAGTGCGCAGTGTAACACTGCACTTATTTCATGACACGCTCTGTTACATGCTCAGTCTGAGGTTTGTTTCATGAGTTTATTGGTTACTTTTGTAGATGCAGATTACAGAGTAACTAGAGCATTCCTGACCTTGTGTCCCTTTCTCCAGCTCCTCTAGGTTGATGGATTTCTGACCCATGCTGAGCCCCTTGATCAGACGCCACCAGCCATGTCCAGGCCCATCGGCACCTCACTACCAAGGAGGCTGGCCCGCCGAGACCCAAGCAGTAAAGACATCAGGAGGCCGATAGATGAGTCCGCCATGAAGGTAGACAAAGACTTGACAGATCAGACTGTGACCTACCCAGTTCATTTCTTCAGGGACCATGGAGGGTTAACTAAAGTTTTTTAAAATATTTGGGATATAACATTAGAAGTTTTGCTCAGTTGGGGTCTGAATTCTGAGACCCCCCAGCGAAACACTTCTACTGCTTCAGTATGTAATAGGCCCTGCGGGCAGCCGCCAGCGCCGGGACTGTGCCGACCAAGGACAACATCTGCGTGTAGTTTGTATGTTCTCCCCGTGTTTGGTGGTTTCCTCCGGGTTCTCCGGTTTCCTCTCTCACTCCAAAGACATCCTGATAGGGAATGTAGATTGTGAGCCCGATATGGGACAGTGACTGACAATGCGTGTACAGCGCTGCGGAATATGATGGCGCTATATAAGCAAGCATAATAAATAAGATGGAGCCCTTAGGAGCAAAATGTGGGCAAAAAGATGCAAATATATTAATACATGAGGTTGCGTTAAGGAGTCATCTTTACACACCAAATGGCTGAAAGATGGGCAGAATGTGCATCACGCACAGCGCACTGTGACAAATTTAGCTCCACCCACTCCTATGTTGACTCCACCCATTCCCATCCATTTCTCTTTGTGCCTCCACACAGTATAATGCTCTTAAAGTCACCCTAACATTATATACCCCCACATTATAATGCCCCCCTCCAGCTACCCCTATGGTTTAATGTCCCCCTCTAGTTGCCCCCAATTTAGTGTCCCCCTCCAGCGACCCCCACAGTTTAACTGCTACCTCACTGCTCCTCCCCTCTCCTCGCTCCCCTGCTGCTCTGCTCCTGGAGACTTTGGGGAGCTGCAGTCGCGATGTTAGTGACATCATCATGTCATACCGACAGCTCCCGGAGCACACAGGGACAGAATGGTGAAGCAGGGAGCTGACGGCTCCTTTAGACGTAGTTGAGTTGAAGTGGGGACAAACCTCCGGCTGGCCAGGACCCGGGATCCTGCACTGTCTTGCTGAATCTGGATGGTTGGGAGGTGTGGGATTTAGAAGGTGGAGTTGCAGTACCAGTGATGACCACCAGGGCAAGAAGCTCCATCAATCATAATAGGGAATATCTTTGACCCCTGGGAGCCACATTCTGGAGAAGATTAGAGCAGCTGGGTCATGTGACTAATGTTCATAGACTTCTTATTATGACCACTTGCGACTTTCAATGTTGGCATCTTGTAGGCCATGACGGAGGTGACGTGTCGTGGGATGGCTGGGTGGATATATAAGGTGTGCAATGTCTGAATCACTCATTGTTGTCAAGGGTAAAAGGACCAAATTAACAGAGCAGAAAAAGTGTAATTATTAGGCTTCAGGTCAAGGGTGAGCGCTGCTCTGGGGGAAGTGTATGGTGAGCAGACAAATGGTGACATTGGGATTAACTGACATGGAAACTGCAAGCGCCATTGATGAGAGAGGTGAATGTTGGCCATGAAGGTGCGTGAGGGCTGACTGACACATTGCAGAGTGAAAATGGCCCAGGGGCTACCAGATGTGTCTAATACAAGACTGCAGTGACCCCTGCTGAATATGCGGCTTGAAGGATAGGTCAGAGTCTAAGGTTATACCAAGGCAGCGGGCCTGTGGGACTGGGGTGAGAGCGGTTCCATTAATTTTGATAGATGGGTCAGGTAGGGGGGTGGTGCGTGGAGGGGTGAAGATTATGAACTCCGTTTTCTCCATGTTGAGCTTGAGAAAGCGGGAGGAGAGAAAGGAGGCTACGGCTGCGAGACATTCTGGGACTCTGACAGCAGGGAGGTAATGTCTGGTCCAGAGAGATATATTTGGGTGTCGTCAGCATAGTAATGGTAGCGGAAACCATGGGATTCTATGAGTTGGCCGAGGCCGAGGGTGTAGATGGAGAACAGAAGGGGTCCTAGGACGGAGCCTTGGGGGACACCTACAGAAAGAGGGCGTGGTGGGGAGGTGGAGTGTGAGTGGGAGACGCTGAATGTGCGGTTGGTGAGGTATGAGGAGATCCAGGAAAGGGCCAGGTCTGAGATGCCAAGGGATGAAAGCGTTTCTAACAGGAGGGAATGGTCGACTGTGTCAAAGGCAGAGGAGAGGAGGAGGAGGACAGAGGAGGAGGAGGAGGACAGAGGAGGAGGAGGACAGAGGAGGAGGAGGAGGACAGAGGAGGAGGACAGAGGAGGAGGAGGACAGAGGAGGAGGAGGAGGAGGAGGACGGAGGAGGAGGAGGAGGACGGAGGAGTGACGTTTGGCTTTGGCAGTTAGTAGGTCATTTATTTATTGTGCGTACTTCATCATATTCTGCAGCACTTTACAGACATTATCAGTATGTCTTTGGAGTGTGGGAGAAAAACTGGAGTACCCGGAGTAAATCCACGCAAACACGGGGAGAACATACAATCTCCTTGCAGATGTTGTCCTTGGCAGGATTCAAACCCAGGACTCCAGCGCTGCACGGCTGCAGTGCTAACCACGGAGTCATTAGTGACCTTGGTCAGGGCAGTTTCTGTGGAGTGTTGGGGTCTGAAGACTGATTGTAGTCTGTCACAGAGCACATTGGACGAGAGATAGGAGGACAGTTCGGAGTGGACGTGTTGCTCCAGCAGGTTAGAGGCGTACGGGAGCGGCGAGATGGGGCGATAGTTGGCTGGAGAGGACAGGTTCAGGGAGGGTTTCTTAAGTATAGGTGTGACGGTAGCATGTTTGAAGGCAGAAGGGAAGGATCCATTGGTTAGGGATAGGTTGAAGAGATGGGTTAGGGCAGGAATAATGACTTCAGAGAGTTTGGGGATGAGATGTGACTGGATCGGGTCGAGTGCACAGGAGGTGAGGTGGGATTTAGAGATTAGGGTGGAGAGCTTTTCATCAGTGATGGTGGAGAAACAGGATAGAGATGAAGAGCACCGAGCAGTTGGGTAGAGTGGTTGTCGGGGGTGTAGGGTGAGACTGTCTCTGATGGTGTCAGTTTTGTGAATAGGTAGTGAATAGCTGTTTGGGGTTGCGGGATCGGGCAGATATTAGATATTAGGTGAGTGCGTTCTTGAATGTGAGAACTGCCTCTTTATACCTGATGAAGTCCTCCTGGGAGTGGCTTTTCTTCCAGAGGCGTTCTGTAACGTCTCAGTTTATGTTCTAGCAGGGAGAGGGATAGCAGGTGTAAGGAGGAGAGTGCGGGGAGGTTGTGTGTGTCTGGGGCTTGTAGGTGTGTGAGTAGCTGTGCAGAGAAGGGCAGATGGTGCGGTAGGATAGATGGAGAGATAAAGATATTCTTAGTGACATGGCTGGTTTGGGGTGGTAGAGCGGTTTTTCCAAGTATGGGAAGGACAACAGTGATTATAGCGAGAAGCGTTTCTGTTAGACAATAGATAGGTTTTATTTTAGTGGTTGTTACTTTCGGCCTAATTCTGGTCTGAGACTTAGAGCTTCACTTTGAGTCTGCAAATTGGCTTATGTCAAATTGACCAGTGGCCTTATATTTATACTAGATAGCAATACATTTAATTTGTGTGTATCAGGTGTGAATAGGGCTGTGGAAATATAGAGATAGAATCTGAGAATGCAAGGAAGGGTCAGGTGAGAAAAAGGGCTGGAGGAGCAGCAGGGAATGGAGACAGCAGGGGACGGAGACAGCAGGGGACAGAGACAGCAGGGGACGGAGACAGCAGGGGACAGAGACAGCAGGGGACGGAGACAGCAGGGGACAGAGACAGCAGGGGACGGAGACAGCAGGGGACAGAGACAGCAGGGGACGGAGACAGCAGGGGACAGAGACAGCAGGGGACGGAGACAGCAGGGGACGGAGACAGCAGGGGACGGAGACAGCAGGGGACGGAGACAGCAAGGGACGGAGACATCAGGGGACGGAGACAGCAGGGGACAGAGACAGCAGGGGACAGAGACAGCAGGGGACGGAGACAGCAGGGGACAGAGACAGCAGGGGACGGAGACAGCAGGGGACGGAGACAGCAGGGGACGGAGACAGCAAGGGACGGAGACAGCAGGGGACGGAGACAGCAGGGAATGGAGACAGCAGGGGACGGAGACATCAGGGGACGGAGACAGCAGGGGACAGAGACAGCAGGGAATGGAGACAGCACGGGACGGAGACAGCACGGGACGGAGACAGCAGGGAATGGAGACAGCAGGGGACAGAGACATCAGGGGACGGAGACATCAGGGGACGGAGACATCAGGGGACGGAGACAGCAGGGGACAGAGACAGCAGGGAATGGAGACAGCACGGGACGGAGACAGCACGGGACGGAGACAGTGACTTCAAAGCTCATATGGTAAAAACAAAGGGGATAACATCACACCAGGATAAATGACAATAACCGCAAGCAGAGATGTTGGTGTGAATGAAGCAGTAGTGTATCAATATCTGAGCCCAAATGGGGGACATACCTGAGGATGGAAGATGAAGAAAGGGTCAGATGAGAATTAATGATGCTGGATGACAGTCTATTACATTCTGGCCTAACACTGTATAATGGGTATATAATAACGTGACCGCGCTCTGTATATCTGTATAACGGAGTATATAATAACGTGACCGCGCTCTGTATATCTGTATAATAGGTACTGTATATAATAACGTGACCGCGCTCTGTATATCTGTATAATAGGTACTGTATATAATAACGTGACCGCGCTCTGTATATCTGTATAATAGGTACTGTATATAATAACGTGACCGCGCTCTGTATATCTGTATAATAGGTACAGTATATAATAACGTGACCGCGCTCTGTATATCTGTATAATAGGTACAGTATATAATAACGTGACCGCGCTCTGTATATCTGTATAATAGGTACAGTATATAATAACGTGACCGCGCTCTGTATATCTGTATAATTCTCATGTACAGAATATCATCAGTACGGAATTGGAAAATCTCAGGAAATCGGAGGAAGATTTTTTATCATCACTGTCCCAGATCAACACCATTGTCCTAAACCGATTATTACAGTTCACAGGTAAGTAATCAATCCCTCTAAGTCAACACCTTATATTACAGTACAGCTATTCATCTATTACTACTGACACCCAGCTGTATATATCATGTGTGAGAGGTTGTCACAGCCCCGCCCCCTGTTACTGACATCACAGATATAATGACATGTGATCAGACATGAGATCCGCACACCTTATACTACAGTACAGCTATTCATCTATTACTACTGACAACCAGCTGTATATATCATGTCTGAGAGGTTGTCACAGCCCCGCCCCCTGTTACTGACATCACTGATATAATATAATGACATGTGATCAGACATGAGATCCGCACACCTTATACTACAGTACAGCTATTCATCTATTACTACTGACAACCAGCTGTATATATCATGTGTGAGAGGTTGTCACAGCCCCGCCCCCTGTTACTGACATCACTGATATAATATAATGACATGTGATCAGACATGAGATCCGCACACCTTATACTACAGTACAGCTATTCATCTATTACTACTGACAACCAGCTGTATATATCATGTCTGAGAGGTTGTCACAGCCCCGCCCCCTGTTACTGACATCACTGATATACTGACATGTGATCAGACATGAGATCTGCACACCTTATACTACAGTACAGCTATTCATCTATTACTACTGACAACCAGCTGTATATATCATGTGTGAGAGGTTGTCACAGCCCCGCCCCCTGTTACTGACATCACTGATATAATGACATGTGATCAGACATGAGATCCGCACACCTTATACTACAGTACAGCTATTCATCTATTACTACTGACAACCAGCTGTATATATCATGTCTGAGAGGTTGTCACAGCCCCGCCCCCTGTTACTGACATCACTGATATAATATAATGACATGTGATCAGACATGAGATCCGCACCTTATACTACAGTACAGCTATTCATCTATTACTACTGACAACCAGCTGTATATATCATGTCTGAGAGGTTGTCACAGCCCCGCCTCCTGTTACTGACATCACTGATATAATATAATGACATGTGATCAAACATGAGATCCGCACACCTTATACTACAGTACAGCTATTCATCTATTACTACTGACACCCAGCTGTATATATCATGTCTGAGAGGTTGTCACAGCCCCGCCCCCTGTTACTGACATCACTGATATAATATAATGACATGTGATCAGACATGAGATCCGCACACCTTATACTACAGTACAGCTATTCATCTATTACTACTGACAACCAGCTGTATATATCATGTGTGAGAGGTTGTCACAGCCCCGCCCCCTGTTACTGACATCACTGATATAATGACATGTGATCAGACATGAGATCCGCACACCTTATACTACAGTACAGCTATTCATCTATTACTACTGACACCCAGCTGTATATATCATGTCTGAGAGGTTGTCACAGCCCCGCCCCCTGTTACTGACATCACTGATATAATGACATGTGATCAGACATGAGATCCGCACACCTTATACTACAGTACAGCTATTCATCTATTACTACTGACACCCAGCTGTATATATCATGTCTGAGAGGTTGTCACAGCCCCGCCCCCTGTTACTGACATCACTGATATAATATAATGACATGTGATCAGACATGAGATCCGCACACCTTATACTACAGTACAGCTATTCATCTATTACTACTGACAACCAGCTGTATATATCATGTGTGAGAGGTTGTCACAGCCCCGCCCCCTGTTACTGACATCACTGATATAATGACATGTGATCAGACATGAGATCCGCACACCTTATACTACAGTACAGCTATTCATCTATTACTACTGACAACCAGCTGTATATATCATGTGTGAGAGGTTGTCACAGCCCCCGCCCCCTGTTACTGACATCACTGATATAATATAATGACATGTGATCAGACATGAGATCCGCACACCTTATACTACAGTACAGCTATTCATCTATTACTACTGACAACCAGCTGTATATATCATGTGTGAGAGGTTGTCACAGCCCCGCCCCCTGTTACTGACATCACTGATATAATATAATGACATGTGATCAGACATGAGATCCGCACACCTTATACTACAGTACAGCTATTCATCTATTACTACTGACACCCAGCTGTATATATCATGTGTGAGAGGTTGTCACAGCCCCGCCCCCTGTTACTGACATCACTGATATACTGACATGTGATCAGACATGAGATCCGCACACCTTATACTACAGTACAGCTATTCATCTATTACTACTGACACCCAGCTGTATATATCATGTGTGAGAGGTTGTCACAGCCCCGCCCCCTGTTACTGACATCACTGATATAATATAATGACATGTGATCAGACATGAGATCCGCACACCTTATACTACAGTACAGCTATTCATCTATTACTACTGACACCCAGCTGTATATATCATGTGTGAGAGGTTGTCACAGCTCCACCCCCTGGTACTCTCACATTGTCACTATTCTCCCCAGATGTTCCAGATTTAGGGAATGACTACTTGAAGATGCTGAAGCTTCTCAATGAGCGGTTCCATGGTATTTGGGATCTGACTGCTGGATGTTTCCAAACACTAAAGCAATCCTGTGAGCAGCCAGCGGGGGGCGCCCTGGAGCTGTACCTCCTGACTGAGCAGAGCAGCTTCCTGGAGGTGTACGCAGGGTGCGTATTACAGGGGCTGAGCCCTGACTGTACAGGCGGGTTCTATACACATGTAACATTGTTTATGCTCAGTCACAGGCTGCCTTTAGATACAGTGTCTGGGTTTTCTCCTTTTGCCCACTTCTCTATAAATAGCGCTGCACATACCGTAGATGCCTCGGCCGTACGCGTTCACATGCTCCGTCCTCTGTGTGAGTCACCAGCCGGGATACGTCCTGTCTGCAGAGTACCACGTGTCCGCTCCATCCCTGCTGTACAAGCTTTTCAGCATTTCAGTTTTGGGAAAGCTGGGTGACAACAAGTGAGAATTAGTCTCAGCCTACAAGGGTTGTCACCCAAGTAACCTAATTTACACACCCATGAGCCTTATTCACACCTGTGATGTGCCGTGTAGCGAAACCATGTGTATTTCACTTAGGTCACCCTAACACAGCTGAGGGGTTGTTACAATTGTATCCAGCCTATTACCTGCTACATTGTAAGAAAGAACTTCACATTCTATGCAGATTAGACTTTATTAATGAGATCACCCCTTTAAGAGGAAGGTAACTTTGTAACATTCAGTCTCATCAGGATGCCCACAGCAGCACAGAGTATTTTGTATGAATCCTCTTTCCATCTTTCCTGCAGATACTTCGCTGCATTTACTAATTTTCTGGTGATGAGAGGATTTGAAAAATCGGCGAAACAGTCAAGGTAAAGGGGAGGAGACTCGGGAGGGGAGGAGAGTCAGGAGGGGAGGAGAGTCAGGAGAGGCGGAGAGTCAGGAGGGGAGGAAACCCAGGAGGGGAGGAGACCCAGGAGGGGAGGAGACCCAGGAGGGGCGGAGACTCGTGAGGGGCGGAGAGTCAGGAGAGGCGGAGACTCGGGAGGGGAGGAGACCCAGAAGGGGAGGAGACTCGGGAGGGGAGGGAGACCCAGAAGGGGAGGAGACTCGGGAGGTGAGGAGACCCGTGAGGGGAGGAGACTCATGAGGGGAGGAGAGGCGGAGAGTCAGGAGGGGAGGAGACCCAGAAGGGGAGGAGACTCGGAGTGTAGGAGACTCAGGAAGGGCGGAGAGTCAGGAGGGGAGGAGACTCTTGAGGGGCGGAGAGTCAGGAGAGGCGGAAAGTCAGGAGGGGAGGAGACCCAGAAGGGGTGGAGAGTCAGGAGGGGAGGAGAGTCAGGAGGGGAGGAGAGTCAGGAGAGGCGGAGAGTCAGGAGGGGAGGAAACCCAGGAGGGGAGGAGACCCAGGAGGGGCGGAGACTCAGGAGGGGAGGAGACTCGTGAGGGGCGGAGAGTCAGGAGAGGCGGAGACTCGGGAGGGGGAGGAGACCCAGAAGGGGAGGAGACTCAGGAGGGGGAGGAGACCCAGAAGGGGAGGAGACTCGGGAGGTGAGGAGACCCGTGAGGGGAGGAGACTCATGAGGGGAGGAGAGGCGGAGAGTCAGGAGGGGAGGAGACCCAGAAGGGGAGGAGACTCGGAGTGTAGGAGACTCAGGAAGGGCGGAGAGTCAGGAGGGGAGGAGACTCTTGAGGGGCGGAGAGTCAGGAGAGGCGGAAAGTCAGGAGGGGGAGGAGACCCAGAAGGGGTGGAGAGTCAGGAGGGGAGGAGACCCAGGAGGGGCGGAGAGTCAGGAGGGGCGGAGACCCAGGAGGGGAGGAGACCCAGAAGGGGAGGAGACTGGCAACCCACCTCATACCCACGATAAAAATCTTTACCATAAAGTCCAGATTTCCCAGTAAATGTAAATCCTGGACTTGTCCTCTCCTGCAGGAGCGTCCATCATTTCTCTGTGCCAGGGAAAGCTGGGTGACAACCCATGTGACCACCATTTGTGCTCCCACAGGGTTCTCACCCATCTTTCCAAGAGTCCTGAATCCCAAATCTGCCTAATTGTGCAGCAGCCCAAGGATGGAAAATATATCACTATGTAAAGAGGGGACATTCCCATCCTGGAAAAGCTGTGTGTCATGGCGTCTACTACTGCTCTCACAGGGGTTGTTATCCAGACCTTCTAGTCTCCTGAATTCTCTTATAGAGTCTCCAGAAAGCTGGGTGAATATGATATATTACCGGCTCTCCTAGTCTTCTTAATGGCAATCTTCCCAGTTATACCATGCAGGGCTCAGGGAAAGCTGGGTGGCTGCCGCCCATGTTACTCGGTGATTCTGTTGTTTCTTTGATTTTTCTCTCCTGAAATGTTTCTATTTCCTGTTTTCTGCAGCAGCTACTGGAAGGGAAATAAGAAAGTCCTCTTGCAGCTGATTGGGGAGCGATCGGAGCCCCCTGTCCATGTGATGCTGCAGAGGGTCCTTGTTGAGCCCTTCAGGAATCACCTGCAGCAATATTCACTATTACTGACACGCCTGGGCGGAGCGCTTGTGAAGGTACAGCACTGCATGGACACAGTGCTCTGCTTCTTACATTATCTCCTCTACTCCATTCACAGCCAGAGCTGAATCTACCATTTTGTAAATGCTCCGTTAGATTTCAGGTCACTACTTCTATCAAATGATGCCTGATTGTCACATCAGTTGTATCAGTGACATCAGTGTCATCAGTTGTATCAGTGACATCAGTGTCATCAGTTGTATCAGTGACATCAGTGACATCAGTTGTATCAGTGACATCAGTTGTATCAGTGACATCAGTGTCATCAGTTGTATCAGTGACATCAGTGTCATCAGTTGTATCAGTGACATCAGTTGTATCAGTGACATCAGTGTCATCAGTTGTATCAGTGACATCAGTGTCATCAGTTGTATCAGTGACATCAGTGTCATCAGTTGTATCAGTGACATCAGTTGTATCAGTGACATCAGTGTCATCAGTTGTATCAGTGACATCAGTGACATCAGTTGTATCAGTGACATCAGTTGTATCAGTGACATCAGTGGCATCAGTTGTATCAGTGACATCAGTTGTATCACTGATGTCACTGATACAACAGATGTCACTGGTGTCACTGATGTCACTGATACAACTGATGTCACTGATCGATGTCACTGACTTCTCTGATGTCACTGATAGATGTCACTGACTTCTCTGATGTCTCTGATAGTCACTGACTTCTCTGATGTCACTGATAGACGCCTCTGACTCCTCTGATGTCACTGATAGATGTCACTGACTTCTCTGATGTCACTGATAGACGTCTCTGACTCCTCTGATGTCACTGATAGACGTCTCTGACTCCTCTGATGTCACTGATAGATGTCACTGACTTCTCTGATGTCACTGATAGATGTCACTGACTTCTCTGATGTCACTGATATACGTCTCTGACTCCTCTGATGTCACTAATAGACGTCTCTGACTCCTCTGATGTCACTGATAGATGTCACTGACTTCTCTGATGTCACTGATATACGTCTCTGACTCCTCTGATGTCACCTGCACTGGATCAGCTGTATCCAGATCTGTAGTGACATGACTTGGAGGGTATGTACGTAGATATAGTGTAAGCCTCCGGCGCCATGTGGATGATGACTACTCCCCATGCAGTCTATTATAAGATTACAAGCTCTTGGGTACGAGTGCAGTAGGAGGACTGTATTGTATACTATACACACACAGTGACGGCCGCTGATCGCCCGGCTTTCTTGTATGTACAGGACACATCTCTCTCGGATTCCATTGCTGCATTTGTGCGATTACAGACATTTATCAGCCAGGCGCTGGACGAAGCCGCTCAGACCAAGATGCTGTGGAGCTCTATGTCCAGCAAACTGGTGGTAGGTGGGGGGGACGAGGTAGGTGGTTTGGTGCTGTGTAATGTAGGTGTACCATGTGTGTATACAGTGTGTGTACTGTGTGTGTACAGGGTGTGTGTGTGTGTGTATACAGTCATGGCCAAAAGTTTTGAGAATGATACAAATATTAATTTTTACAAAGTCTACTGCTTCAGTTTTTCTAATGGCAATTTGCATATACTCCAGAATGTTATAAAGAGTGATCAGCTTAACAGCAATTACTTGCAAAGTCAATATTTGCCTAGAAAATGAACTTTATCCCCCAAAACACATTTCAACATCATTGCAGCCCTGCCTTAAAAGGACCACCTAACATCGTTTCAGTGATTGCTCCATTAACACAGGTGTGGGTGTTGATGAGGACAGGGCTGGAGATCAATCTGTCATGATTAAGTAAGAATGACACCACTGGACACTTTAAAAGGAGGCTGGTGCTTGCCATCATTGTTTCTCTTCTGTTAACCATGGTTATCTCTAAAGAAACACGTGCAGTCATCATTGCACTGCACAAACATGGCCTAACTGGGAAGAGTATTGCAGCTAGAAAGATTGCACCTCAGTCAACAATCTATGGCATCATCAAGAACTTCAAGGAGAGAGGTTCCATTGGTGCCAAAAAGGCTCCAGGGCACCCAAGAAAGACCACAAGCGGCAGGACCGTCTCTTAAAAGTGTTTCAGCTGCGGGATGGGGCTACCAGCAGTGCAGAGCTTGCTGAGGAATGGCAGCAGGCAGGTGTGAGTGCATCTGCACGCACTGTGAGGCGGAGACTCTTGGAGCAAGGCCTGGTCTCAAGGAGGGCAGCAAAGAAGCCACTTCTCTCCAGAAAAAACATCAGGGACAGACTGATATTCTGCAAAAGGTACAGGGAGTGGACTGCTGAGGACTGGGGGAAAGTCATTTTCTCTGATGAATCCCCTTTTCCATTGTTTGGAACATCTGGAAAACAGCTTATTCGGAGAAGAAGAGGTGAGCGCTACCACCAGTCTTGTCTCATGCCAACTGTAAAGCATCCTGAAACCATTCATGTGTGGGGTTGCTTCTCAGCCAAGGGAATCGGCTCTCTCACAGTCTTGCCTAAAAACACAGCCATGAATAAAGAATGTTACCAGAATGTCCTCCAAGAGCAACTTCTCCCAACCGTCCAAGAGCAGTTTGGCGCTCAACAATGCCTTTTCCAGCATGATGGAGCACCTTGCCATAAAGCAAAGGTGATAACTAAATGGCTCAGGGAACAAAACATAGAGATTTTGGGTCCATGGCCTGGAAACTCCCATTGAGAACTTGTGGTCAATCATCAAGAGACGGGTGGACAAACAAAAACCAACAAATTCAGACAAAATGAAAGCATTGATTCTGCAAGAATGGACTGCTATCAGTCAGGATTTGGTCCAGAAGTTGATTGAGAGCATGCCAGGGAGAATTGCAGAGGTCCTGAAGAAGAAGGGTCAACACTGCAAATATTGACTTGCTGCATTAACTCATTCTAACTGTCAATATAAGCTTCTGTTACTCATAATATGAATGCAATTCTATTTCTGTATGTGATAAAAACATCTGACAAACACACATAAAAACCAGAGGGCAGCAGATCATGTGAAAATATAATATTTGTGTCATTCTCAAAACTTTTGGCCATGACTGTACAGTGTGTGTGTCTGTGTACTGTGTGTACACTATGTGTGTGTATACAGTGTGTGTGTGTGTGTGTGTACAGTGTGTGTATGTACAGGGTGCATGTGTATACAGTGTGTGTGTACTGTGTATACAGTGTGCGTGTACAGTGTGTTTGCATGTACAATGTGTATGTGTATACAGTGTGTGTGTACAGTGTATGTAAACAGTGTGTGTACAGTGTGTGTATACAGTGTGTGTGTGTGTGTGTACAGTGTGTGTGTAGTGTGTGTACAGTGTGTATACAGTGTGTGTGTGTACAGTGTGTGTGTATACAGTGTGTGTGTACAGTGTGTGTGTGTACAGTGTGTGTACAGTGTGTGTATACAGTGTGTTTGTGTGTACAGTGTGTGTACAGTGTGTGTATACAGTGTGTGTGTATACAGTGTGTATACAGTGTGTGTGTGTACAGTGTGTGTGTGTACAGTGTCTGTGTACTGTGTGTATACTATGTGTGTGTACACTGTGTGTACAGTGTGTGTAGTGTTTGTGTGTGTGCACAGTGTGTGTGTACAGTATGTGTGTATACAGTGTGTGTACAGTGTGTGTATACAGTGTGTGTGCAGTGTGTGTGCACAGTGTGGGCGTGTGTACAGTGTGTGTAGTGTTTGTGCGTGCACAGTGTGTGTGTGCAGTGTATGCACAGTGTGTGTGTACAGTGTGTGTGTATAGTGTGTGTAGTGTGTATACAGTGTGTGTGTGTGTGTACAGTGTTTGTGTGTACTGTGTGTATACTATGTGTGTGTATACTGTGTGTGTGTACAGTGTGTGTGTAGTGTGTATACAGTGTGTGTGTACAGTGTGTATGTGTGTGTACAGTGTGTGTATACAGTGTGTGTGTACAGTGTTTGTGTGTACTGTGTGTATACTATGTGTGTGTATATACTGTGTGTGTGTACAGTGTGTGTGTATAGTGTGTATACAGTGTGTGTGTGTACAGTGTGTGTGTGTGTGTGTGTGTGTGTATACAGTGTGTTTGTACAGTGTTTGTGTGTACTGTGTGTATACTATGTGTGTGTATACAGTGTGTGTGTGTGTGTGTATACTGTGTGTGTGTACAGTGTGTGTAGTGTGTATACAGTGTGTGTGTGTACAGTGTGTGTGTGTGTACAGTGTGTGTATACAGTGTGTGTGTACAGTGTTTGAGTGTACTGTGTGTATACTATGTGTGTGTATACAGTGTGTGTGTGTGTATACTGTGTGTGTACAGTGTGTGTAGTGTTTGTGTGTGTGCACAGTGTGTGTGTACAGTATGTGTGTATACAGTGTGTGTGCACAGTGTGTGCGTGTGTACAGTGTGTGTAGTGTTTGTGTGTGCACAGTGTGTGTGTGCAGTGTATGCACAGTGTGTGTGTACAGTGTGTATACAGTGTGTGTGTAGTGTGTATACAGTGTGTGTGTACAGTGTGTGTGTGTGTGTACAGTGTTTGTGTGTACTGTGTGTATACTATGTGTGTGTATACAGTGTGTGTGTGTATACTGTGTGTGTGTACAGTGTGTGTAGTGTGTATACAGTGTGTGTGTACAGTGTGTATGTTTGTGTACAGTGTGTGTATACAGTGTTTGTGTGTACTGTGTGTATACTATGTGTGTGTATACAGTGTGTGTGTGTGTATACTGTGTGTGTGTACAGTGTGTATGTATAGTGTGTATACAGTGTGTGTGTACAGTGTGTGTATACAGTGTGTGTGTACAGTGTGTGTGTACAGTGTGTGTGTGTGTACAGTGTGTGTGTACAGTGTGTGTGTGTGTATACAGTGTGTGTGTACTGTGTGTATACTATGTGTGTGTATACAGTGTGTGTGTGTATACTGTGTGTGTGTACAGTGTGTGTAGTGTGTATACAGTGTGTGTGTGTGTACAGTGTGTGTGTACAGTGTGTGTGTGTGTGTGTACAGTGTGTATACAGTGTGTGTATACAGTGTGTGTGTGTACAGTGTTTGTGTGTACTGTGTGTATACTATGTGTGTGTATACAGTGTGTGTGTGTGTGTGTACAGTGTGTATGTATAGTGTGTATACAGTGTGTGTGTGTACAGTGTGTGTATACAGTGTGTGTGTACAGTGTGTGTGTACAGTGTGTGTGTACAGTGTTTGTGTGTACTGTGTGTATACTATGTGTGTGTATACAGTGTGTGTGTGTATACTGTGTGTGTGTACAGTGTGTGTAGTGTGTATACAGTGTGTGTGTGTACAGTGTGTGTGTAGTGTGTGTGTGTGTGTGTGTACAGTGTGTGTATACAGTGTGTGTATACAGTGTGTGTGTGTACAGTGTTTGTGTGTACTGTGTGTATACTATGTGTGTGTATACAGTGTGTGTGTGTGTATACTGTGTGTATACTATGTGTGTGTATACAGTGTGTACAGTGTGTGTGTATACAGTGTGTTTGTACAGTGTGTGTGTGTACAGTGTGTGTGTGTACAGTGTGTGTGTGTGTATGTTATGTCTAGTGAATGTGTATACTGGAGACCTCTGTCCTGCAAACTGGTGGTACATGGGGAGGGTAATCGGGGGGGAACCTGTATAATGACTGTGCGCCCTTGGTATACAGTATATGTGCGCACTGTATATGTGATAGGTGTATATTGTGTACTGCAGCTACAATATAATGGATTAGATGTAATGATGGTCATGTGACTGACAGGCTGACACCTTGTATCCTCTGTTCTGCCCCACAGACCACTCTTTGTACCACAGAAAGGCGACTACAGGAAGACAGTAAGAATATTCCCCTGACTGTGACGCCTGGAAGATATGACAGAGTCCTGCTCTTTAATGATGTGCTTGTCTTCCTGCAGGTGACAACACTGATGACATCACAGTCACAATACACACAGATATACATCACAATACACACAATACCAGCAGTGGTTACATTGTATCCTGGAGGTGACTGAGCTTTAATCTCCCTTGTGGTGCTGTACTATATGAACACTGCGCCACCTACTGGTCACAACATGGATACACAATGATAATAACAGTGACAGACATATTATCTCAGAGCCTGCAGATCACATGACTACAGCTCTGAAAGTCAAATGTCTAAATCTAAAGAAAGTCCGTCTTCTCTTTATTATAAAGGGGAATGAACCTCATATCTGTGACCTGCAGAACGTCTGGATGGACCCGAGCGCCAAGCACAGACCGGAACTGAACAGGTACAAACACGGAGTACAATCTATTACTATCTGTTATCAGCCATGTCAGGAGGGAGAGGCCGACTGTAGGACAGGTGACTACAATCTATTACTATCTGTTATCAGCCATGTCAGGAGGGGAGAGGCCGACTGTAGGACAGGGGAATACAATCTATTACTATCTGTTATCAGCCATGTCAGGAGAGGAGAGGCCGACTGTAGGACAAGGGACTACAATCTATTACTATCTGTTATCAGCCACGTCAGGAGGGGAGAGGCCGACTGTAGGACAGGGGAATACAATCTATTACTATCTGTTATCAGCCATGTCAGGAGGGGAGAGGCCGACTGTAGGACAGGGGAATACAATCTATTACTATCTGTTATCAGCCATGTCAGGAGAGGCCGACTGTAGGACAGGGGAATACAATCTATTACTATCTGTTATCAGCCACGTCAGGAGAGGCCGACTGTAGGACAGGGGAATACAATCTATTACTATCTGTTATCAGCCATGTCAGGAGGGAGAGGCCGACTGTAGGACAGAGGAATACAATCTATTACTATCTGTTATCAGCCATGTCAGGAGAGAAGAGGCCGACTGTAGGACAGGGGAATACAATCTATTACTATCTGTTATCAGCCACGTCAGGAGGGGAGAGGCCGACTGTAGGACAGGGGAATACAATCTATTACTATCTGTTATCAGCCATGTCAGGAGGGGAGAGGCCGACTGTAGGACAGGGGAATACAATCTATTACTATCTGTTATCAGCCACGTCAGGAGGGGAGAGGCCGACTGTAGGACAGGGGAATACAATCTATTACTATCTGTTATCAGCCATGTCAGGAGGGGAGAGGCTGACTGTAGGACAGGGGAATACAATCTATTACTATCTGTTATCAGCCACGTCAGGAGAGTAGAGGCCGACTGTAGGACAGGTGAATACAATCTATTACTATCTGTTATCAGCCATGTCAGGAGAGGAGAGGCCGACTGTAGGACAGGGGAATACAATCTATTACTATCTGTTATCAGCCACGTCAGGAGGGGAGAGGCCGACTGTAGGACAGGGGAATACAATCTATTACTATCTGTTATCAGCCACGTCAGGAGAGGAGAGGCCGACTGTAGGACAGGGGAATACAATCTATTACTATGTGTTATCAGCCATGTCAGGAGAGGAGAGGCCGACTGTAGGACAGGAGAATACAATCTATTACTATCTGTTATCAGCCATGTCAGGAGGGGAGAGGCCGACTGTAGGACAGGGGAATACAATCTATTACTATCTGTTATCAGCCATGTCAGGAGGGGAGAGGCCGACTGTAGGACAGGGGAATACAATCTATTACTATCTGTTATCAGCCATGTCAGGAGGGAGAGGCCGACTGTAGGACAGGGGAATACAATCTATTACTATCTGTTATCAGCCGTGTCAGGAGAGGAGAGGCCGACTGTAGGACAGGTGACTACAATCTATTACTATCTGTTATCAGCCACGTCAAGAGGGGAGAGGCCGACTGTAGGACAGGGGAATACAATCTATTACTATCTGTTATCAGCCATGTCAGGAGGGGAGAGGCCGACTGTAGGACAGGGGAATACAATCTATTACTATCTGTTATCTGCCATGTCAGGAGGGGAGAGGCCGACTGTAGGACAGGGGAATACAATCTATTACTATCTGTTATCAGCCACGTCAGGAGGGGAGAGGCCGACTGTAGGACAGGGGAATACAATCTATTACTATCTGTTATCAGCCATGTCAGGAGGGGAGAGGCCGACTGTAGGACAGGTGACTACAATCTATTACTATCTGTTATCAGCCACGTCAGGAGGGGAGAGGCCGACTGTAGGACAGGGGAATACAATCTATTACTACCTGTTATCAGTCACGTCAGGAGGGGAGAGGCTGACTGTAGGACAGGGGAATACAATCTATTACTATCTGTTATCAGCCACGTCAGGAGGGGAGAGGCCGACTGTAGGACAGGAGAATACAATCTATTACTATCTGTTATCAGCCATGTCAGGAGGGGAGAGGCCGACTGTAGGACAGGGGAATACAATCTATTACTATCTGTTATCAGCCATGTCAGGAGGGGAGAGGCCGACTGTAGGACAGGGGAATACAATCTATTACTATCTGTTATCAGCCACGTAAGGAGGGAGAGGCCGACTGTAGGACAGGTGAGTACAATCTATTACTATCTGTTATCAGCCACGTCAGGAGGGGAGAGGCCGACTGTAGGACAGGAGAATACAATCTATTACTATCTGTTATCAGCCATGTCAGGAGGGGAGAGGCCGACTGTAGGACAGGGGAATACAATCTATTACTATCTGTTATCAGCCATGTCAGGAGGGGAGAGGCCGACTGTAGGACAGGGGAATACAATCTATTACTATCTGTTATCAGCCATGTCAGGAGAGGCCGACTGTAGGACAGGGGAATACAATCTATTACTATCTGTTATCAGCCATGTCAGGAGAGACCGACTGTAGGACAGGGGAATACAATCTATTACTATCTGTTATCAGCCGTGTCAGGAGAGGAGAGGCCTACTGTAGGAGAGGGGACTACAATCTATTACTATCTGTTATCAGCCACGTCAGGAGAGGAGAGGCCGACTGTAGGACAGGGGACTACAATCTATTACTATCTGTTATCAGCCACGTCAGGAGAGGAGAGGCCGACTGTAGGATAGGGGAATACAATCTATTACTATCTGTTATCAGCCATGTCAGGAGGGGAGAGGCCGACTGTAGGACAGGTGACTACAGTCTATTACTATCTGTTATCAGCCACGTCAGGAGAGGAGAGGCCGACTGTAGGACAGGTGAATACAATCTATTACTATCTGTTATCAGCCATGTCAGGAGGGGAGAGGCCGACTGTAGGACAGGTGACTACAATCTATTACTATCTGTTATCAGCCATATCAGGAGAGGAGAGGCCGACTGTAGGACAGGGGAATACAATCTATTACTATCTGTTATCAGCCATGTCAGGAGAGGAGAGGCCGACTGTAGGACAGGGGAATACAATCTATTACTATCTGTTATCAGCCATGTCAGGAGGGGAGAGGCCGACTGTAGGACAGGGGAATACAATCTATTACTATCTGTTATCAGCCATGTCAGGAGGGGAGAGGCCGACTGTAGGACAGGGGAATACAATCTATTACTCTCTGTTATCAGCCATGTCAGGAGGGGAGAGGCCGACTGTAGGACAGGAGAATACAATCTATTACTATCTGTTATCAGCCATGTCAGGAGAGGAGAGGCCGACTGTAGGACAGGGGAATACAATCTATTACTATCTGTTATCAGCCGTGTCAGGAGAGGAGAGGCCGACTGTAGGACAGGAGAATACAATCTATTACTATCTGTTATCAGCCATGTCAGGAGGGGAGAGGCCGACTGTAGGACAGGGGAATACAATCTATTACTATCTGTTATCAGCCATGTCAGTAGGGGAGAGGCCGACTGTAGGACAGGGGACTACAATCTATTACTATCTGTTATCAGCCATGTCAGGAGAGGAGAGGCCGGCTGTAGGACAGGTGACTACAATCTATTACTATCTGTTATCAGCCATGTCAGGAGAGGAGAGGCCGACTGTAGGACAGGTGACTACAATCTATTACTATCTGTTATCTGCCATGTCAGGAGGGGGAGAGGCCGACTGTAGGACAGGGGAATACAATCTATTACTATCTGTTATCAGCCACGTCAGGAGGGGAGAGGCCGACTGTAGGACAGGGGAATACAATCTATTACTATCTGTTATCTGCCATGTCAGGAGGGGAGAGGCCGACTGTAGGACAGGGGAATACAATCTATTACTATCTGTTATCAGCCACGTCAGGAGGGGAGAGAGGCCGACTGTAGGACAGGGGAATACAATCTATTACTATCTGTTATCAGCCATGTCAGGAGAGGAGAGGCCGACTGTAGGACAGGGGAATACAATCTATTACTATCTGTTATCAGCCATGTCAGGAGAGGAGAGGCCGACTGTAGGACAGGTGACTACAATCTATTACTATCTGTTATCTGCCATGTCAGGAGGGGAGAGGCCGACTGTAGGACAGGGGAATACAATCTATTACTATCTGTTATCAGCCACGTCAGGAGGGGAGAGGCCGACTGTAGGACAGGGGAATACAATCTATTACTATCTGTTATCTGCCATGTCAGGAGGGGAGAGGCCGACTGTAGGACAGGGGAATACAATCTATTACTATCTGTTATCAGCCACGTCAGGAGGGGAGAGGCCGACTGTAGGACAGGGGAATACAATCTATTACTATCTGTTATCAGCCATGTCAGGAGGGGAGAGGCCGACTGTAGGACAGAGGAATACAATCTATTACTATCTGTTATCAGTCATGTCAGGAGAGGAGAGGCCGACTGTAGGACAGGGGAATACAATCTATTACTATCTGTTATCAGCCATGTCAGGAGGGAGAGGCCGACTGTAGGACAGGGGAATACAATCTATTACTATCTGTTATCAGCCATGTCAGGAGGGGAGAGGCCGACTGTAGGACAGGGGAATACAATCTCTTACTATCTGTTATCAGCCACGTCAGGAGAGGAGAGGCCGACTGTAGGACAAGGGACTACAATCTATTACTATCTGTTATCAGCCATGTCAGGAGGGGAGAGGCCGACTGTAGGACAGGGGAATACAATCTATTAATATCTGTTATCAGCCATGTCAGGAGAGGAGAGGCCGACTGTAGGACAGGTGAATACAATCTATTACTATCTGTTATCAGCCACGTCAGGAGAGGAGAGGCCGACTGTAGGACAGGGGAATACAATCTATTACTATCTGTTATCAGCCATGTCAGGAGGGAGAGGCCGACTGTAGGACAGGGGAATACAATCTATTACTATCTGTTATCAGCCATGTCAGGAGGAGAGAGGCCGACTGTAGGACAGGGGAATACAATCTATTACTATCTGTTATCAGCCATGTCAGGAGGAGAGAGGCCGACTGTAGGACAGGGGAATACAATCTATTACTATCTGTTATCAGCCATGTCAGGAGGGGAGAGGCCGACTGTAGGACAGGGAAATACAATCTATTACTATCTGTTATCAGCCATGTCAGGAGGAGAGAGGCCGACTGTAGGACAGGGGAATACAATCTATTACTATCTGTTATCAGCCATGTCAGGAGGGGAGAGGCCGACTGTAGGACAGGGGAATACAATCTATTACTATCTGTTATCAGCCATGTCAGGAGGGAGAGGCCGACTGTAGGACAAGGGAATACAATCTATTGCTATCTGTTATCAGCCATGTCAGGAGAGGAGAGGCCGACTGTAGGACAGGGGAATACAATCTATTACTATCTGTTATCAGCCATGTCAGGAGGGGAGAGGCCGACTGTAGGACAGGGAAATACAATCTATTACTATCTGTTATCAGCCACGTCAGGAGAGGAGAGGCCGACTGTAGGACAGGTGAGTACAATCTATTACTATCTGTTATCAGTCACGTCAGGAGGGGAGAGGCCGACTGTAGGACAGGTGAATACAATCTATTACTATCTGTTATCAGCCACGTCAGGAGGGGAGAGGCCGACTGTAGGACAGGGGAATACGATCTATTACTATCTGTTATCAACCATGTCAGGAGGGGAGAGGCCGACTGTAGGACAGGGGAATACAATCTATTACTATCTGTTATCAGCCATGTCAGGAGGGGAGAGGCCGACTGTAGGACAGGGGACTACAATCTATTACTATCTGTTATCTGCCATGTCAGGAGAGGCCGACTGTAGGACAGGGGAATACAATCTATTACTATCTGTTATCAGCCACGTCAGGAGAGGAGAGGCCGACTGTAGGACAGGGGAATACAATCTATTACTATCTGTTATCAGCCACGTCAGGAGGGGAGAGGCCGACTGTAGGACAGGGGAATACGATCTATTACTATCTGTTATCAACCATGTCAGGAGGGGAGAGGCCGACTGTAGGACAGGGGAATACAATCTATTACTATCTGTTATCAGCCGTGTCAGGAGGGGAGAGGCTGACTGTAGGACAGGGGAATACAATCTATTACTATCTGTTATCAGCCACGTCAGGAGGGGAGAGGCCGACTGTAGGACAGGGGAATACAATCTATTACTATCTGTTATCAGCCGTGTCAGGAGAGGAGAGGCCGACTGTAGGACAGGTGAATACAATCTATTACTATCTGTTATCAGCCACGTCAGGAGGGCAGAGGCCGACTGTAGGACAGGGGAATACAATCTATTACTATCTGTTATCAGCCACGTCAGGAGGGCAGAGGCCGACTGTAGGACAGGGGAATACAATCTATTACTATCTGTTATCAGCCGTGTCAGGAGGGGGAGAGGCCGACTGTAGGACAGAGGAATACAATCTAAATTTTTTATAGGAAAAGAGGGGGGGGGGGGGGGGGACCGCGGGAGAGGGAATACAATTTTTACTATCTGTTATCAGCCACGCCAGGAGAGGAGAGGCCGACTGTAGGACAGGGGAATACAATCTATTACTATCTGTTATCAGCCATGTCAGGAGGGGAGAGGCCGACTGTAGGACAGGGGAATACAATCTATTACTATCTGTTATCAGCCATGTCAGGAGGGGAGAGGCCGACTGTAGGACAGGGGAATACAATCTATTACTATCTGTTATCAGCCACGTCAGGAGAGGAGAGGCCGACTGTAGGACAGGGGAATACAATCTATTACTATCTGTTATCAGCCACGTCAGGAGGGGAGAGGCCGACTGTAGGACAGGGGAGTACAATCTATTACTATCTGTTATCAGCCATGTCAGGAGGGGAGAGGCCGACTGTAGGACAGGGGAATACAATCTATTACTATCTGTTATTAGCCATGTCAGGAGGGGAGAGGCCGACTGTAGGACAGGGGAATACAATCTATTACTATCTGTTATCAGCCATGTCAGGAGAGGAGAGGCCGACTGTAGGACAGGGGAATACAATCTATTACTATCTGTTATCAGCCACGTCAGGAGGGGAGAGGCCGACTGTAGGACAGAGGAATACAATCTATTACTATCTGTTATCAGCCACGTCAGGAGAGGAGAGGCCGACTGTAGGACAGGGGAATACAATCTATTACTATCTGTTATCAGCCATGTCAGGAGGGGGAGAGGCCGACTGTAGGACAGGGGAATACAATCTATTACTATCTGTTATCAGCCATGTCAGGAGAGGAGAGGCCGACTGTAGGACGGGGGAATACAATCTATTACTATCTGTTATCAGCCACGTCAGGAGAGGAGAGGCCGACTGTAGGACAGGGGAATACAATCTATTACTATCTGTTATCAGCCACGTCAGGAGGGGAGAGGCCGACTGTAGGACAGGTGACTACAATCTATTACTATCTGTTATCAGCCATGTCAGGAGGGGAGAGGCCGACTGTAGGACAGGGGAGTACAATCTATTACTATCTGTTATCAGTCATATCAGGAGAGGAGAGGCCGACTGTAGGACAGGGGAATACAATTGTGATGATTCTGCCTAAATATGGCCATAACTCAGCTGTATTTTGGTCTCTGGGTATAGGATCTCCCTTCTTGCTTGCTTGCATACTGTGCGCAGCTATAAGCCTAGGTGCATATTGGCAGTAGCGGCCAGGCTGGAACAATAGGGCTCCATTGTATTCCTATACAGCCCTAGCTGATCAAACAATAGTGCATTGTTCAAGCCTGGGCTGTTGATCAGATATGACTGATAACAGTGTATCAATTCACTTTGTCTCAGCTCTATACAAAAGATCTGGATTTGATTTAATTAACTCATCAGACGTACTGTCGCCGGTGACCTCATTCTGGGAGGTGGCAAAAAGGGTATAAAAGATGAGGTAAGAGGTCTGTGGGGGGAGATTACACTATGGAGATCATGCTATGAAGACTGTGCTGGGATTATGCTACAGAGTTGTTACAGACAGACCATGAGGAGATTTTTGTGATTGACTATTGGACTAATGCTGAGAGACTGTGAAGAGCATGCAGGCGGGATTATTGTACTGTGATGCCACATGCTAGGAGTTAATGCCACATGCCAAGAAGCCTCCACTGGTGACTCACACATGCCATGTGTGAGTGTTGGACTATAGAACCACAGCAAGGACATATGTGGTAAAGTAATTATTTCACCTTTAATCCCTTTTATTTTATTTGTACTGTATCTTGTAACTAGTAACTGTTAATGCTTGCATATATCTGCATATCTGTTCTGATCTGTATATGTTAGATTTTAATACCGACCCATTTAGGGGTTAATAAATATATAAAATTTAGAAGGCTTGTCTTGTATTTATCTTGTGAACCTGACATTCACTGGAGGTGAGTGTGGTTTTTATATGAAAGAGGACTCAGGGTGTGGCCAAAGCGGTTTGGCGCACGGAGGATCTTTCACATTGGTGGCAGCGGTGGGATCTTAGGATTAACGGCGTGTGTTGGTGACCTATATCACTCACATGCTGGGGATTATGGTAATCCTATGAGACAAGCTCGGTATTAAAGCAAGCATTAAGATACAGTGAAAGTTTGATACAGTGCTGTTCCCCCTCCCTTACTCTTTGTATTCTATCCTATCTTTTATTTGGCAAATACCAGTGGATGGCTAGTGGGCTCAGAAGCAGAGCCCCAGAACTGCTGAACCAGGCTTTTGGAGATCCTGAGCGTATGGCTGAAATGGAGGCAGCCACAGCCATGCAGAGAATCGAGCAGAGTCCTGATGTTGGGGCTAGGCCAGGAAGTGCGGCAAGCAGCCCGGTCCCAAGGATTACTTCACCAGGAGGGACCAGTAATCCCAGCCTTGCTATGGGAACGGTTTCATACTGGCAAATGGCCCTACAGCAAGTAGGCACCAGTGACCCAAACACATACCTGCAGGTGTTGTGCCGTTTTCTGGAAGCTGTAGAACAAGAACAAGAACGGCAGGCAGCAGAGCGAGAGGCAGAGAGAGAGAGGAAGTTTGCTGAGCGACAGGCCGAGAGGGAGTATCAGCTTGAGCTGAAGAGGCGGGGAAATCTCCCAGCGGGCACAAACCGCCCCTGCGCAAACTCCAACAACCCTGCAGAGACCCTCAAGTTGGAAGGAGAAGCCAGGCGGGAGTTCACCACAGCCGTCTGTCGTCTGGTCGGGTGAGAGAAACTATGCCCCGGGTGGTCCCTCCCCTATCCCAAGAACTCTGGGCACCATAGTGACCGTCCCCAAACCCCAAGGGGAGGTGCGGCGGGGCCATGCCTGTAACCAGACAGGACATTTCAAGGAGGAGTGCCCCAACCGCCCTGAGAACTTCCCCGGCTTCCCAAGTCACAGCAGGTGGCCCATCTGTGTATCTGGACTGGGGTGCAGGAAAAGGAATACGGACTGTGGGACTATTGACTGATTTGCCGGCTAATGTACTGTTGGTAACTGATGTAGGACCTATGATGTCCCAATATGGGGTGGGGAGCACCCCAATTTACTGTGATAAACTGTCTATGACTAATGTTGATAATGTGTCTGTCATATCTGCAGAGATGGCCCGTAACCCCCCCTCTGGGATACTTCCCATGGCAGTAAGTGTACATGCTAATGACTTGCCTTCAGCTGAGAGCAGGGAAGATGCAACTGAACTTCCTGCAACCCAGCTCAGCAAAAATGTTAGTGATGCTTTGTTTCCTCCGGTGCTAGGAACCAATGAGACTAAGTCTGTAGACACACCCACATCTGCGGGGGCGTCTTCCTCGCAGCTTGTTAATATGTCTACCACAAATCTCATTGAGGCCCGGTGTGAATTAACAATTGCTAATGAAGGTACTGTCAATGTAATTGCCAATGCTTGTTGTGAAAGTGTACCGGGTAGCTCTTCTGAGTCACTGGAAGCGACTTCTACTATTTCGCCCAGTGTATCCGATAAGCACCCAACTGCTGACCATGTGCCAGGTGGTCAGGTAGGCTATGGGGATCTCATGGCCGATCCAGGTGAGGGACGGACTGCTGGTAGTGCGGTGCTAGCCCGCAGCCAGAGTGCTACAAGGGTGGAGGGCGTTCCGACCCTTGAACCGTTGCCTACACCACCTGGAGTCGGTGCTGAGACCACCATGACTAGCCTCACTCCCTTGAAGCCGGAGGAGTCCGGCCGATATGAGACATACACGACTCTTCTGTCCAGTTCTATTCCAGGAATGCCCATGGCCCAAGTGCAGATGGCATGGGGTACTGGAGGTATGATCCAAGAAAGGGGTATGTCCAATGTATTACCTGTCAATGTATTGTGGGGGGATGGTTTGGGGAAACATGATCTCAGTCATTTGCCCAAGGTATCACCATCACCCACCCAAGTACAGGAGGAACAGGACGTAAGCCCAAAGGGGCAAGGCGTCTGGGAAGGAGGACAGGGTCCAAACATGCCTGTGCCAGAACCAGAGGTGCCCCTAGGTTTGGAAGCAAAGGGGGAGGTGCAGAACCCCATAGAACTCTCCCAACTAGCGGCTAGTGTGGGGAAGACCCTGAGAGAGCAGGCCAAGGGTAGCCAGGAGAGCAGAGATTGCCGGGATGGGATCTCTGGAATGGTTTCCCAAGGGCCTGAGGTCATGAGGGTAAAGCTACAGGATGCCCGCACTCAGAAAGCAGACCCAGAACAGGCAGGAGGTAGCCAAGTGTACGTGGCTCAGAGCCTGGGCCTTAGAAGTGTCCCTAGTCAGACTAGAGAGACAGAAGGGTCCGGCAGCTATGTAACATGCACCTCTCTTTTGTCTCACTCCAGCCAAGAGTTCAGAGAGGCTGTCCAAGCTGATCCTAGTCTGGAGATATTGAAGGCGCATGGCGCTCAACCACCCTCGGAGTCTGACAAGGCCCGAGTCTGCTGGGACCCCGGGGGGAGGTGAGGAAGCCTTTGGGGCCAGAGCTTGAGGAGCTGGAGGCAGAGGTACTTTCAGAAGAGGGGCGTAGGCCCCTACTTCCTGCAAGCCCCATCTAAAGGGGGAGGTGTGATGATTCTGCCTAAATATGGCCATAACTCAGCTGTATTTTGGTCTCTGGGTATAGGATCTCCCTTCTTGCTTGCTTGCATACTGTGCGCAGCTATAAGCCTAGGTGCATATTGGCAGTAGCGGCCAGGCTGGAACAATAGGGCTCCATTGTATTCCTATACAGCCCTGGCTGATCAAACAATAGTGCATTGTTCAAGCCTGGGCTGTTGATCAGATATGACTGATAACAGTGTATCAATTCACTTTGTCTCAGCTCTATACAAAAGATCTGGAGTTGATTGAATTAACTCATCAGACGTACTGTTGCCGGTGACCTCATTCTGGGAGGGGGCATAAAGATTATAAAAGATGAGGTAAGAGGTCTGTGGGAGGAGATTACACTATGGAGATCATGCTATGAAGACTGTGCTGGGATTATGCTACAGAGTTGTTACAGACAGACCATGAGGAGATTTTTGAAATTGACTATTGGACTAATGCTGAGAGACTGTGAAGAGCATGCAGGCGGGATTATCGTTTTGATGCCACATGCTAGGAGTTAATACCACATGCCAAGAAGCCTCCACTGGTGACTCACACATGCCATGTGTGAGTGTTGGACTATAGAACCACATCAAGGACATGTGTGGTAAAGTAATCATTTCACCTTTAATCCCTTTTATTTTATTTGTACTGTATCTTGTAACTAGTAACTGTTAATGCTTGCATATGTCTGCATATCTGTTCTGATCTATATATGTTAGATTTTAATACCGACCCATTTAGGGGTTAATAAATATATAAAATTTAGAAGGCTTGTCTTGTATTTATCTGGTGAACCCGGAACTCACTGGCAGTGAGTGTGGTTTTTATATGAAAGAGGACTTGGGTGTGGCCAAAGCGGTTTGGCGCACGGAGGATCTTTCACATTATCAGTCATATCAGAAGAGGAGAGGCCGACTGTAGGACAGGGGAATACAATCTATTACTATCTGTTATCAGCCATGTCAGGAGAGGAGAGGCCGACTGTAGGACAGGGGAATACAATCTATTACTATCTGTTATCAGCCATGTCAGGAGGGAGAGGCCGACTGTAGGACAAGGGAATACAATCTATTACTATCTGTTATCAGCCATGTCAGGAGGGGAGAGGCCGACTGTAGGACAGGGGAATACAATCTATTACTATCTGTTATCAGCCATGTCAGGAGGGGAGAGGCCGACTGTAGGACAGGGGAATACAATCTATTACTATCTGTTATCAGCCATGTCAGGAGGGGAGAGGCCGACTGTAGGACAGGGGAATACAATCTCTTACTATCTGTTATCAGCCACGTCAGGAGAGGAGAGGCCGACTGTAGGACAGGGGAATACAATCTATTACTATCTGTTATCAGCCATGTCAGGAGAGGAGAGGCCGACTGTAGGACAGGGGAATACAATCTATTACTATCTGTTATCAGCCATGTCAGGAGGGGAGAGGCCGACTGTAGGACAGGGGAATACAATCTATTACTATCTGTTATCAGCCATGTCAGGAGGGGAGAGGCCGACTGTAGGACAGGGGAATACAATCTATTACTATCTGTTATCAGCCATGTCAGGAGAGGAGAGGCCGACTGTAGGACAGGAGAATACAATCTATTACTATCTGTTATCAGCCATGTCAGGAGAGGCCGACTGTAGTACAGGAGAATACAATCTATTACTATCTGTTATCAGCCATGTCAGGAGAGGAGAGGCCGACTGTAGGACAGGGGAATACAATCTATTACTATCTGTTATAAGCCACGTCAGGAGGGGAGAGGCCGACTGTAGGACAGGTGAATACAATCTATTACTATCTGTTATCAGCCATGTCAGGAGGGGAGAGGCCGACTGTAGGACAGGGGAATACAATCTATTACTATCTGTTATCAGCCGTGTCAGGAGAGGAGAGGCCGACTGTAGGACAGGTGACTACAATCTATTACTATCTGTTATCAGCCATGTCAGGAGAGGAGAGGCCGACTGTAGGACAGGTGACTACAATCTATTGCTATCTGTTATCAGCCATGTCAGGAGAGGAGAGGCCGACTGTAGGACAGGAGAATGCAATCTATTACTATCTGTTATCTGCCATGTCAGGAGGGGAGAGGCCGACTGTAGGACAGGAGAATACAATCTATTACTATCTGTTATCAGCCATGTCAGGAGAGGAGAGGCCGACTGTAGGATAGGTGACTACAATCTATTGCTATCTGTTATCAGCCATGTCAGGAGAGGAGAGGCCGACTGTAGGACAGGGGAATACAATCTATTACTATCTGTTATCAGCCATGTCAGGAGGGGAGAGGCCGACTGTAGGACAGGAGAATACAATCTATTACTATCTGTTATCAGCCATGTCAGGAGAGGAGAGGCCGACTGTAGGACAGGGAGAATACAATCTATTACTATCTGTTATCAGCCATGTCAGGAGGGGAGAGGCCGACTGTAGGACAGGGGAATACAATCTATTACTATCTGTTATCAGCCATGTCAGGAGAGGAGAGGCCGACTGTAGGACAGGGGAATACAATCTATTACTATCTGTTATCAGCCATGTCAGGAGAGGAGAGGCCGACTGTAGGACAGGAGAATACAATCTATTACTATCTGTTATCAGCCGTGTCAGGAGAGGAGAGGCCGACTGTAGGACGGGGGAATACAATCTATTACTATCTGTTATCAGCATATCCCATTTTATCATTACCTTTTTGTGGGGCTGTGCACTGATCAGTGTAACGCCTGGTATTGATGTGCCGGTTCCCCGTTCTCTGTTGCAGCCACGTGTTGCGTGTAGTAACCCCAGAGGAGGAGATTTTCCTTTCCACCAGGGAGCAGCCACATCAGGTACTTCTCTGTATTTTATGACTTCTCTACTGTTGGTGACTTTAAAAGTCCTTGTTTCATCCAGAGTCTGCCCAGATTTCTCACAGCTGGGGGTTTGTTATATTGTATCAGTCTAGACAATCCTTTGTTCAGCCTGCCTTGATACATTATAACAAAACTTCAGGATAGGAGAGATGTTGAGCTGGTCAGAAGTTGGATTTCCATTTATTTCTTATATCCTTTCCATTCATAGCAGTTTTAGGATCTCTGTTGCTGCCAGTGAATGTGACCATTCCTCTAGAGGCAAAAACCTTGTCCTGCTTGTAGATGAGGGTTTGCTGCTATGTCTCAGGCCAGGAGGCAGGTGTGATGCTTGTAGAGGACTGTATGCAGTTACAGGTTGTGTCTCCATTCACTTACTGCCGGCAGAGATCTTAAACATTGCTTTATGGTAAAAACAGGAGGGGCTAAAAATAACTGCAGCACATCAGAAATGTGAACACGCGCGAATCACCGCTGTTCTGGAATTGTATGGTGCTTGTAGTTCCTCTAGTCACTGCTCAATCTGCTGCTGTGGATTCCAGGTGCTGTGGTCCTGGAAAATAAACCAATTAGTACGGCAGAGTCTGGAAGGAAAACGAGATTTTCCTTTATGGGGAAGAACAGGAGAATCCACCAACCCGCCGACGGCCCGACTGACTAAATACACCTACAGGAGTGAGGGCAGGTTCAAGAACGCCTCGTACGAGGGAGACATGTCCTGGGGAAAACCGCACGGCAAGTGAGTGCCAAGAAACAGGAAATGTTTGTAGGAAAGCTGGGTGACAACCAATATGACCCCCATGACAGCTGCTACAGAGGTTGTCACCCAGCTTTCCCAGACTCCTGCATACTTACTCATTGATACAGGAGCACAAGATATATCACTGCATGATGAAGTGGACTTACCATTCAGGAGTCTAGGAAAGCTGGATGACAACCCCTGCTGAAGCTCTGGCCATGTTGGTTGTCACCATAAATGTCCCCGAGATGTCTGTTTATTGAAGATTTCTGATGTTTATTGCCCCTCCCCCACCCTACAGGGGAACGCTGAAATGGCCGAATGGACGCAATCACGTGGGAGACTTCAAATATGGACAAGAAGACGGGTAAGAGGCTGAGATGGGGTTAATATATGTATAACGTGGACAAGATGGCGGACAGCGGCCAGGAATGCAGACTGAGGGCTCTCAAACATGCAGGCCTCATATAATAGTAGCTACCGCGGTGCCCCATATAATAGTAGCTACTACAGTGCCCCATATAATAATCACAACCACGGTGCCCCATATAATAGTAGCTACTATGGTGCCCCATATAATAATGACAACCACGGTGCCCCATATAATAGTAGCTACTACGGTGCCCCATATAATAATGACAACCACGGTGCCCCATATAATAATGACAACCATGGTGCCCCATATAATAATGACAACCACGGTGCCCCATATAATAATGACAACCATGGTGCCCCATATAATAATGATAACCATGGTGCTCCATATAATAGTAGCTACTACAGTGCCCCATATAATAATGACAACCACGGTGCCCCATATAATAGTAGCTACTACAGTGCCCCATATAATAATCACAACCACGGTGCCCCATATAATAGTAGCTACTACGGTGCCCCATATAATAGTAGCTACTACAGTGCCCCATATAATAATCACAACCACGGTGCCCCATATAATAGTAGCTACTACGGTGCCCCATATAATAATGACAACCACGGTGCCCCATATAATAGTAGCTACTACGGTGCCCCATATAATAATGACAACCACGGTGCCCCATATAATAATGACAACCATGGTGCCCCATATAATAATGACAACCACGGTGCCCCATATAATAATGACAACCATGGTGCCCCATATAATAATGATAACCATGGTGCTCCATATAATAGTAGCTACTACAGTGCCCCATATAATAATGACAACCACGGTGCCCCATATAATAGTAGCTACTACAGTGCCCCATATAATAATCACAACCACGGTGCCCCATATAATAGTAGATACTACGGTGCCCCATATAATAGTAGCTACTACAGTGCCCCATATAATAATGACAACCACGGTGCCCCATATAATAGTAGCTACTACGGTACCCCATATAATAGTAGCTACTACGGTGCCCCATATAATAATGACAACCACGGTGCCCCATATAATAATGACAACCATGGTGCCCCATATAATAATGATAACCATGGTGCTCCATATAATAGTAGCTACCATGGTGCCCCATATAATAATGACAACCACGGTGCCCCATATAATAATGATAACCACGGTGCCCCATATAATAATGACAACCCATGGTGCCCCATATAATAATAGCAACCACGGTGCCCCCTATAATAGTAGCTACCACGGTGCCTCATATGATAATGACAACCACGATGCTCCATATAATAATGACAACCACGGTGCCCCATATAATAATGACAACCATGGTGCCCCATATAATAATCACAACCACGGTGCCCCATATAATAATCACAACCACGGTGCCCCATATAATAGTAGCTACTACGGTGCCCCATATAATAATGACAACCCACGGTGCCCCATATAATAATGACAACCACGGTGCCCCATATAATAATGACAACCACGGTGCCCCATATAATAATGACAACCACGGTGCCCCATATAATAATGATAACCATGGTGCTCCATATAATAGTAGCTACTACGGTGCCCCATATAATAATGACAACCATGGTACCCCATATAATAATGATAACCATGGTGCTCCATATAATAGTAGCTACCACGGTGCCCCATATAATAGTAGCTACTACGGTGCCCCATATAATAATCACAACCACGGTGCCCGATATAATAATAGCTACCACGGTGCCCCATATAATAATAGCAACCACGGTGCTCCATATAATAATGACAACCACGGTGCCCCATATAATAATCACAACCACGGTGCCCCATATAATAATCACAACCACGGTGCCCCATATAATAGTAGCTACTACGGTGCCCCATATAATAATGACAACCCACGGTGCCCCATATAATAATCACAACCACGGTGCCCCATATAATAATCACAACCACGGTGCCCCATATAATAGTAGCTACTACGGTGCCCCATATAATAATGACAACCCACGGTGCCCCATATAATAATCACAACCACGGTGCCCCATATAATAATAGCAACCACGGTGCCCCCTATAATAGTAGCTACCACGGTGCCCCATATGATAATGAAAACCACGGTGCCCCATATAATAGTGACAACCCACGGTGCCCCATATAATAATGACAACCACGGTGCCCCATATAATAATAGCATCCACGGTGCCCCATATAATAATAGCAACCATGGTGCCCCATATAATAATGACTAATGACCACAGCGCCGCCGTGACTTTTCCCCTGTTACTATAATCTGGGCTAGTAACTTTTCAGCCTATCAAAATGTTATAGCTCCTTTTCTTTTCTGCATAGAGTGCTTTGGGATTTGAAGTTCTCTGGGGAGAGCCCAGACTCCTGATCTATTGGTTCCTTTACTATGGTGGTGTTTGGGGCTCATTAGTGGGGTATAATCTCTAGTATGGAGGTATTTGGGGCCCATTAGTGGGGTATAATCTCTAGTATGGGGGTATTTGGGGCTCATTACTGGGGTATAATCTCTAGTATGGGAATATTTGGGGCTCATTACTGGGGTGTAATCTCTAGTATGGGGGTATTTGGGGCTCATTACTGGGGTATAATCTCTAGTATGGGGGTATTTGGGGCTCATTACTGAGGTATCACCGCTGGTATGGGTTTGCTTTGGGGCTAATTATAAGATTATAATCTCTGATATTTCATGACCTTTCAGATTTGGGATTTGTCTAATCCCGGACTCCTCCAGCGACCGATACGACTGTTATAAATGTCATTGGCGCAATGGCGCCATCCACGGATATGGAATCTGTGAGTAAGTACAACAAGGGGAGTGTCGCGGGCCCCAGAGAGCTGATGGGGCCCCTGATGGGTTTTTGTGCTATACACAGGAGTTGTCTTCCAGGCTGTCAGTGCTTGTCCAGAGGTGGAAACCTTTACAGACCTGCCACATCTCACAGCTGGTGGTTTGTCACAGTGTAACCACTCAGTCAGAATACTGATACATGGTACCGTGAGGTCAGAGGTCAGCACAGGAGTCCAGGCCTTGATTCTGACCAGCGCCCCCTGTGTATGGTGTAGATGTGCCGTGTGCTGTTGCTGTGTATCACGCTCCTCCTCTGCATGTTACAGGTATGCGGACGAATCGGTTTATAAAGGTTACTTTAAGGACAACGTGCGGCACGGATTTGGCGTCTTTGAGAATCGGTCGTCCACCACAACCGCCTGGAAATACACCGGAAACTGGGAGGGGGACAAGAGATCGGGGTATGGAGTCTGGGAAAGCTCAGACAAGTGAGTGACCGCAGGAGCATTATTATCTGTATTACATAAGTGGGTCATCCTGAGCCCCCTGGTTCATGAAAAGAATGCCAGAGCCCCAGTTAAGACTGACACACATCTGGATTTATTGAGTGTTTCAGAGCTTGTACAGTCACTGGGGTTACAGCCTTACAGCCTGAGAGCTAATGTGAATACGGACAAAATAATGACTGCAGCTTTGGGTGTGACCAGAGTACACAGAACATAAACACAGTATTGTACGTTTTGATCTGCAGCAGTGAGCGATACATCGGGATGTGGCAGGAGAACCAAAGACATGGCCTGGGCATCGTCCTCCTAAACACAGGGTCCTGCTATCAGGGGGTCTTCAATGCCAATAAACTGGTGGTAAGTAACTAGAGTCTGTATGTAGTGAGGTCCTCCTAGTGGTGACTGTATAATCTGTATGTAGTGAGCTCCCCCTAGTGGTGACTGTATAATCTGTATGTAGTGAGCTCCCTCTAGTGGTGCCTGTATAATCTGTATGTAGTGAGCTCCCTCTAGTGGTGACTGTATAATCTGTATGTAGTGAGCTCCCTCTAGTGGTGACTGTATAATCTGTATGTAGTGAGCTCCTCCTAGGTGTGACTGTATAATATGTATGTAGTGAGCTCCCTCTAGTGGTGACTGTATAATCTGTATGTAGTGAGCTCCCTCTAGTGGTGACTGTATAATCTGTATGTAGTGAGCTCCTCCTAGTGGTGACTGTATAATCTGTATGTAGTGAGCTCCCTCTATTGGTGACTGTATAATCTGTATGTAGTGAGCTCCTCCTAGTGGTGACTGTATAATCTGTATGTAGTGAGCTCCTCCTAGTGGTGACTGTATAATCTGTATGTAGTGAGCTCCCCTAATGGTGACTGTATAATCTGTATGTAGTGAGCTCCCCTAGTGGTGACTGTGTAATCTGTATGTAGTGAGCTCCCCCTAGTGGTGACTGTGTAATCTGTATGTAGTGAGCTCCCCCTAGTGGTGACTGTATAATCTGTATGTAGTGAGCTCCCCCTAGTGGTGACTGTATAATCTGTATGTAGTGAGCTCCCCTCTAGTGGTGCCTGTATAATCTGTATGTAGTGAGCTCCCTCTAGTGGTGACTGTATAATCTGTATGTAGTGAGCTCCTCCTAGTGGTGACTGTATAATCTGTATGTAGTGAGCTCCCCCTAGTGGTGACTGTATAATCTGTATGTAGTGAGCTCCCTCTATTGGTGACTGTATAATCTGTATGTAGTGAGCTCCTCCTAGTGGTGACTGTATAATCTGTATGTAGTGAGCTCCCTCTAGTGGTGACTGTATAATCTGTATGTAGTGAGTTCCCTCTAGTGGTGACTGTATAATCTGTATGTAGTGAGCTCCCTCTAGTGGTGCCTGTATAATCTGTATGTAGTGAGCTCCCTCTAGTGGTGACTGTATAATCTGTATGTAGTGAGCTCCCTCTAGTGGTGACTGTATAATCTGTATGTAGTGAGCTCCTCCTAGGTGTGACTGTATAATATGTATGTAGTGAGCTCCCTCTAGTGGTGACTGTATAATCTGTATGTAGTGAGCTCCCTCTAGTGGTGACTGTATAATCTGTATGTAGTGAGCTCCTCCTAGTGGTGACTGTATAATCTGTATGTAGTGAGCTCCCTCTATTGGTGACTGTATAATCTGTATGTAGTGAGCTCCTCCTAGTGGTGACTGTATAATCTGTATGTAGTGAGCTCCTCCTAGTGGTGACTGTATAATCTGTATGTAGTGAGCTCCCCTAATGGTGACTGTATAATCTGTATGTAGTGAGCTCCCCCTAGTGGTGACTGTGTAATCTGTATGTAGTGAGCTCCCCCTAGTGGTGACTGTGTAATCTGTATGTAGTGAGCTCCCCCTAGTGGTGACTGTATAATCTGTATGTAGTGAGCTCCCCCTAGTGGTGACTGTATAATCTGTATGTAGTGAGCTCCCTCTAGTGGTGCCTGTATAATCTGTATGTAGTGAGCTCCCTCTAGTGGTGACTGTATAATCTGTATGTAGTGAGCTCCTCCTAGTGGTGACTGTATAATCTGTATGTAGTGAGCTCCCCCTAGTGGTGACTGTATAATCTGTATGTAGTGAGCTCCCTCTATTGGTGACTGTATAATCTGTATGTAGTGAGCTCCTCCTAGTGGTGACTGTATAATCTGTATGTAGTGAGCTCCCTCTAGTGGTGACTGTATAATCTGTATGTAGTGAGCTCCCTCTAGTGGTGACTGTATAATCTGCATGTAGTGAGCTCCCTCCAGTGGTGACTGTATAATCTATAGTATGTAGTGAGCTCCCTCCAGTGGTGACTGTATAATCTGTATGTAGTGAGCTCCCCTAATGGTGACTGTATAATCTGAATGTAGTGAGCTCCCCCTAGTGGTGATTGTATAATCTGTATGTAGTGAGCTCCCTCTAGTGGTGATTGTATAATCTGTATGTAGTGAGATCCCCCTAGTGGTTACTGTATAATCTGTATGTAGTGAGCTCCTCCTAGTGGTGACTGTATAGTCTGTATGTAGTGAGCTCCCTCCAGTGGTGGCTGTATAATCTGTATGCAGTGAGCTCCTCCTAGTGGTGACTGTATAATCTGTATGTAGTGAGCTCCCCCTAGTGATGACTGTATAATCTGTATGTAGTGAGCTCCCTCTAGTGGTGACTGTATAATCTGTATGTAGTGAGCTTCCTCTAGTAGTGACTGTATAATCTGTATGTAGTGAGCTCCCCCTAGTGGTGACTGTATAATCTGTATGTAGTGAGCTCCTCCTAATGGTGACTGTATAATCTGTATGTAGTGAGCTCCCTCTAGTGGTGACTGTATAATCTGTATGTAGTGAGCTCCTCCTAGTGGTGACTGTATAATCTGTATGTAGTGAGCTCCTCCTAGTGGTGACTGTATAATCTGTATGTAGTGAGCTCCCTCTAGTGGTGACTGTATAATCTGTATGTAGTGAGCTCCTCCTAGTGGTGACTGTATAATCTGTATGTAGTGAGCTCCCTCTAGTGGTGACTGTATAATCTGCATGTAGTGAGCTCCCTCCAGTGGTGACTGTATAATCTATAGTATGTAGTGAGCTCCCCCTAGTGGTGGCTGTATAATCTGTATGTAGTGAGCTCCCCCTAGTGGTGACTGTATAATCTGTATGTAGTGAGCTCCCCCTAGTGGTGACTGTATAATCTGAATGTAGTGAGCTCCTCCTAGTGGTGACTGTATAATCTGAATGTAGTGAGCTCCCCCTAGTGGTGACTGTATAATCTGTATGTAGTGAGCTCCTCCTAGTGGTGACTGTATAATCTGTATGTAGTGAGCTCCCCCTAGTGGTGACTGTATAATCTGAATGTAGTGAGCTCCCCCTAGTGGTGACTGTATAATCTGTATGTAGTGAGCTCCTCCTAGTGGTGACTGTATAATCTGTATGTAGTGAGCTCCCCCTAGTGGTGACTGTATAATCTGTATGTAGTGAGCTCCCCCTAGTGGTGACTGTATAATCTGTATGTAGTGAGCTCATCCTAGTGGTGACTGTATAATCTGAATGTAGTGAGCTCCCCCTAGTGGTGACTGTATAATCTGTATGTAGTGAGCACTCCCTAGTGGTGACTGTATAATCTGTATGTAGTGAGCTCCTCCTAGTGGTGACTGTATAATCTGTATGTAGTGAGCTCCCTCTAGTGGTGACTGTATAATCTGTATGTAGTGAGCTCCTCCTAGTGGTGACTGTATAATCTGTATGTAGTGAGCTCCCCCTAGTGGTGACTGTATAATCTGAATGTAGTGAGCTCCCCCTAGTGGTGACTGTATAATCTGTATGTAGTGAGCTCCTCCTAGTGGTGACTGTATAATCTGTATGTAGTGAGCTCCCCCTAGTGGTGACTGTATAATCTGAATGTAGTGAGCTCCCCCTAGTGGTGACTGTATAATCTGTATGTAGTGAGCTCCTCCTAGTGGTGACTGTATAATCTGTATGTAGTGAGCTCCCCCTAGTGGTGACTGTATAATCTGAATGTAGTGAGCTCCCCCTAGTGGTGACTGTATAATCTGTATGTAGTGAGCTCCTCCTAGTGTTGACTGTATAATCTGTATGTAGTGAGCTCCCCCTAGTGGTGACTGTATAATCTGAATGTAGTGAGCTCCCCCTAGTGGTGACTGTATAATCTGTATGTAGTGAGCTCCTCCTAGTGGTGACTGTATAATCTGTATGTAGTGAGCTCCCCCTAGTGGTGACTGTATAATCTGAATGTAGTGAGCTCCTCCTAGTGGTAGCTGTATAATCTGTATGTAGTTAGCTCCCCCTAGTGGTGACTGTATAATCTGTATGTAGTGAGCTCCTCCTAGTGGTGACTGTATAATCTGTATGTAGTTAGCTCCCCCTAGTGGTGACTGTATAATCTGCATGTAGTGAGCTCCTCCTACTGGTGACTGTATAATCTGTATGTAGTTAGCTCCCCCTAGTGGTGACTGTATAATCTGAATGTAGTGAGCTCCCCCTAGTGGTGACTGTATAATCTGTATGTAGTGAGCTCCTCCTAGTGGTGAGTGTATAATCTGTATGTAGTGAGCTCCCCCTAGTGGTGACTGTATAATCTGTATGTAGTTAGCTCCCCCTAGTGGTGACTGTATAATCTGCATGTAGTGAGCTCCTCCTAGTGGTGACTGTATAATCTGTATGTAGTGAGCTCCCCGTAGTGGTGACTGTATAATCTGCATGTAGTGAGCTCCTCCTACTGGTGACTGTATAATCTGTATGTAGTGAGCTCCCCCTAGTGGTGACTGTATAATCTGTATGTAGTGAGCTCCCCCTAGTGGTGACTGTATTATCTGTATGTAGTGAGCTCCTCCTAGTGGTGACTGTATAATCTGTATGTAGTGAGCTCCCCCTAGTGGTGACTGTATAATCTGTATGTAGTGAGCTCCTCCTAGTGGTGACTGTATAATCTGTATGTAGTGAGCTCCCCCTAGTGGTGGCTGTATAATCTGTATGTAGTGAGCTCCTCCTAGTGGTGACTGTATAATCTGTATGTAGTGAGCTCCCCCTAGTGGTGGCTGTATAATCTGTATGTAGTGAGCTCCTCCTAGTGGTGACTGTATAATCTGTATGTAGTGAGTTCCCCCTAGTGGTGACTGTATAATCTGTATGTAGTGAGCTCCCCCTAGTGGTGACTGTATAATCTGTATGTAGTGAGCTCATCCTAGTGGTGACTGTATAATCTGAATGTAGTGAGCTCTCCCTAGTGGTGACTGTATAATCTGTATGTAGTGAGCACTCCCTAGTGGTGACTGTATAATCTGTATGTAGTGAGCTCCTCCTAGTGGTGACTGTATAATCTGTATGTAGTGAGCTCCCTCTAGTGGTGACTGTATAATCTGTATGTAGTGAGCTCCTCCTAGTGGTGACTGTATAATCTGTATGTAGTGAGATCCCCCTAGTGGTGACTGTATAATCTGTATGTAGTGAGCTCCTCCTAGTGGTGACTGTATAATCTGTATGTAGTGAGCTCCTCCTAGTGATGACTGTATAATCTGTATGTAGTGAGCTCCTCCTAGTGGTGACTGTATAATCTGAATGTAGTGAGCTCCCCCTAGTGGTGACTGTATAATCTGTATGTAGTGAGCACTCCCTAGTGGTGACTGTATAATCTGTATGTAGTGAGCTCCTCCTAGTGGTGACTGTATAATCTGTATGTAGTGAGCTCCCTCTAGTGGTGACTGTATAATCTGTATGTAGTGAGATCCCCCTAGTGGTGACTGTATAATCTGTATGTAGTGAGCTCCTCCTAGTGGTGACTGTATAATCTGTATGTAGTGAGCACTCCTAGTGGTGACTGTATAATCTGTATGTAGTGAGCTCCTCCTAGTGGTGACTGTATAATCTGTATGTAGTGAGCTCCCTCTAGTGGTGACTGTATAGTCTGTATGTAGTGAGCTCCCTCTAGTGGTGACTGTATAATCTGTATGTAGTGAGCTCCCTCTAGTGGTGACTGTATAATCTGTATATAGTGAGCTCCTCCTAGTGGTGACTGTATAATCTGTATGTAGTGAGCTCCTCCTAGTGGTGACTGCAGACAGAATTTCATTGTGGAACTGATTTGTAATGGAGGTGTGAAGTAAAGCTGCAGATTTGGAGCTTTGTATCAGTATAAATAAACTCCACCCCTATAATATAAGTCATGTTTGCAGTTTGGGGTTCACGTTACATGACATCACTTGTTTCATGCTGTTAGTTACTCAGTAGTCAAGCCTTAGGAGCTACTGTTATTGGCCCCTAGTTGTTAGACATTGAGCCCCTTATCTTGTAGATATCTCATTTTTGTTCAGGGTCCTGGCGTCCTGATAACAGAGGACAACAGCATGTACGAGGGCGAGTTTACTGAGGAATGTCTCTTATCTGGGAAGGTAGGTGTCACCTGCACGGTCTCTGCACATCAGTTGATTTTGCGCTATAATGCCGCCATTATGTGCCCAGATGGGGGTGAAGCCCTCATAGTCCCTCTCCAAATGGTTTGTGTCAGTTTTCACTTATGTTCTGACATTCTACTCTTGAGCAGAGCTACATGTTCTTGGAATGCTGGGATTTGTCTGCTCAGCCCCCCCCCCCAGTATTTTACCCCTCCCCTTTCACAATCTTAATATCTCTAATTCTGCCTGGTATTGTCTTAGGGGAAGCTTACATTCGCCAACGGATTCACCCTTGTTGGAACTTTCAATAAAACGGCCCACAATGGCCTGCAGACACACGGGGTCCTCAGCACGGCCGCCGCCTTCCAGGACGAGATCCTGAAGAAAAAAATTGTGAGTAAATCAGGTTACGTAGAGATAAATCTAATCTATGTGTGAAATTACCCAAAGAGTCAGCGCCCTCTAGTGGTCAGCTCTACCGCACATAAGTATTACAATATTACCCATAGACTTCAGTGATACAGCGCCCTCTAGTGGTCAGCTCTACCGCACATAACTATTACAATATTACCCATAGACTTCAGTGATACAGCGCCCTCTAGTGGTCAGCTCTACCGCACATAAGTATTACAATATTACCCATAGACTTCAGTGATACAGCGCCCTCTAGTGGTCAGCTCTACCGCACATAAGTATTACAATATTACCCATAGACTTCAGTGATACAGCGCCCTCTAGTGGTCAGCTCTACCGCACATAAGTATTACAATATTACCCATAGACTTCAGTGATACAGCGCCCTCTAGTGGTCAGCTCTACCGCACATAACTATTACAATATTACCCATAGACTTCAGTGATACAGCGCCCTCTAGTGGTCAGCTCTACCGCACATAACTATTACAATATTACCCATAGACTTCAGTGATACAGCGCCCTCTAGTGGTCAGCTCTACCGCACATAAGTATTACAATATTACCCATAGACTTCAGTGATACAGCGCCCTCTAGTGGTCAGCTCTACCGCACATAAGTATTACAATATTACCCATAGACTTCAGTGATACAGCGCCCTCTAGTGGTCAGCTCTACCGCACATAACTATTACAATATTACCCATAGACTTCAGTGATACAGTGCCCTCTAGTGGTCAGCTCTACCGCACATAACTATTACAATATTACCCATAGACTTCAGTGATACAGCGCCCTCTAGTGGTCAGCTCTACTGCACATAACTATTACAATATTACCCATAGACTTCAGTGATACAGCGCCCTCTAGTGGTCAGCTCTACCGCACATAAGTATTACAATATTACCCATAGACTTCAGTGATACAGCGCCCTCTAGTGGTCAGCTCTACCGCACATAACTATTACAATATTACCCATAGACTTCAGTGATACAGCGCCCTCTAGTGGTCAGCTCTACCGCACATAACTATTACAATATTACCCATAGACTTCAGTGATACAGCGCCCTCTAGTGGTCAGCTCTACCGCACATAAGTATTACAATATTACCCATAGACTTCAGTGATACAGCGCCCTCTAGTGGTCAGCTCTACCGCACATAACTATTACAATATTACCCATAGACTTCAGTGATACAGCGCCCTCTAGTGGTCAGCTCTACCGCACATAACTATTACAATATTACCCATAGACTTCAGTGATACAGCGCCCTCTAGTGGTCAGCTCTACCGCACATAACTATTACAATATTACCCATAGACTTCAGTGATACAGCGCCCTCTAGTGGTCAGCTCTACCGCACATAAGTATTACAATATTACCCATAGACTTCAGTGATACAGCGCCCTCTAGTGGTCAGCTCTACCGCACATAAGTATTACAATATTACCCATAGACTTCAGTGATACAGCGCCCTCTAGTGGTCAGCTCTACCGCACATAAGTATTACAATATTACCCATAGACTTCAGTGATACAGCGCCCTCTAGTGGTCAGCTCTACCGCACATAACTATTACAATATTACCCATAGACTTCAGTGATACAGCGCCCTCTAGTGGTCAGCTCTACCGCACATAAGTATTACAATATTACCCATAGACTTCAGTGATACAGCGCCCTCTAGTGGTCAGCTCTACCGCACATAACTATTACAATATTACCCATAGACTTCAGTGATACAGCGCCCTCTAGTGGTCAGCTCTACCGCACATAACTATTACAATATTACCCATAGACTTCAGTGATACAGCGCCCTCTAGTGGTCAGATCTACCGCACATAAGTATTACAATATTACCCATAGACTTCAGTGATACAGCGCCCTCTAGTGGTCAGCTCTACCGCACATAACTATTACAATATTACCCATAGACTTCAGTGATACAGCGCCCTCTAGTGGTCAGCTCTACCGCACATAACTATTACAATATTACCCATAGACTTCAGTGATACAGCGCCCTCTAGTGGTCAGCTCTACTGAACATAACTATTGCAATATTACCCATAGACTTCAGTGATACAGCGCCCTCTAGGGGTCAGATATACCGCACATAAATATTATAATATTACCCATAGACTTCAGTGATACAGCGCCCTCTAGTGGTCAGATATACCACACATAAGTATTACAGTATTACCAATAGACTTCAGTGATACAGCGCCCTCTAGTGGTCAGATATACCGCACATAAATATTATAATATTACCCATAGACTTCAGTGATACAGCGCCCTCTAGGGGTCAGATCTTTCATGTAGAAGTGCCAACTGGTGTCTGTACTAAGAATTGACCAATAATGGTCACTGATTATTCCAGATCTCTATGGGCGGTCACTCACTGCTGTACTTCCTTCTCGCCCTGCAGTCAGTTTGGGGCGGGGTCATTCCCGGTGGAGGAGCGCTGGCAGGGAATATTTGAGCAGTTCCTGAAATTCCTTGAATCTGGATGCAAAAGAGAAACTGAGGAATCTTTTCTGGGTTTTCATGTCAAGTCGAGCAAGAAGATGCAGAAGTCTCAGGAGTATTTGTACTGTCAGAGGTGAGAGGGGGCACTATATATATATATATCCCCTGTATATGGAAATCCTATGTGAGGTGGGGAGAGGGTCAGCAGACAGTGGTGTAGTAATAGAGTACCCAAAAACATCCGCAACTGCACACCAATGCACCAGTATGGTGCACAGGGGTCAGTATTGGAGGGGTGCACAGGGGTCAGTACTGGAGGGGTGCACAGGGGTCAGTACTGGAGGGGTGCACAGGGGTCAGTACTGGAGGGGTGCACAGGGGTCAGTATTGGAGGGGGTGCACAGGGATCAGTACTGGAGGGGTGCACAGGGGTCAGTATTGGAGGGGTGCACAGGGATCAGTACTGGAGGGGTGCACAGGGGTCAGTACTGGAGGGGTGCACAGGGATCAGTACTGGAGGGGGTGCACAGGGGTCAGTATTGGAGGGGTGCACAGGGGTCAGTACTGGAGGGGTGCACAGGGGTCAGTACTGGAGGGGTGCACAGGGGTCAGTACTGGAGGGTGCACAGGGGTCAGTACTGGAGGGGTGCACAGGGGTCAGTACTGGAGGGGTGCACAGGGGTCAGTACTGGAGGGGTGCACAGGGGTCAGTACTGGAGGGGTGCACAGGGGTCAGTACTGGAGGGGTGCACAGGGGTCAGTACTGGAGGGGTGCACAGGGGTCAGTACTGGATGGGTGCACAGGGGTCAGTACTGGAGAGGTGCACAGGGGTCAGTATTGGAGGGGTGCACAGGGGGTCAGTATTGGAGGGGTGCACAGGGGTCAGTACTGGAGGGGTGCACAGGGATCAGTACTGGAGGGGTGCACAGGGGTCAGTACTGGAGGGGTGCACAGGGGTCAGTACTGGAGGGGTGCACAGGGGTCAGTATTGGAGGGGGTGCACAGGGGTCAGTATTGGAGGGGGTGCACAGGGGTCAGTATTGGAGGGGTGCACAGGGATCAGTACTGGAGGGGTGCACAGGGGTCAGTATTGGAGGGGTGCACAGGGGTCAGTACTGGAGGGGGTGCACAGGGGTCAGTACTGGAGGGGTGCACAGGGATCAGTACTGGAGGGGTGCACAGGGATCAGTACTGGAGGGGGTGCACAGGGGTCAGTATTGGAGGGGTGCACAGGGATCAGTACTGGAGGGGTGCACAGGGGTCAGTACTGGAGGGGTGCACAGGGGTCAGTATTGGAGGGGTGCACAGGGGTCAGTATTGGAGGGGTGCACAGGGATCAGTATTGGAGGGGTGCACAGGGATCAGTACTGGAGGGGGTGCACAGGGGTCAGTATTGGAGGGGTGCACAGGGGTCAGTATTGGAGGGGTGCACAGGGATCAGTACTGGATGGGTGCACAGGGGTCAGTATTGGAGGGGTGCACAGGGGTCAGTACTGGAGGGGTGCACAGGGATCAGTATTGGAGGGGTGCACAGGGGTCAGTACTGGAGGGGGTGCACAGGGGTCAGTACTGGAGGGGTGCACAGGGGTCAGTATTGGAGGGGTGCACAGGGGTCAGTATTGGAGGGGTGCACAGTGGTCAGTATTGGAGGGGTGCACAGGGGTCAGTACTGAGGGGTGCACAGGGGTCAGTACTGGAGGGGTGCACAGGGGTCAGTATTGGAGGGGTGCACAGGGGTCAGTGCTGGAGGGGTGCACAGGGATCAGTACTGGAGGGGTGCACAGGGGTCAGTATTGGAGGGGTGCACAGGGGTCAGTGCTGGAGGGGTGCACAGGGGTCAGTACTAGAGGGGTGCACAGGGGTCAGTATTGGGGGGTGCACAGAGGTCAGTACTGGAGGGGTGCACAGGGGTCAGTATTGGAGGGGTGCACAGGGGTCAGTACTGGATGGGTGCACAGGGGGTCAGTATTGGGGGTGCACAGGGGTCAGTATTGGAGGGGTGCACAGGGGTCAGTACTGGAGGGGTGCACAGGGTTTAGTGCTGGAGGGGTGCACAGAGGTCAGTACTGGAGGGGTGCACAGGGGTCAGTACTGGAGGGGTGCACAGAGGTCAGTACTGGAGGGGGTGCACAGGGGTCAGTATTGGAGAGGTCACAGTCACCAGTATGGTGCACAAGGGTCAGTATTGGAGGGGTGCACAGGGGTCAGTACTGGAGGGGTGCACAGGGGTCAGTACTGGATGGGTGCACAGGGGTCAGTATTGGAGGGGTGCGCAGGGGTCAGTATTGGAGGGGGTGCGCAGGGGTCAGTATTGGAGGGGTGCACAGGGGTCAGTATTGGAGGGGTGCACAGGGGTCAGTATTGGAGGGGTGCGCAGGGGGTCAGTATTGGAGAGGTGCACAGGGGTCAGTGCTGGAGGGGTGCACAGGGGTCAGTACTGGAGGGGTGCACAGGGGTCAGTGCTGGAGGGGGTGCACAGGGATCAGTATTGGAGAGGTGCACAGGGGTCAGTACTGGAGGGGTGCACAGAGGTCAGTACTGGAGGGTTGCACAGGGGTCAGTACTGGAGGGGTGCACAGGGGTCAGTGCTGGAGGGGTGCACAGGGGTCAGTACTGGAGGGGTGCACAGGGGTCAGTACTGGAGGGGTGCACAGAGGTCAGTACTGGAGGGGTGCACAGGGGTCAGTATTGGAGAGGTCACAGTCACCAGTATGGTGCACAAGGGTCAGTATTGGAGGGGTGCACAGGGGTCAGTACTGGAGGGGTGCACAGGGGTCAGTACTGGATGGGTGCACAGGGGTCAGTATTGGAGGGGGTGCGCAGGGGGTCAGTATTGGAGGGGTGCGCAGGGGTCAGTATTGGAGGGGTGCACAGGGGTCAGTATTGGAGGGGTGCACAGGGGTCAGTATTGGAGGGGTGCGCAGGGGTCAGTATTGGAGAGGTGCACAGGGGTCAGTGCTGGAGGGGTGCACAGGGGTCAGTACTGGAGGGGTGCACAGGGGTCAGTGCTGGAGGGGTGCACAGGGATCAGTATTGGAGAGGTGCACAGGGGTCAGTACTGGAGGGGTGCACAGAGGTCAGTACTGGAGGGTTGCACAGGGGTCAGTACTGGAGGGGTGCACAGGGGTCAGTGCTGGAGGGGTGCACAGGGGTCAGTACTGGAGGGGTGCACAGGGGTCAGTACTGGAGGGGTGCACAGAGGTCAGTACTGGAGGGGTGCACAGGGGTCAGTACTGGAGGGGTCACAGTCACCAGTATGGTGCACAGGGGTCAGTATTGGAGGGGTGCAAAGGGGTCAGTATTGGAGGGGTGCACAGGGGTCAGTACTGGAGGGGTGCACAGAGGTCAGTACTGGAGGGGTGCACAGGGGTCAGTACTGGAGGGGGTCACAGTCACCAGTATGGTGCACAGGGGTCAGTACTGGAGGGGGTGCACAGGGGTCAGTATTGGAGGGGTGCACAGGGGTCAGTATTGGAGGGGTCACAGTCACCAGTATGGTGCACAGGGGTCAGTATTGGAGGGGTGCACAGGGTCAGTATTACAGTATTACATTGTTACTATGTTTCTATTTTGCTATATCACAATATTACAATGTTACAGAATTTCCTGAGAACTCTAATAGACAATTTTATGTGTCTCTTGTCAGGAACAATGAGAAGGAGATTGAGGACATTATGAAGGAGCTGAGTCTAGAGTCAGAAACCTTACAGAGTTATCTGCAGAAGGTAAGCCACCACCATCTGTTAGAATTTAAAGGGACGGTACACTTAGATGATTGGCTCCTGTCACAATGGTGTCAGTTCTGTGTGTCTAACTAAATTGGTCAGATCTACCTATAATCACCTAATGTTGAGAATGGACAGAATGTGGGTGTGGCCATCTAGGCATGGGCGGGGCTAATACTATTATTGTGTGGGTTACAGTGATATCCCTGTGTTTGTATGCTATCTACTTCCAGGCCTTTAGCGCTTCCCATCATCCACTGAAGAAGGTCATGAAGTTGCTTCTGGTCGTCTTTCAGGCCACATTCTCAGGTCTAGGAGCAAACCTCCATCTTCTGAGCATGGCCCAGGAAGAGATCAAGTACTATGCCAAGAAGCTCTGGGAGTTCTCCAGGTCTCTTCTATTCTGTATTATCTTAACACCAGTCATATAAGTGCAAATAAAATCATAGGTTGATATTACATATGGGGGCCGTGCAAATGTGCCAGTGATAGCGCTCACATGGGTAGTAGTGCAGTAGTTCTATTAGTATATAAAGAACAGGGACATTGATACAATAAAGTGTTATCCCTGGCGTCTAGGGGGGTTAATAACATTATCGGGGTGTCTTGTGGACTTATAATATTATCCCTTATGTCTGGTGGGTTCAGTTATCATTCTTATAGTCTACAGAGGTCAGTGGTTTAATAAAATGAATACTAGTGTTTAGAAAGTTAGAAATATTTTTCCGGGTGACTTGTAGGTTTACAATATTGTCTCTGGTGTAGTAGGATAAAAATAATAAGAAGAATATCCCTGAACTCTGGTGGTTAATAATAATAATTATATCCCTGGGATGATGATTATAAATAATAAAAATTATTATTATTACTACTATTATTAGTATTATTTATTAATATATCCCTAGTATCTAATGGGATGATGATAATTATTATTATTATTCATCCTTCCATTAGATACCAGGGATATAATAATAATAATAATAATAATAATAATAATAATAATTAATAGTTCTTAGTATTAGAATCAATGCAGCACAGGAGGCAATTAATAATAATATCATTACATCTTCCCTGGTATCTAGAGGGTTAATACTAATATTTAATATAATAATAATAATAATGTATTATATCTTCTGTATATCAGAGCCTTACTTGCCATGACAGCTGAAAAAAGCGGCAGATCGTTGTCCGGGGGGCCAGACGCAGATGAGATGAGGTAATAATAGATTTATAATGGCCGTTCTCAGTATCTGCTGGCTAGGACTTAGTATACATCGATATCTCAATAAATTAGAATATCTGTGAAACGTTTATTTCTTTCAGTAATTCCATTAATAAAGTGACCTCCTATATTTTCTAGATTCTTTACACGCAGAGTCTTCTATTCCAAGTGTTTTATTTCTGTAAATGTTGATTATGGATTACAGGGAATGAAAACCCAAATCTAAGAAAATGAGAATATTGTAAATTCAGTTCAGTCTTGTAAATTCAGTGTCACCTGCCAAGGTTTCCTCAGTCTGGTTCAGTAGGACACACAATCCTGGAAGACGCTGATTATGGATTGTATTACTGAATGACTGACATGAAGGAACGTTTCACAGATATTCTCGCGGTATGACTTACGTCACTGTATATAAGACGGGTGATATATTACTGTATTATTAGCTGAGCTATAGAATGACTTTATTATTATATCTCACCATTATATGTATACTATATACGATATATATATCTTTCAGTGAGGACCTGGACCCTCACACCGTTATCCTTCCTGCCATCCTCCCCCGCTTTCACCCAGACCTCTTCATGCTGTACATGCTGTATCGGCAGCAGGAGGACGCCCTCTACTGGCAGGGTATTGTACGCCTGGGACACCTGACAGACACCAAGCTGCTGGAGTTTTTGGATGTACAGAAGTAAGTCTGTAAGATATAGACCAGAATTGGGACCTGCAGTGTACCTGCCCCCTTCCCTGACGCTCCGTCCCTCCCGCACCTCTCACTATACTGCGCTCGTTTCCTTCATTTCAGAAATCATCATGTACAGATTTCTCCTTCTCTGTGATCCACTATCAGTCCCATGAGCCACAGCACAACATCACACAGGCAGTTACAGCCAGAACCCTCTGTACCTGCCGGGTGTAAACTATCCTTATATATTCCCCTAAATAATCTGAGGCCAAAATTATCAGAAATAGCTAGAAAATGAAGTAAAGACTGAACCAGGAACAGGAGCAAATACTGGTGTGTCACTTTAACGCTAGGTTCACACTAGCCTTCAGGGACACCAGTCCGCTTGAAATAGGCAGAGAGAAAAGTCCTACAGTCGGCCTCTCCCCTCCTGACATGGCTGATAACAGATAGTAATAGATTGTAGTCCCCTGTCCTACAGTCGGCCTCTCCCCTCCTGACATGGCTGATAACAGATAGTAATAGATTGTATTCCCCTGTCCTACAGTCGGCCTCTCCCCTCCTGACATGGCTGATAACAGATAGTAATAGATTGTAGTCACCTGTCCTACAGTCGGCCTCTCCCCTCCTGACGTGGCTGATAACAGATAGTAATAGATTGTATTCCCCTGTCCTACAGTCGGCCTCTCCCCTCCTGACGTGGCTGATAACAGATAGTAATAGATTGTATTCCCCTGTCCTACAGTCGGCCTCTCCCCTCCTGACGTGGCTGATAACAGATAGTAATAGATTGTATTCCCCTGACCTACAGTCGGCCTCTCCTCTCCTGACATGGCTGATAACAGATAGTAATAGATTGTATTCCCTGTCCTACAGTCGGCCTCTCCTCTCTGACATGGCTGATAACAGAAAGTAATAGATTGTATTCCCTGTCCTACAGTCGGCCTCTCCTCTCCTGACATGGCTGATAACAGATAGTAATAGATTGTATTCCCCTGTCCTACAGTCAGCCTCTCCCCTCCTGACATGGCTGATAACAGATAGTAATAGATTGTAGTCCCTTGTCCTACAGTCGGCCTCTCCTCTCCTGACATGGCTGATAACAGGTAGTTATAGATTGTATTCCCCTGTCCTACAGTCGGCCTCTCCTCTCCTGACATGGCTGATAACAGATAGTAATAGATTGTATTCCCCGTCCTACAGTCGGCTCTCTCCCTCCTGACATGGCTGATAACAGATAGTAATAGATTGTATTCCCCTGTCCTACAGTCGGCCTCTCCCCTCCTGACGTGGCTGATAACAGATAGTAATAGATTGTGTTCCCCTGTCCTACAGTCGGCCTCTCCCTCCTGACATGGCTGATAACAGATAGTAATAGATTGTATTCCCCTCTCCTACAGTCGGCCTCTCTCCTCCTGACATGGCTGATAACAGATAGTAATAGATTGTATTCCCCTGTCCTACAGTCGGCCTCTCCCTCCTGACGTGGCTGATAACAGATAGTAATAGATTGTAGTCCCCTGTCCTACAGTCGGCCTCTCCCCTCCTGACATGGCTGATAACAGATAGTAATAGATTGTATTCCCCTGTCCTACAGTCGGGCCTCTCCCCTCCTGACATGGCTGATAACAGATAGTAATAGATTGTATTCCCCTGTCCTACAGTCGGCCTCTCCCCTCCTGACATGGCTGATAACAGATAGTAATAGATTGTATTCCCCTGTCCTACAGTCGGCCTCTCCCCTCCTGACATGGCTGATAACAGATAGTAATAGATTGTATTCCCCTGTCCTACAGTCGGCCTCTCCTCTCCTGACATGGCTGATAACAGATAGTAATAGATTGTATTCCCTGTCCTACAGTCAGCCTCTCCCCTCCTGACATGGCTGATAGCAGATAGTAATAGATTGTATTCCCCTGTCCTACAGTCGGCCTCTCCCCTCCTGACATGGCTGATAACAGATAGTAATAGATTGTATTCCCCTGTCCTACAGTCGGCCTCTCCCCCTCCTGACATGGCTGATAACAGATAGTAATAGATTGTATTCCCCTGTCCTACAGTCGGCCTCTTTTCCTCCTGACATGGCTGATAACAGATAGTAATAGATTGTATTCCCCTGTCCTACAGTCGGCCTCTCCTCTCCTGACATGGCTGATAACAGATAGTAATAGATTGTATTCCCCTGTCCTACAGTCGGCCTCTCCTCTCCTGACATGGCAGATAACAGATAGTAATAGATTGTATTCCCCTGTCCAACAGTCGGCCTCTCCCCTCCTGACATGGCTGATAACAGATAGTAATAGATTGTATTCCCCTGTCCTACAGTCGGCCTCTTCTCTCCTGACATGGCTGATAACAGATAGTAATAGATTGTATTCCCCTGTCCTACAGTCGGCCTCTCCTCTCCTGACATGGCTGATAACAGATAGTAATAGATTGTATTCCCCTGTCCTACAGTCGGCCTCTCCTCTCCTGACATGGCTGATAACAGATAGTAATAGATTGTATTCCCCTGTCCTACAGTCGGCCTCTCCCCTCCTGACATGGCTGATAACAGATAGTAATAGATTGTATTCCCCTGTCCTACAGTCGGCCTCTCCTCTCCTGACATGGCTGATAACAGATAGTAATAGATTGTATTCCCCTGTCCTACAGTCGGCCTCTCCCCTCCTGACATGGCTGATAACAGATAGTAATAGATTGTATTCCCCTGTCCTACAGTCGGCCTCTCCCCTCCTGACATGGCTGATAACAGATAGTAATAGATTGTATTCCCCTGTCCTACAATCGGCCTCTCCTCTCCTGACATGGCTGATAACAGATAGTAATAGATTGTATTCCCCTGTCCTACAGTCGGCCTCTCCTCTCCTGACATGGCTGATAACAGATAGTAATAGATTGTAGTCCCCTGTCCTACAGTCGGCCTCTCCCCTCCTGACATGGCTGATAACAGATAGTAATAGATTGTATTCCCCTGTCCTACAGTCGGCCTCTCCCCTCCTGACGTGGCTGGTAACAGATAGTAATAGATTGTATTCCCCTGTCCTACAGTCGGCCTCTCCCCTCCTGACATGGCTGATAACAGATAGTAATAGATTGTATTCCCCTGTCCTACAGTCGGCCTCTCCTGACATGGCTGATAACAGATAGTAATAGATTGTATTCCCCTGTCCTACAGTCGGCCTCTCCTCTCCTGACATGGCTGATAACAGATAGTAATAGATTGTATTCCCCTGTCCTACAGTCGGCCTCTCCCCTCCTGACATGGCTGATAACAGATAGTAATAGATTGTATTCCCCTGTCCTACAGTCGGCCTCTCCCCTCCTGACATGGCTGATAACAGATAGTAATAGATTGTATTCCCCTGTCCTACAGTCGGCCTCTCCTCTCCTGACATGGCTGATAACAGATAGTAATAGATTGTAGTCCCCTGTCCTACAGTCGGCCTCTCCTCTCCTGACATGGCTGATAACAGATAGTAATAGATTGTAGTCCCCTGTCCTACAGTCGGCCTCTCCCCTCCTGACGTGGCTGATAACAGATAGTAATAGATTGTATTCCCCTGTCCTACAGTCGGCCTCTCCCCTCCTGACATGGCAGATAACAGATAGTAATAGATTGTATTCCCCTGTCCTACAGTCGGCCTCTTCTCTCCTGACATGGCTGATAACAGATAGTAATAGATTGTATTCCCCTGTCCTACAGTCGGCCTCTCCCCCCTGACATGGCTGATAACAGATAGTAATAGATTGTATTCCCCTGTCCTACAGTCGGCCTCTCCTGACGTGGCTGATAACAGATAGTAATAGATTGTATTCCCCTGTCCTACAGTCGGCCTCTCCTCTCCTGACATGGCTGATAACAGATAGTAATAGATTGTAGTCCCCTGTCCTACAGTCGGCCTCTCCCCTCCTGACATGGCTGATAACAGATAGTAATAGATTGTATTCCCCTGTCCTACAGTCGGCCTCTCCTCTCCTGACATGGCTGATAACAGATAGTAATAGATTGTATTCCCCTGTCCTACAGTCGGCCTCTCCTCTCCTGACATGGCTGATAACAGATAGTAATAGATTGTAGTCACCTGTCCTACAGTCGGCCTCTCCTCTCCTGACATGGCTGATAACAGATAGTAATAGATTGTATTCCCCTGTCCTACAGTCGGCCTCTCCCCTCCTGACATGGCTGATAACAGATAGTAATAGATTGTATTCCCCTGTCCTACAGTCGGCCTCTCCTCTCCTGACATGGCTGATAACAGATAGTAATAGATTGTATTCCCCTGTCCTACAGTCGGCCTCTCCCCTCCTGACGTGGCTGATAACAGATAGTAATAGATTGTATTCCCCTGTCCTACAGTCGGCCTCTCCCCTCCTGACATGGCTGATAACAGATAGTAATAGATTGTATTCCCCTGTCCTACAGTCAGCCTCTCCCCTCCTGACATGGCTGATAACAGATAGTAATAGATTGTATTCCCCTGTCCTACAGTCGGCCTCTCCTCTCCTGACATGGCTGATAACAGATAGTAATAGATTGTATTCCCCTGTCCTACAGTCGGCCTCTCCCCCTCCTGACATGCCTGATAACAGATAGTAATAGATTGTATTCCCCTGTCCTACAGTCGGCCTCTCCCCTCCTGACATGGCTGATAACAGATAGTAATAGATTGTATTCCCCTGTCCTACAGTCGGCCTCTCCTCCTGACATGGCTGATAACAGATAGTAATAGATTGTATTCCCCTGTCCTACAGTCGGCCTCTCCTCTCCTGACATGGCTGATAACAGATAGTAATAGATTGTATTCCCTGTCCTACAGTCGGCCTCTCCTCTCCTGACATGGCTGATAACAGATAGTAATAGATTGTATTTCCCTGTCCTACAGTCGGCCTCTCCCCTCCTGACATGGCTGATAACAGATAGTAATAGATTGTATTCCCCTGTCCTACAGTCGGCCTCTCCTCTCCTGACATGGCTGATAACAGATAGTAATAGATTGTATTCCCCTGTCCTACAGTCGGCCTCTCCCCTCCTGACATGGCTGATAACAGATAGTAATAGATTGTATTCCCCTGTCCTACAGTCGGCCTCTCCCCTCCTGACATGGCTGATAACAGATAGTAATAGATTGTATTCCCCTGTCCTACAGTCGGCCTCTCCCCTCCAGACACGGCTGATAACAGATAGTAATAGATTGTATTCCCCTGTCCTACAGTCGTCCTCTCCTCTCCTGACGTGGCTGATAACAGATAGTAATAGATTGTATTCCCCTGTCCTACAGTCGGCCTCTCCTCTCCTGACATGGCTGATAACAGATAGTAATAGATTGTATTCCCCTGTCCTACAGTCGGCCTCTCCCCTCCTGACATGGCTGATAACAGATAGTAATAGATTGTATTCCCCTGTCCTACAGTCGGCCTCTCCTCCTGACATGGCAGATAACAGATAGTAATAGATTGTAGTCCCCTGTCCTACAGTCGGCCTCTCCCCTCCTGACATGGCTGATAACAGATAGTAATAGATTGTATTCCCCTGTCCTACAGTCGGCCTCTCCTCTCCTGACATGGCAGATAACAGATAGTAATAGATTGTAGTCACCTGTCCTACAGTCGGCCTCTCTCCTCCTGACATGGCTGATAACAGATAGTAATAGATTGTATTCCCCTGTCCTACAGTCGGCCTCTCCTCTCCTGACGTGGCTGATAACAGATAGTAATAGATTTATTTCCCTGTCCTACAGTCGGCCTCTCCTCTCCTGAAATGGCTGATAACAGATAGTAATAGATTGTATTCCCCTGTCCTACAGTCGGCCTCTCCCCTCCTGACGTGGCTGATAACAGATAGTAATAGATTGTATTCCCCTGTCCTACAGTCGGCCTCTCCCCTCCTGACATGGCTGATAACAGATAGTAATAGATTGTATTTCCCTGTCCTACAGTCGGCCTCTCCTCTCCTGACATGACTGATAACAGATAGTAATAGATTGTATTCCCTGTCCTCAGTCGGCCTCTCCTCTCCTGACATGGCTGATAACAGATAGTAATAGACTGTATTCCCATGTCCTACAGTCGGCCTCTCCCCTCCTGACATGGCTGATAACAGATAGTAATAGATTGTATTCCCCTGTCCTACAGTCGGCCTCTCCCCTCCTGACGTGGCTGATAACAGATAGTAATAGATTGTATTCCCCTGTCCTACGTCGGCCTCTCCCCTCCTGACATGGCTGATAACAGATAGTAATAGATTGTAGTCCCCTGTCCTACAGTCGGCCTCTCCTCTCCTGACATGGCTGATAACAGATAGTAATAGATTGTATTCCCCTGTCCTACAGTCGGCCTCTCCCCTCCTGACATGGCTGATAACAGATAGTAATAGATTGTATTCCCCTGTCCTACAGTCGGCCTCTCCCCTCCTGACATGGCTGATAACAGATAGTAATAGATTGTATTCCCCTGTCCTACAGTCGGCCTCTCCCCTCCTGACATGGCTGATAACAGATAGTAATAGATTGTATTCCCTTGTCCTACAGTCGGCCTCTCCTCTCCTGACATGGCTGATAACAGATAGTAATAGATTGTATTCCTGTCCTACAGTCGGCCTCTCCTCTCCTGACATGGCTGATAACAGATAGTAATAGATTGTAGTCACCTGTCCTACAGTCGGGCTCTCCTCTCCTGACATGGCTGATAACAGATAGTAATAGATTGTATTCCCCTGTTCTACAGTCGGCCTCTCCCCTCCTGACATGGCAGATAACAGATAGTAATAGATTGTATTCCCCTGTCCTACAGTGGGCCTCTCCTCTCCTGACATGGCTGATAACAGATAGTAATAGATTGTATTCCCCTGTCCTACAGTCGGCCTCTCCCCCTGACATGGCTGATAACAGATAGTAATAGATTGTATTCCCCTGTCCTACAGTCGGCCTCTCCCCTCCTGACATGGCTGATAACAGATAGTAATAGATTGTATTCCCCTGTCCTACAGTCGGCCTCTCCCCTCCTGACATGGCTGATAACAGATAGTAATAGGTTGTATTCCCCTGTCCTACAGTCGGCCTCTCCCTCCTGACGTGGCTGATAACAGATAGTAATAGATTGTATTCCCTGTCCTACAGTGGCCTCTCCCTTCCTGACGTGGCTGATAACAGATAGTAATAGATTGCATTCCCCTGTCCTACAGCCGCCTTCCCCCTCTACAAAGGTGAAAAAAAAAAAATAAAAATTTTTTGTTCTTTTTTAAAACTTTTTTTGTTCTTCCCTACAGACAGTTGTGGCCTCTGAAGGATGTGAAGCTGACAGCCAATCAGGTAAGAGATGGTGCACAGGCTCCTCCTACTTGTATACAGTAGTGATGGTGTGTGTATATGCTGTCAGCAGTCTGTGGGGTGCAGCGGCCTGTCTTCAGCACATTACACTTATAGAGATGCTCTGCACAAATTTCCACTTTCTTCTGGGGCATAAGACTGCGGAGTCACCGGCTCCCCATAACTATATCACCCATCATCTGCTTCCAATACAGTGCCCATATACAGAGCAGACCACATAGTGCCATACAGTGCCCATATATAGAGCAGACCTCATGGGCCAACAGTGCCCACGTACAGAGCAGACCACATAGGGCCGTACAGTGCCCATATACAGAGCAGACCACATAGGGCCGTACAGAGCAGACCACATAGTGCCATACAGTGCCCATATACAGAGCAGACCACATAGGGCCATACAGTGCCCATATACAGAGCAGACCACATAGTGCCATACAGTGCCCATATACAGAGCAGACCACCTAGGGCCATACAGTGCCCATATACAGAGCAGACCACATAGGGCCGTACAGAGCAGACCACATAGTGCCATACAGTGCCCATATACAGAGCAGACCACATAGTGCCATACAGTGCCCATATACAGAGCAGACCACATAGTGCCATACAGTGCCCATATACAGAGCAGACCACATAGTGCCATACAGTGCCCATATACAGAGCAGACCACATAGTGCCATACAGTGCCCATATACAGAGCAGACCACATAGTGCCATACAGTGCCCATATACAGAGCAGACCACATAGTGCCATGCAGTGCCCATATACAGAGCAGACCACATAGGGCCATACAGTGCCCATATACAGAGCAGACCACATAGTGCCATACAGTGCCCATATACAGAGCAGACCACATAGTGCCATACAGTGCCCATATACAGAGCAGACCACATAGTGCCATACAGTGCCCATATACAGAGCAGACCACATAGGGCCATACAGTGCCCATATACAGAGCAGACCACATAGTGCCATACAGTGCCCATATACAGAGCAGACCACATAGTGCCATACAGTGCCCATATACAGAGCAGACCACATAGGGCCGTACAGAGCAGACCACATAGTGCCATACAGTGCCCATATACAGAGCAGACCACATAGTGCCATACAGTGCCCATATACAGAGCAGACCACATAGTGCCATACAGTGCCCATATACAGAGCAGACCACATAGTGCCATACAGTGCCCATATACAGAGCAGACCACATAGTGCCATACAGTGCCCATATACAGAGCAGACCACATAGTGCCATACAGTGCCCATATACAGAGCAGACCACATAGGGCCATACAGTGCCCATATACAGAGCAGACCACATAGTGCCATACAGTGCCCATATACAGAGCAGACCACATAGTGCCATACAGTGCCCATATACAGAGCAGACCACATAGTGCCATACAGTGCCCATATACAGAGCAGACCGCATAGTGCCATACAGTGCCCATATACAGAGCAGACCACATAGGGCCATACAGTGCCCATATACAGAGCAGACCACATAGGGCCGTACAGAGCAGACCACATAGTGCCATACAGTGCCCATATACAGAGCAGACCACATAGTGCCATACAGTGCCCATATACAGAGCAGACCACATGGGCCATACAGTGCCCATATACAGAGCCGACCACATAGTGCCATACAGTGCCCATATACAGAGCAGACCACATAGTGCCATACAGTGCCCATATACAGAGCAGACCACATAGGGCCGTACAGAGCAGACCACATAGTGCCATACAGTGCCCATATACAGAGCAGACCACATAGTGCCATACAGTGCCCATATACAGAGCAGACCACATAGTGCCATACAGTGCCCATATACAGAGCAGACCACATAGTGCCATACAGTGCCCATATACAGAGCAGACCACATAGTGCCATACAGTGCCCATATACAGAGCAGACCACATAGTGCCATACAGTGCCCATATACAGAGCAGACCACATAGGGCCGTACAGAGCAGACCACATAGTGCCATACAGTGCCCATATACAGAGCAGACCACATAGTGCCATACAGTGCCCATATACAGAGCAGACCACATAGTGCCATACAGTGCCCATATACAGAGCAGACCACATAGTGCCATACAGTGCCCATATACAGAGCAGACCACATAGTGCCATACAGTGCCCATATACAGAGCAGACCACATAGTGCCATACAGTGCCCATATACAGAGCAGACCACATAGGGCCATACAGTGCCCATATACAGAGCAGACCACATAGTGCCATACAGTGCCCATATACAGAGCAGACCACATAGTGCCATACAGTGCCCATATACAGAGCAGACCAAATAGTGCCATACAGTGCCCATATACAGAGCAGACCACATAGGGCCATACAGTGCCCATATACAGAGCAGACCACATAGGGCCGTACAGTGCCCATATACAGAGCAGACCACATAGGGCCATACAGTGCCCATATACAGAGCAGACCACATAGGGCCGTACAGTGCCCATATACAGAGCAGACCACATAGTGCCATACAGTGCCCATATACAGAGCAGACCACATAGTGCCATACAGTGCCCATATACAGAGCAGACCACATAGTGCCATACAGTGCCCATATACAGAGCAGACCACATAGGGCCGTACAGAGCAGACCACATAGTGCCATACAGTGCCCATATACAGAGCAGACCACATAGTGCCATACAGTGCCCATATTCTGCCTGGTGACCCCCGACTCCTGCCTTTGACCTTCCAGCTGGTAATGGAGACAATCTGAAATAGTGGGCAGGGAGCAGGGACTGACCTAATGTGGCCCTTCTTTCCCCGGGGCCTTTTAGTAGTTGCATGTGCTGCATTATTTTATTGTCCGTCCCCCCCAAATCACTGCATGTCCTTCCTGTTTGGATTCCCGCACGTTACCATTTGCCCCTTATTTCAACAAAAGTTATTTGAAAACCCAATTACCCCCCTCCCCCCGGTTCTCCTCCCTCCCCTCCCCCCCGGTTCTCCTCCTCCCCTCCCCCCGGTTCTCCTCCCTCCCCCCCCCCCCGGTTCTCCTCTCCCCTCTCCCCGGTTCTCCTCCTCCCCGGTTCTCCTCCTCCCCCTCCCCTCTGGTTCTCCCTCCTTCCCTCCCCCTCTGGTTCTCCTCCTTCCCCCCCCCCGGTTCTCCTCCTCCCCTCCCCTCCGGTTCTCCTCCTCCCCTCCCCTCCGGTTCTCCTCCTCCTCCCCCTCCCCCCCTCCCCCGGTTCTCCTCTCCCTTCTCCCCTGGTACTCCGCCCCCTCCCCGATTCTCCTACCCCCAATTCTCTTCCCCCCTCCTCTCGGTTCTCCTCCTCCCCTCCCCCCGGGTTCTCCTCCTCCCCTCCCGGTTCTCCTCCTCCCCGGTTCTCCTCCTCCCCTCCCCTCTGGTTCTCCTCCTTCCCTCCCCTCTGGTTCTCCTCCTTCCCTCCCCTCTGGTTCTCCTCCTTCCCTCCCCTCTGGTTCTCCTCCTTCCCTCCCCTCTGGTTCTCCTCCTTCCCTCCCCTCCTGGTTCTCCTCCTCCCCTCCCCCCCGGTTCTCCTCCTCCCCCCCCCCCGGTTCTCCTCTCCCTTCTCCCCTGGTACTCCGCCCCCCTCCCCCGATTCTCCTACCCCCAATTCTCTTCCCCTCTTCTCTCGGTTCTCCTCCTCCCCCATTTTCCTTACCCCCAGGCTCTGCCGCTGACCAAGATTCGAGCTCACCCCAACAAAGCTCAGCCCACACCTTACCCCAGGAAAAAGGTGAGATGGAGGGGATGGACCCAGGGGTCACATGACAAGTCAGGGGGTTTGGGAAGGATAACTGTTCCATGATAACCCCCTCCAAATTGTAGGCTCTGAGAGGTTGTGTGATGTCATCAGTGATTGTGACTGCAGCTCTGGGTGTGACTGGAGTATAAGACAGGATGTAACATCAGTATAGTGACTGCAGCTCTGGATGTGACTGGGGTATAAGACCTGATGTAACATCAGTATAGTGACTGCAGCTCTGGATGTGACTGGGGTATAAGACCTGATGTAACATCAGTATAGTGACTGCAGCTCTGGATGTGACTGGGGTATAAGACCTGATGTAACATCAGTATAGTGACTGCAGCTCTGGGTGTGACTGGGGTATAAGACCTGATGTAACATCAGTATAGTGACTGCAGCTCTGGATGTGACTGGGGTATAAGACCTGATGTAACATCAGTATAGTGACTGCAGCTCTGGGTGTGACTGGGGTATAAGACCTGATGTAACATCAGTATAGTGACTGCAGCTCTGGATGTGACTGGGGTATAAGACCTGATGTAACATCAGTATAGTGACTGCAGCTCTGGGTGTGACTGGGGTATAAGACCTGATGTAACATCAGTATAGTGACTGCAGCTCTGGATGTGACTGGGGTATAAGACCTGATGTAACATCAGTATAGTGACTGCAGCTCTGGGTGTGACTGGGGTATAAGACCTGATGTAACATCAGTATAGTGACTGCAGCTCTGGATGTGACTGGGGTATAAGACCTGATGTAACATCAGTATAGTGACTGCAGCTCTGGGTGTGACTGGGGTATAAGACCTGATGTAACATCAGTATAGTGACTGCAGCTCTGGGTGTGACTGGGGTATAAGACGTGATGTAACATCAGTATAGTGACTGCAGCTCTGGATGTGACTGGGGTATAAGACCTGATGTAACATCAGTATAGTGACCGCAGCTCTGGGTGTGACTGGGGTATAAGACCTGATGTAACATCAGTATAGTGACTGCAGCTCTGGATGTGACTGGGGTATAAGACCTGATGTAACATCAGTATAGTGACTGCAGCTCTGGATGTGACTGGGGTATAAGACCTGATGTAACATCAGTATAGTGACTGCAGCTCTGGATGTGACTGGGGTATAAGACCTGATGTAACATCAGTATAGTGACTGCAGCTCTGGGTGTGACTGAGGCATAAGACCTGATGTAACATCAGTATAGTGACTGCAGCTCTGGATGTGACTGGGGTATAAGACATGATGTAACATCAGTATAGTGACTGCAGCTCTGGATGTGACTGGGGGTATAAGACCTGATGTAACATCAGTATAGTGACTGCAGCTCTGGATGTGACTGGGGTATAAGACCTGATGTAACATCAGTATAGTGACTGCAGCTCTGGATGTGACTGGGGATATAAGACCTGATGTAACATCAGTATAGTGACTGCAGCTCTGGGTGTGACTGGGGTATAAGACCTGATGTAACATCAGTATAGTGACTGCAGCTCTGGGTGTGACTGGGGTATAAGACCTGATGTAACATCAGTATAGTGACTGCAGCTCTGGATGTGACTGGGGTATAAGACCTGATGTAACATCAGTATAGTGACTGCAGCTCTGGGTGTGACTGGGGTATAAGACCTGATGTAACATCAGTATAGTGACTGCAGCTCTGGATGTGACTGGAGTATAAGACCTGATGTAACATCAGTATAGTGACTGCAGCTCTGGATGTGACTGGGGTATAAGACCTGATGTAACATCAGTATAGTGACTGCAGCTCTGGATGTGACTAGGGTATAAGACCTGATGTAACATCAGTATAGTGACTGCAGCCCTGGATGTGACTGGGGTATAAGACCTGATGTAACATCAGTATAGTGACTGCAGCTCTGGGTGTGACTGGGGGTATAAGACCTGATGTAACATCAGTATAGTGACTGCAGCTCTGGATGTGACTGGGGTATAAGACCTGATGTAACATCAGTATAGTGACTGCAGCTCTGGATGTGACTGGGGTATAAGACCTGATGTAACATCAGTATAGTGACTGCAGCTCTGGATGTGACTGGGGTATAAGACCTGATGTAACATCAGTATAGTGACTGCAGCCCTGGATGTGACTGGGGTATAAGACCTGATGTAACATCAGTATAGTGACTGCAGCTCTGGGTGTGACTGGGGTATAAGACCTGATGTAACATCAGTATAGTGACTGCAGCTCTGGATGTGACTGGGGTATAAGACCTGATGTAACATCAGTATAGTGACTGCAGCTCTGGGTGTGACTGGAGTATAAGACCTGATGTAACATCAGTATAGTGACTGCAGCTCTGGATGTGACTGGGGTATAAGACCTGATGTAACATCAGTATAGTGACTGCAGCTCTGGATGTGACTGGGGTATAAGACCTGATGTAACATCAGTATAGTGACCGCAGCTCTGGGTGTGACTGGGGTATAAGACCTGATGTAACATCAGTATAGTGACTGCAGCTCTGGATGTGACTGGGGTATAAGACCTGATGTAACATCAGTATAGTGACTGCAGCTCTGGGTGTGACTGGGGTATAAGACCTGATGTAACATCAGTATAGTGACTGCAGCTCTGGATGTGACTGGGGTATAAGACCTGATGTAACATCAGTATAGTGACTGCAGCTCTGGGTGTGACTGGGGTATAAGACCTGATGTAACATCAGTATAGTGACTGCAGCTCTGGATGTGACTGGGGTATAAGACCTGATATAACATCAGTATAGTGACTGCAGCTCTGGGTGTGACTGGAGTATAAGACCTGATGTAACATCAGTATAGTGACTGCAGCTCTGGATGTGACTGGGGTATAAGACCTGATGTAACATCAGTATAGTGACTGCAGCTCTGGATGTGACTGGGGTATAAGACCTGATGTAACATCAGTATAGAGACTGCAGCTCTGGATGTGACTGGGGTATAAGACCTGATGTAACATCAGTATAGTGACTGCAGCTCTGGGTGTGACTGGGGTATAAGACCTGATATAACATCAGTATAGTGACTGCAGCTCTGGGTGTGACTGGAGTATAAGACCTGATGTAACATCAGTATAGTGACTGCAGCTCTGGATGTGACTGGGGTATAAGACCTGATGTAACATCAGTATAGTGACTGCAGCTCTGGATGTGACTGGGGTATAAGACCTGATGTAACATCAGTATAGAGACTGCAGCTCTGGATGTGACTGGGGTATAAGACCTGATGTAACATCAGTATAGTGACTGCAGCTCTGGATGTGACTGGGGTATAAGACCTGATGTAACATCAGTATAGTGACTGCAGCTCTGGGTGTGACTGGGGTATAAGACCTGATGTAACATCAGTATAGTGACTGCAGCTCTGGATGTGACTGGGGTATAAGACCTGATGTAACATCAGTATAGTGACTGCAGCTCTGGATGTGACTGGGGTATAAGACCTGATGTAACATCAGTATAGTGACTGCAGCTCTGGGTGTGACTGGGGTATAAGACCTGATGTAACATCAGTATAGTGACTGCAGCTCTGGGTGTGACTGGGGTATAAGACCTGATGTAACATCAGTATAGTGACTGCAGCTCTGGATGTGACTGGGGTATAAGACCTGATGTAACATCAGTATAGTGACTGCAGCTCTGGATGTGACTGGGTTATAAGACCTGATGTAACATCAGTATAGTGACCGCAGCTCTGGGTGTGACTGGGGTATAAGACCTGATGTAACATCAGTATAGTGACTGCAGCTCTGGATGTGACTGGGGTATAAGACCTGATGTAACATCAGTATAGTGACTGCAGCTCTGGGTGTGACTGGGGTATAAGACCTGATGTAACATCAGTATAGTGACTGCAGCTCTGGATGTGACTGGGGTATAAGACCTGATGTAACATCAGTATAGTGACTGCAGCTCTGGGTGTGACTGGGGTATAAGACCTGATGTAACATCAGTATAGTGACTGCAGCTCTGGGTGTGACTGGGGTATAAGACATGATGTAACATCAGTATAGTGACTGCAGCTCTGGGTGTGACTGGGGTATAAGACCTGATGTAACATCAGTATAGTGACTGCAGCTCTGGGTGTGACTATGGTATAACACAGGATGTGACATCAGAACGGTGACTGCAGCTCTGGATGTGACTGGGGTATAAGACCTGATGTAACATCAGTATAGTGACTGCAGCTCTGGGTGTGACTGGAGTATAAGACCTGATGTAACATCAGTATAGTGACTGCAGCTCTGGATGTGACTGGGGTATAAGACCTGATGTAACATCAGTATAGTGACTGCAGCTCTGGATGTGACTGGGGTATAAGACCTGATGTAACATCAGTATAGTGACTGCAGCTCTGGATGTGACTGGGGTATAAGACCTGATGTAACATCAGTATAGTGACCGCAGCTCTGGGTGTGACTGGGGTATAAGACCTGATGTAACATCAGTATAGTGACTGCAGCTCTGGGTGTGACTGGGGTATAAGACCTGATGTAACATCAGTATAGTGACTGCAGCTCTGGATGTGACTGGGGTATAAGACCTGATGTAACATCAGTATAGTGACTGCAGCTCTGGATGTGACTGGGGTATAAGACCTGATGTAACATCAGTATAGTGACTGCAGCTCTGGGTGTGACTGGGGTATAAGACCTGATGTAACATCAGTATAGTGACTGCAGCTCTGGATGTGACTGGGGTATAAGACCTGATGTAACATCAGTATAGTGACTGCAGCTCTGGATGTGACTGGGGTATAAGACCTGATGTAACATCAGTATAGTGACTGCAGCTCTGGATGTGACTGGGGTATAAGACCTGATGTAACATCAGTATAGTGACTGCAGCTCTGGATGTGACTGGGGTATAAGACCTGATGTAACATCAGTATAGTGACTGCAGCTCTGGATGTGACTGGGGTATAAGACCTGATGTAACATCAGTATAGTGACTGCAGCTCTGGGTGTGACTAGGGTATAAGACCTGATGTAACATCAGTATAGTGACCGCAGCTCTGGATGTGACTGGAGTATAAGACCTGATGTAACATCAGTATAGTGACTGCAGCTCTGGATGTGACTGGGGTATAAGACCTGATGTAACATCAGTATAGTGACTGCAGCTCTAGAGGTGACTGGAGTATAAGACCTGATGTAACATCAGTATAGTGACTGCAGCTCTGGATGTGACTGGGGTATAAGACCTGATGTAACCTCGGTATAGTGACTGTAGCTCTGGAGTGACTGGGGTATAAGACCTGATGTAACATCAGTATAGTGACTGCAGCTCTGGATGTGACTGGAGTATAAGACATGTTTGTTGTGTGACTCTTCCTTGTTATAGGAGACTCTTCATCCTTTTCCTTCCTTTGAGATATTCCATTGTGAGACACAAGTGTTTCCAGTCTGCAATCGAGTGTCTGCAGAAGATCATGTAAGTCCTTCCTGGCACAGCAAACTCAGGGTTAATCGGGGCAGTGCGTACACCCTGCACTTTATGGTAGTGGGAGGGGGATCAATGTGAAGGGGAGGGGGTTTGTGTGGTTGCAATTTCTTTATTTTTAATATTTAACCTTAAGGGTGCTGTAGTTTATTTCCAAGCGGTTGTTGGAGGGTGGACCCCAGAATCATGTTACCTGGTGGGCCCAAGAAACCTCAGTCCGGCACTGAACACGTGTTATGTTACCGGCGATGTGTCCGACACTGAACACGTGTTAGGTTATTGGCGATGTGTCCGACACTGAACACGTGTTAGGTTACCGGCGATGGTCTGACACTGAACACGTGTTAGGTTATTGAGCGTGTGTCCGACACTGAACACGTGTTAGGTTATTGGCGATGTGTCTGACACTGAACACGTGTTAAGTTATTGGCGATGTGTCTGACACCGGGCACGTGTTATGTTACCGGCGATGTGTCCGACACTGAACACGTGTTAGGTTACCGGCGATGTGTCTGACACTGAACACGTGTTAGGTTAAGGCGATGTGTCTGACACTGAACACGTGTTAGGTTACCGGCGATGTGTCTGACACTGAACACGTGTTAGGTTACCGGCGGTGTGTCCGACACTAACACGTGTTAGGTTACCGGCGATGTGTCTGACACTGAACACGTGTTAGGTTACCGGCGATGTGTCCGACACTGAACACGTGTTAGGTTACCGGCGATGTGTCTGACACTGAGACAAGGAGACCGACAAGAGATACAAGGAGAAAAACCAGAATGCACCCTATAACATCCGGCCTTCTGTTTCCATGGAGATTGGAGGATCCCTGATGGAATCCAGCGAACAAGCCGGGTGTGCCCAGACCAAGATGTGACCAAATTCTCATGAATTCCCATTGTGTTGTAATGTGAAGCTCCTGGCTTGTGCTTAGCCACGCCCCCTGCCAGGGTGCCCCTCCTACTTCCTGAGGTGGGGGAAAAACTAATTCATCCTCATCTGGGAAAGTTGGGGCATGAATTGTTCTATCTCCACCCTGGAAAGTTGAATCTCTGAGGTGAACTCAGTCACAGTATCCCCTCTCTTAGGCCTGAGGGGAGTCCTGTAGCGACTGAGAGTTGTTAAGCAATAAACCTGGCCTGGATTACTTTAGAGAGCGGGTCATAAAACCACAAGGAGTGTTATGCTAGGACCATAATGGAGTACGCCCAGTTTCCACCCGTTTTCTGCTTACAGTCACCCAACGCAGGTGTGACCGCAGCCTGATCCTGTCGTCACAGGAAGGAAATGGCCAGTGCCTTATAACATATCCGTGTAATATACTGAGGACTCATAACAGAAGCCGTATATACACTAGTGATAGATATATAATAATTAGAGATGAGCGAATTTCTCAAAAGTTATATTCGGCAGTTCGATTCGAAGTTCCAAAAAAAATTTGCTTCAGGCTGCAGAGAGCCGGGGTGGGCGGCAAAATGTTGGAAGCCCTTGGGTGCCGCGGTCATGTCTCTCTCTCTCTCTCTCTTCAGCACAGACAACTTTTATTCATGTGGAAGGATCTGCTAACAAGCAAAGACACGCCTACCCAATGACATCACTAGAGAACATCATGTGACCATCTGATGTCACAAAGGTCCTTACGAAATATTCGTTACTGTGAAGCATCAGGGAAATCCGGAATTGTGGAGAATCGAAGATTTCCTGAAATTCGGATCAAATTCCACTTCTGCAGAATCGATTTGCTCATCTCTAATAATAATAATACAGCCATAAGTGCGGAAGTCCTCCATTTATTAGGGGAGATCAGATACAAACAGGAAGTCCTCCATATTATTAGGGGAGATCAGATACAAACAGGAAGTCCTCCATATTATTAGGGGAGATTAGATACAAACAGGAAGTCCTCCATATTATTAGGAGAGATCAGATACAAACAGGAAGTCCTCCATATTATTAGGGGGAGATCAGATACAAACAGGAAGTCCTCCATATTATTAGGGGAGATCAGATACAAACAGGAAGTACTCCATATTATTAGGGAGATCAGATACAAACAGGAAGTCCTCCATATTATTAGGGGAGATTAGATACAAACAGGAAGTCCTCCATATTATTAGGGAGATCAGATACAAACAGGAAGTCCTCCATATTATTAGGGGAGATTAGATACAAACAGGAAGTCCTCCATATTATTAGGGGAGATCACATACAAACAGGAAGTCCTCCATATTATTAGGGGAGATCACATACAAACAGGAAGTCCTCCATATTATTAGGGGAGATCACATACAAACAGGAAGTCCTCCATATTATTAGGGAGATCACATACAAACAGGAAGTCCTCCATTTATTAGGGGAGGTCACATACAAACAGGAAGTCCTCCATATTATTAGGGGAGATCACATACAAACAGGAAGTCCTCCATATTATTAGGGGAGATCACATACAAACAGGAGTCCTCCATATTGTTAGGGGAGATCACATACAAACAGGAAGTCCTCCATATTATTAGGGAGATCACATACAAACAGGAAGTCCTCCATATTATTAGGGGAGATCACATACAAACAGGAAGTCCTCCATATTATTAGGGGAGATCAGATACAAACAGAAAGTCCTCCATATTATTAGGGAGATCAGATACAAACAGGAAGTCCTCCATATTATTAGGGGAGATCAGATACAAACAGGAAGTCCTCCATATTATTAGGGGAGATTAGATACAAACAGGAAGTCCTCCATATTATTAGGGGAGATCAGATACAAACAGGAAGTCCTCCATATTATTAGGGGAGATCAGATACAAACAGGAAGTCCTCCATATTATTAGGGGAGATCAGATACAAACAGGAAGTCCTCCATATTATTAGGGAGATCAGATACAAACAGGAAGTCCTCCATATTATTAGGGGAGATCAGATACAAACAGGAAGTCCTCCATATTATTAGGGGAGATCAGATACAAACAGGAAGTCCTCCATATTATTAGGGAGATCAGATACAAACAGGAAGTCCTCCATATTATTAGGGGAGATCAGATACAAACAGGAAGTCCTCCATATTATTAGGGGAGATCAGATACAAACAGGAAGTCCTCCATATTATGGGGAGATCAGATACAAACAGGAAGTCCTCCATATTATTGGGGAGATCAGATACAAACGGGTCCTCCATATTATTAGGGGAGATCAGATACAAACAGGAAGTCCTCCATATTATTAGGGGAGATTAGATACAAACAGGAAGTCCTCCATATTATTAGGGGAGATCAGATACAAACAGGAAGTCCTCCATATTGTCTGATCCAACTAGGAATGAGTCAGAACAACGGACAGACTGCTGGATGCCATGACAACCCAATGTCCCAAGTTGTCATGTCTTTCATGAGTCAATGTGGTGACAGAGAACGCCCTTACTCCATGGACCGCTTAGGTGCTGCAGTAATATACAGATGACATCACTACTGATGGATACTAATAAAAACAAAGAAAAAACAGCACCGCGCAATCCATAGTGTAGTACCGTCAAATTAGTAGATCTAGATACTATAGGTAATATTACTCACCTTGTGGGGGTTATGAATGTCACAACTCCCTGAAGTGCAGAATAGTCAGTGTAGACATCCAATACGGGTCAGCTGCAGGGAACCGCCACTAGGACGTATGCATCCAATGTGTTCTGGTGTCAATAAAGACCTTCTTTGAAGACATCTAGTAAGCGCGGTTCCTTTCTTCCACATCCTGTCACCAAGGGATCCTGTGGATTGGGTCCTCATTGTTTACATCACTACTGATGGGGCGGGCTCAGACCCTGGCTGCACTATCACAGTGCTATGTACAGTATATATATACACTACTGTTTAAAAGTTTAGGATCACTTAGAAATTTCCTTATTTTTGAAAGAAAAGCACAATTTTTTTTTTTCAGTGAAGATAACATTAAATGAATCAGAAATCCCCTCTATACATTGTTAATGTGGTAAATGACTATTCTAGCTGCAATATCTACATAGGAGTATAGAGGACATTTCCAGCGACCATCACTCCAGTGCTCTAATGGTACATTGTGTTTGCTAACTGTGTAAGAAGGATAATGGAGGTTTAGAAAACCCTTGTGCAAGTATGTTAGCACAGCTGAAAACAGTTTTGCTGGTTAGAGAAGCTATAAAACTGACCTTCCTTTCAGCTAGTTGAGAATCTGGAGCATTACATTTGTTGGTTCGATTAAACTCTCAAAATGGCCAGAAAAAGAGAACTTTCATGTGAAACGCGACAGTCTATTCTTGTTCATAGAAATGAAGGCTATTCCATGCGAGAAATTGCCAAGAAACTGAAGATTTCCTACAACGGTGTGTACTACTACCTTCAGAGGACAGCACAAACAGGCTCTAACCAGAGTAGAAAGAGAAGTGGGAGGCCGCGCTGCACAACTGAGCAACAAGACAAGTCCATTAGAGTCTCTAGTCTGAGAAATCGACATCTCGCAGGTCCTCAACTGGCAGCTTCATTACATAGTCCCCGCAAAACGCCAGTGTCAGCGTCTACAGTGAAGAGGCGACTCAGGGATGCCGGCCTTCAGGGTGGCCAAGAAAAAGCCGTATCTGAGACTGGCTAATAAAAGGAAAAGATTCATACGGGCAAAAGAACAGACATTGGACAGAGGAAGATTGGAGCCAAGTGTTATGGACAGAAGAATCCAAGTGTGAGGTGTTTGGATCACACAGAAGAACAACTGAGAAGATGCTGGAAGACGCCTGACGCCATCTGTCAGCATGGTGGAGGGAATGGGATGGGCTGGGGTTGGTAAAGTGGGAGATTTGTACAAGGTAAAGGGATTGTGAATAAGGAAGGCGATCACTCCATGCACCGCCATGCCATACCCTGTGGACAGCGCCTGATTGGAGCCAATTTCATCCTACAACAGGACAATGACCCAAAGCACCTCCAAATTATACAAGAACTATTTAGGGAAGAAGCGGCAGCGGTATTCTCTCTCTAATGGAGGGGCCGGCGCAGTCACCACATCTCAGCCCCATTGACCGTACGGTACGCAAAAAGTGCCCATCAAGCCAATCCAACTTGTGGGAGGGGCTTCTGGAAGCATGGCGGGAAATGTCTCCAGATGACATCAGCAAATTAACCGCTAGAATGCCAAAGGTCTGCAATGCTGGAATTGCTGCAAATGGAGAAAATTATTATTTCTAACCTTGTCAATGTCCTGACTATATTTTCGATTCATTTTGCAACTCATCTGATAAATAAAAGTGCGAGTGTTCATGGAAAGCACAAAATTGCTGGATGACCCCAAACTTTTGGGTATGTAACATGTCTTACAACACCCCCAGCCCCGCAGAGTTCGCTCTACCCTCATTGGTCTGAGACAGGTGGTTACTATGGATGAGCTGCTTGACAACGGCATGGAACAGGAGACTGTTTGTTACAATGTATCCAGACTGTGAATATCCTTACATTGCAGGGTTAATCAGATTTGGTGGAGATCCCCTTTAAGCACGCAGTGAGCGCCACCGTGTGTAACTCTGCTGTGACAAGTCCTTGTGGTCATCCACAGCGCTCATCAGCGCCCCCTAGATGCCAGTCACTTCTGATATTTTTGGATACAATTTGCAGACATTTTTATACATTTCCAATCTGTTTCTCAGCTCTACAGTTGACCCGAAGGAGAAGTTGGAAATAATCCTGAAGACGTATCAGGAGATCGAGAAGACGGTGTCCCGGGTACTCAGCAAAGACTATAAACTGCCCATGGACGACCTCTGCCCCTGCTGATATATGTGGTGTCCAGAGCGGGGTAAGAGGCCGCAGAGATACGCTGAGATACGCTGAGATACGCTGTGATACGTTGAGATACGCTGTGATACGCTGAGATACGCTGTGATACGCTGAGATACGCTGTGATACGCTGAGATACGCTGTGATACGCTGAGATACGCTGTGATACCCTGTGATACGCTGAGATACGCTGAGATACGCTGTGATACGCTGAGATACGCTGAGATACGCTGAGATACGCTGAGATTCGCTGTGATACGCTGAGATACGCTGTGATACGCTGAGATACGCTGAGATACGCTGTGATACGCTGAGATACGCTGTGATACGCTGTGATACGCCAGATACGCTGTGATACGCTGAGATACGCGGTGATACGCTGAGATACGCTGTGATACGCTGAGATACGCTGAGATACGCCGTGATACGCTGAGATACGCTGTGATACGCTGAGATACGCGCTGTATACGCTGAGATACGCTGTGATACGCTGAGATACGCTGTGATACGCTGAGATACGCTGTGATACGCTGAGATACGCTGTGATACGCTGAGATACGCTGTGATACGCTGAGATACGCTGTGATACGCTGAGATAGGCTGTGATACGCTGAGATACGCTGTGATACGCTGAGATACGGCTGTGATACGCTGAGATCACGCTGTGATACGCTTAGATCGCGCTGAGATACCGCTGTGATACGCTGAGGATACGCTGTGATACGCTGAGATACGCTGTGATACGCTGAGATACGCTGAGATACGCTGGGGATGCGCTGATATCGCTGTGATACGCTGGGGGATACGCTGTGATACGCCCCGTGATACCGCTGAGATACGCTGTGATCACGCTGGGATACGCTGTGATACGCTGAGATACGGCTGTGATGCGGGGATACGCTGGATACGGCTGAGATAAGGGATACGCTGTGAGGGGCTAGGATACGCTGTGATACGCTGGGGATACGGCTGTGATACGCTAGGATACGCTGTGATCCGCGAGATGAAGATACGCTGCTGTGATACGCGGAGATACGCTGTGATACGCTGAGATACGGCTGTGATACGGCGGGGATACGCTGTGATACGTGAGGATACGGCTATGATACGGCTGAGATACGCTGTGATACGCGGAGATACGCTGAGATGCGCTAGGATACGGCTGAGATACGCTGTGATACGCTGGAGATCGCGCTGTGATACGCTGGGATACGCTGTGATGCGCTGGAATCACGCTGTGATACGCTGAGATACGCTGTGGATACGCTGAGATACGCTGCGAGATACGCTGAGATACGGCAGGATACGCTGAGATACGCTGTGATACGCTGAGATACGCTGTGATACGCTGAGATCGCTTGATGCGCTGAGATCCTGTGATACGCTGAGATACGCTGTGATACGCTGAGATACGCTGTGATACGCGGAGATACGCTGTGATACGCTGAGATACGGCTGTGATACGCTGAGATACGCTGTCATACGCTGAGATACGCTGTGATACCGCTGAGATACGCTGTGATACGCTGAGATCACGCTGTGATCACGCTGTGATACGCTCCGAGATACGCTGTGATGCGCTGAGGATACGCTGTGATACGCTAAGATACGCTATGATACAGCTGCCAGATACGCTGTGATACGCTGAGATAGGGATGCGCTGTGATACGCTGAGATACGGCTGTGATGTTCGACGCGGAGATGCGGCTGTGATCACCGCTGAGATACGCTGTGATACGGCTGGGAGCGGCTGTGATACGCTGAGATACGCTGTGATACGGCTAAGATACGCTGTGATACGCTGAGATACAGCTGTGATACGGCCGAGATACGCTGTGATACGCTGAGATCACGCTGTGATACGCTGAGATACGCTGTGATACGCTGAGGATACGCTGTGATGCATGAAGTTGTGATACACTGAGATACACTGTGATACATGTGATACCCTGTGATACGCTGAGATACACTGGGATGCATTGTGATACGCTGTGATACACTGAGATACGCTGTGATACACTGAGATACGCTGTGATACACTGAGATACGCTGTGATACACTGGATACGCTGTGATACATTGTGATACACTGTGATACACAGAGTACATTGTGATACACTGAGATCGCTGTGATACATTGTGATACACTGAGATACGCTGTGATACACTGAGATACGCTGTGATACACTGAGATACGCTGTGATACACTGAGATACGCTGTGATACACTGTGATACGCTGTGATACATTGTGATACGCTGTGATACATTGTGATGCACTGAGATACGCTGTGATACATTGTGATACACTGAGATACGCTGTGATACATTGTGATACACTGAGATACCCTGTGATACATTGTGATACACTGAGATACAACTGATACATTGTGATACGCTGTGATACATTGTGATACACTGAGATAAGCTGTGATACACTGAGATACGCTGTGATACATTGTGATACATTGTGATACACTGTGATACATTGTGATACACTGAGATACGCTGTGATACATTGTGATACGCTGTGATACATTGTGATACACTGAGATACCCTGTGATACATTGTGATACACTGAGATACACTGTGATACATTGTGATACGCTGTGATACATTGTGATACACTGAGATACGCTGTGATACACTGAGATACGCTGTGATACACTGAGATACGCTGTGATACACTGAGATACGCTGTGATACATTGTGATACACTGAGATACGCTAGATACACTGAGATACGCTGTGATACACTGTGATACGCTGTGATACACTGAGATACATTGTGATACACTGAGATACGCTGTGATACATTGTGATACACTGAGATACGCTGCCATACATTTTGATATGTTGTTTCCATTCACAAGAGCCGAAGATGTATTGCAATAGCTAAATGTGTCTAGTTGACCGGGATTCCTTTTTAAAGGGAGTTCCACTTCGGGACTGCCTGTATGTCCTATTAGGGCACAGGTGGGGGGGGTGCGCCGCAGTGTCCAGCCATAATGACAGTTATAGTATATCTGTATATCCACAGGGTATATAATAAATGTCTGATAGATGGGGGTGCCCCGGCCAGGAGTATATGACATCTGAACGCCAATCAGCAAACTAAGGCAGCGTGGTGGTGACCTCATACGGGGGTACATGTACAGACCCCATCATACATGCTGAGCCATAAGAGAGTTGCCTAATGTCCTGGCAAATTCTGCAGGATCGGAGAGGGGGAGGGATCAGGTAATTGTGATTGGCAGGAAGGTCACATGACTAAGGTCAGCAGGAAATCCGCCATATATATACAAACTGCTACTAAATATCCAGACACTGATACAATGTTATATAAAAAGATCTCTTGTCCTCCAGGATCCAGCACCTCGGAGCAGAGATCCACTTCATTCAAGACCTGATGGATCCCAGTAACCGCGGAGGGATCAACTGACTTCCTGCTGACAGCTCGGAGGTTTGTAGCAATGAGTAAATATAAGAAGACCATAACAGGGGCGGGGCTGTGACAGCCTCTCAGACATGATATATACAGCTGGGTGTCAGTAGTAATTGATGAATAGCTGTACTGTAGTATAAGGTGTGCGGATCTCATGTCTGTCACATATCATTATATTATATCAGTGATGTCAGTAACGGGGGCGGGGCGTGACAACCTCTCACACATGATATATACAGCTGGTTGTCAGTAGTAATAGTGAATAGCTGTACTGTAGTATAAGGTGTGCGGATCTCATGTCTGATCACATGTCATTATATTATATCAGTGATGTCAGTAACAGGGGGCGGGGCTGTGACAACCTCTCAGACATGATATATACAGCTGGGTGTCAGTAGTAATAGTGAATACTGTACTTAGTATAAGGTGTACGGATCTCATGTCTGATCACATGTCATTATATAATCAGTGATGTCAGTAACAGGGGGGGGGCTGTGACAACCTCACACACATGATATATACAGCTGGGTGTCAGTAGTAATAGTGAATATGTACTGTAGTATAAGGTGTGGTCTCATGTCTGATCACATGTCATTATATCAGTGATGTCAGTAACGGGGGGCGGGGCTGTGACAACCTCTCACACATGATATATACAGCTGGGTGTCAGTAGTAATAGTGATAGCTGTACTGTAGTATAAGGTGCGGATCTCATGTCTGATCACATGTCTTATATCAGTGTGTCAGTAACGGGGCGGGGCTGTGACAACCTCTCACACATGATATATACAGCTGGTTGTCAGTAGTAATAGTGATAGCTGTACTGTAGTATAAGGTGTGCGGATCTCTGTCTGATCACATGTCATTATATCAGTGATGTCAGTAACAGGGGGGGGCTGTGACAACTCTCACACATGATATATACGCTGGGTGTCAGTAGTAATGTGAATAGCTGTACTGTAGTATAAGGTGTGCGGATCTCATGTCTGATCACATGTCATTATATCAGTGATGTCAGTAACGGGGGGCGGGGCTGTGACACCCTCTCACACATGATATATACGGCTGGTTGTCAGTAGTAATGATGAATAGCTGTACTGAGTATAAGGTGTGCGGATCTCAGTCTGATCACATGTCATTATATTATATCAGTGATGTCAGTAACGGGGGCGGGAGCTGTGACAACTGCACACATGATATATACAGCTGGTTGTCAGTAGTAATAGATGAATAGCTGTACTGTAGTATAAGGTGTGCGGATCTCATGTCTGATCACATGTCATTATATTATATGATGATGTCAGTAACAGGGGCGGGGCTCTGACAACCTCTCAGACATGATGTCTGTGGTCGTCAGTAGTAATAGATGAATAGCTGTACTGTAGTATAAGGTGTGCGGATCTCATGTCTGATGCCATGTCATTATATTATATCAGTGATGTCAGTAACAGGGGGCGGGGCTGTGACAACCTCTCAGACATGATATATACAGCTGGGTGTCAGTAGTAATGATGAATAGCTGTACTGTAGTATAAGGTGTGCGGATCTCATGTCTGATCACATGTCTCTTTATATCAGTGATGTGTGTCTTAGGGGCGGGGGCTGTGACAACCTCTCACCGCGGTATATACAGCTGGGTATCGAGTAGTAATAGTGAATAGCTGGTACTGTAGTATAAGGTGTGCGGATCTCATGTCTGATCACATGTCATTATGGTGATGTCAGTAACAGGGGGCCGGGCTGGTTACCTCCTGGACATAGTCTATACAGCTGGTTGTCAGTAGTAATAGATGAATAGCTGTACTGTAGTATAAGGTGTGCGGATCTCATGTCTGATCACATGTCATTATATCAGTGATGTCAGTAACGGGGCGGGGCTGTGACAACCTCTCACAGTGATATATACAGCTGGTTGTCAGTAGTAATAGATGAATAGCTGTACTGTAGTATAAGGTGTGCGGATCTCATGTCTGATCACATGTCATTATATTATATCAGTGATGTCAGTAACAGGGGGCGGGCTGTGACAACCTCTCACACATGATATATACAGCTGGGTGTCAGTAGTAATAGATGAATAGCTGTACTGTAGTATAAGGTGTGCGGATCTCATGTCTGATCACATGTCATTATATCAGTGATGTCAGTAACAGGGGGCGGGGCTGTGACAACCTCTCACACATGATATATACAGCTGGTTGTCAGTAGTAATAGATGAATAGCTGTACTGTAGTATAAGGTGTGCGGATCTCATGTCTGATCACATGTCATTATATTATATCAGTGATGTCAGTAACAGGGGGCGGGGCTGTGACAACCTCTCAGACATGATATATACAGCTGGGTGTCAGTAGTAATAGATGAATAGCTGTACTGTAGTATAAGGTGTGTGGATCTCATGTCTGATCACATGTCATTATATCAGTGATGTCAGTAACAGGGGCCGGGGCTGTGACTCCTTGTAGGCATACATATAATGCTTTTCCCGTTTCTCTCCGCAGTCTTGTTATGAGCACATTCAGAAAGACGAGGTCCGACTTTTAAGTGAATTGCAAGCTCCAGGACATACATTTGACAAATCTGCAGGAAATGGGGCAATTGTAAAGATTTCTTCTTTCTCCACCCACAATATTAATAGCTCCTCCTCCTCTTTATCTGCAGAGCCACCTGCTGGCTGAAATGGAACTGTAGCAAATTCAGAAGATCTCTAGTATCACCTGCTGGCCAGATCAGGAACTACAGCAAAATCAGAATCCACCAGAGCCACCTGCTGTGGGAGAGCTTTATTTTTGTTTTGTTTTTTTATATAAGAAACCACTTTTTAGTTATTTATAATGAAAATAACCCTAATCCAATTGTAGATTGATCAAAATGAGCTAATATATATATATATATATATATATATATATATATATATATATATAAATATATCTGCCCCTGCAGGCCAGGAAAAGAACTGCAGCCATTATCCATAGAGAGCAAGTCATGGTGAAGCTTCGGCCCTGGGTGGTCATGCAGGAGCCGATATATTTAACCCTACAATGTCACTACTGGATTTTTAGTATTATTATTATTGCTGCAGACAAGCCGTGGATCAAATGCGTTGCCGCACTCAGCATTATTTAAAGGGGCAGATGTGAGGTCCTTTAAGAAGCACTTAGAGGATAGCGAGTTTATTTATTATGTAGATATATATTTATATAGCGCTGGATGTAAAAAGTATGGGGGTCTGGGGGTTTATTCTCACACTACAGGGATTGTTTGCTGCAAATATAGAAGAGTATTTTAATATGAGCTGTTTGTAAAGGGTTAAAGTTGTAAACAATGTGCAATTTCTAATTAAAGGTGTTGATTGGTCACAGACATAGCAGGAGGCGGAACTGCTCCAAATACTGCGAGCTAGCCATTATCGTGCGTGCTGGTCTCCAGTCACATCCAGAGCTGCAGTCACAAGTCTACAGTTATATTACATCTTATACTCCAGTCACATCCAGAGCTGCAGTCACAAGTCTACTGTTATATTACATCTTATACTCCAGTCACATCCAGAGCTGCAGTCACAAGTCTACTGTTATATTACATCTTATACTCCAGTCACATCCAGAGCTGCAGTCACAAGTCTACAGTTATATTACATCTTATACTCCAGTCACAGCCAGAGCTGCAGTCACAAGTCTACAGTTATATTACATCTTATACTCCAGTCACATCCAGAGCTGCAGTCACAAGTCTACTGTTATATTACATCTTATACTCCAGTCACATCCAGAGCTGCAGTCACAAGTCTACAGTTATATTACATCTTATACTCCAGTCACATCCAGAGCTGCAGTCACAAGTCTACTGTTATATTACATCTTATACTCCAGTCACATCCAGAGCTGCAGTCACAAGTCTACAGTTATATTACATCTTATACTCCAGTCACATCCAGAGCTGCAGTCACAAGTCTACTGTTATATTACATCTTATACTCCAGTCACAGCCAGAGCTGCAGTCACAAGTCTACAGTTATATTACATCTTATACTCCAGTCACATCCAGAGCTGCAGTCACAAGTCTACAGTTATATTACATCTTATACTCCAGTCACATCCAGAGCTGCAGTCACAAGTCTACTGTTATATTACATCTTATACTCCAGTCACATCCAGAGCTGCAGTCACAAGTCTACAGTTATATTACATCTTATACTCCAGTCACATCCAGAGCTGCAGTCACAAGTCTACAGTTATATTACATCTTATACTCCAGTCACATCCAGAGCTGCAGTCACAAGTCTACTGTTATATTACATCTTATACTCCAGTCACATCCAGAGCTGCAGTCACAAGTCTACTGTTATATTACATCTTATACTCCAGTCACAGCCAGAGCTGCAGTCACATTATGTTAATCTTATACTCCAGTCACATCCAGAGCTGCAGTCACAAGTCTACTGTTATATTACATACTCCAGTCACATCCAGAGCTGCAGTCACAAGTCTACTGTTATATTACATTTATACTCCAGTCACATCCAGAGCTGCAGTCACTACAAGTCTACAGTTATATTACATCTTATACTCCAGTCACATCGAGCTGAGTCACAGTCTACAGTTATATTACATCTTATACTCCGTCACATCCAGAGCTGCAGTCACAAATCTACAGTTATGTTACATCTTATACATTCAGTCATCCAGAGCTGCTGCAGTCACAAGTTCAAAGTTGCGTTACATCTTAGTACTCCAGTCACAATCCAGAGCTAGCAGTCACAAGTCTACAGTTATATTACATCTATACCTGTGTCACAGTCCAGGGGAGCTACAGTCACAAGTCTACAGTTATATTACATCTTATACCCAGTCACATCCAGAGCTGCAGTCACAAAGTCACTGTTATATTACATCTTATACTCCAGTCACAATTCAGAGCTGCAGTTCATAAGTCTACTGTTATATTACATCTTATACTCCAGTCACTGCACAAGAGCTTACAAGTCTGCATGTTGGGTACATCTTCTACTCTATGAGGTAGAGGAGCTGACACAAGAGCTTACAATCTATGAGGTCCAGTCAGGTGACACAAGAGCTTACAATCTATGAGGTAGTTATATTACATTTTAGAGCTGCAATCTATGAGGTAGAGGAGCAGTCAAGAGCTTACAATCTATGAGGTAGACATCTGATACAAGAGCACATCTATGAGGCAGTCACAAGTGACACAAGAGCTTACAATCTATGGGGTAGAGGTGACACAAGAGCTTACAATCTAAGGGTAGAGGCAGAAGAAAGCAGAATCACAGATATAATGGTTTCATAAATCTTATGAGGTAGAGGAGGTGACACAAGAGCTTACAATCTATGAGGTAGAGGAGGTGACACAAGAGCTTACAATCTATGAGGTAGAGGTGGACACAAGAGCTTACAATCTATGGAGGTAGAGTGAGGTGACACAAGAGCTTACAAAAACATCTATGAGGTGGTGGGGGGGGGGGGGGGGGGGGGGGAGGTGGAGGGTGACACAAGAGCTTACACCTATGAGGAAGAGGCAATACAAGAGCTTACACCCATGAAGTAGAGGAGGTGACACAAGAGCTAACACATGAGGTAGAGGAGGTGACACAAGAGCTTACACCCCATGAGGTAGAGTAGGCACACAAGAGCTTACACCTATGAGGTAGAGGAGGTGACACAAGAGCCAGCAATCCATGAGGTAGAGGAGGTGACACAAGAGCTTACAATCTATGAGGTAGAGGGGCTGATACAAGAGCTTACACCCTATGAGGTAGGGGTAGGTGACACAAGAGCTTACAATCTAAGTGAGGTAGAGGAGGTGACACAAGAGCTTACAATCTATGAGGTAGAGGTGACACAAGAGCTTACAATCTATGAGGTAGAGGAGGGCACACAAGAGCCTACAAACTAGGGGTATATAGGAGGCACAGGGGGCTATAATCTATGAGGTAGAGGAAGTGACACAAGAGCTTACAATCTATGAGGTAGAGGGGGTGACACAAGAGCTTACAATCTATGAGGTAGAGGTGACACAAGAGCTCATAATCTATGAGGTAGAGGTGAACAAGAGCTTACAATCTATGAGGTAGAGGTGACAAAGAGCTTACAATCTATGAGGTAGAGGGGGAAGACACAAGAGCCATAACGTATAGAGGGACAAGAGCAATAACGAGGCAGAGGAGGTGATACAAGAGCTTACAATCTATGAGGTAGAGGAGGTGATACAAGAGCTTTACAATCCATGAGGTAGGAGGTGACAAAAGAGGCTCTTACAATCTATGAGATAGAGGAGGTGACACAAGAGCTGGCAATCTATGAGATAGAGGAGGTGACACAAGAGCTTACACCTATGAGGTAGAGGTGACACAAGAGCTTACAATCTATGAGGTAGGAGGGAGGTGACACAAGAGTTTACAATCTATGAGGTAGAGGAGGTGACACAAGAGCTTACAATCTATGAGGTAGAGGTGACACAAGAGCTCACAATCTATGAGGTAGAGGAGGTGGAGACAAGAGCTTACAATCTATGAGGCACAAACCATAAGCTTACAATCTATGAGAGGTAGAGTGAGGACAATAAGCTACAATCCATAACAAAGAGGTGACACAAGAGCGCATAAACTATGGCGAAGTAGAGGGAGTGGGGACACAAGAGCTTAAGGTAGCTCCATGAGGTAGAGGGGGTGACACAAGAGCTTACACACTATGAGGTAGAGGAGGTGACACAAGAGCTTACAATCTATGAGGTAGAGGGGCTGAGCACAAGAGCTTACACCCCATGGAGGTCGAGAGGTGACACAAGAGCTTACAATCTATGAGGTAGAGGAGGTGACACAAGAGCTTACACCCCATGAGGTAGAGGTGACACAAGAGTTTACAATCTATGAGGTAGAGGAGGTGACACAAGAGCTTACAATCTATGAGGTAGAGGGGGTGACACAAGAGCTTACAATCTATGAGGTAGAGGAAGTGACACAAGAGCTTACAATCTATGAGGTAGAGGGGGTGACACAAGAGCTTACAATCTATGAGGTAGAGGGTGACACAAGAGCTTACAATCTATGAGGTAGAGGTGATTACAAGAGCTTACAATCTATGAGGTAGAGGGGCTGACAAGAGCTTACAATCTATGAGGTAGAGGAGGTGACACAAGAGCTTACAATCTATGAGGTAGAGGGGCTGACACAAGAGCTTACAATCTAAGGAGGTAGAGGAGGCATTGCCCAAGAGCTTACAATCTATGAGGTAGATGTAACACAAGAGCTTACAATCTATGAGGTAGAGGGGGGGGCATTGCAAGAGCTTACACCCATGAGGTAGAGGGGCTGACACAAGAGCTTTACAATCTATGAGGTAGAGGCCCTGACACAAGAGCTTACAATCTATGAGATAGAGGAGGTGACACAAGAGCTTACAATCCATGATAGAGGTAGTGGGGCGATACAAGAGCTTACAATCTATGAGGCAGAGCGCGCACACAAGAGCTCATAATCTATGAGGTAGAGGAGGTGACACAAGAGCTTACAATCTATGAGGTAGAGAGAGGCACAAAGAGCTGCTAATCCAAAGCAAAGTAGGGGACACAAGAGCTTACAATCTATGAGGTAGAGGTGACACAAGAGCTTACAATCTATGAGGTAGAGGGGCTGACACAAGAGCTTACAATCTATGAGATAGAGGAGGTGACACAAGAGCTTACAATCTATGAGGTAGAGGCCACACAAGAGCTTACACTCTATGAGGTAGAGGGGCTGACACAGGAGCTTACAATCTATGAGGTAGAGGGGCTGACACAAGAGCTTACAATCTATGAGTTAGAGGAGGTGACACAAGAGCTTACAAACGGCGAGGGGGTGGAGGTGACATAAGAGCTCACAATCTAAGGAGCGTAGAGGAGGTGACACAAGAGCTTACAACCCATGAGGTAGAGGAGGTGACACAGGAGCTTACAATCTAAGGCGAGGTAGAGGGTGACACAAGAGCTTTACAATCTATGAGGTAGGGAGGGTGACACAAGAGCTTACACACTCTATGAGGTAGAGGAGGTGACACAAGAGCTTACAATCTGGCGGAGGTAGTGGGGTGACACAAGAGCTTACAGTCTATGAGGTAGAGGGGTGACACAAGAGCTCATAATCTATGAGGTAGAGGTGACACAAGAGCTTACAATCTATGAGGTAGAGAGGTGACACAAGAGCTTACACCTATGAGGTAGAGGTGACACAAGAGCGTACAATCTATGAGGTAGAGGTGATGAGCGGCACATATGAGCATAGATAAGATGACAAGAGCTTACAATCTATGAGTGTAGAGGCATGTTACAGAAAAGCTAACAATCTATGAGGTAGAGGAGGTGACACAAGAGCTTACAACCCATGAGGTAGAGGGACACAAGAGTTTACAATCTATGAGAGATAGAGGAGGACACAAGAGCCGGCAACCAAGAGGCAGAGACACAAGAGCTTACAATCTATGAGGTAGAGGGGCTGACACAGGAGCTTACAATTTGGTTATGAGGCATACAAGAGCCACACCTATGAGGTAGAGGGGCTGACACAAGAGCTTACAATTTGTGAGGTAGAGGTGACACAAGAGCTTACAACTTATGAGGTAGAGGGGCTGACACAAGAGCTTACAATCTATGAGGGGGGGAGGTGACACAAGAGCTTACAACGAAGTGAGGTAGAGGTGACACAAGAGCTTACAATCTATGAGGTAGAGGTGACACAATATTTTACAATCTATGAGGTAGAGGGGCTGACATAAGAGCTTACAATCTATGAGGTAGAGGGTGACACAAGAGCTTACAATCTATGAGGTAGAGGAGGGTGACACAAGTGAGCTCATAATCATGAGGTAGAGAGGCACATAAGAGCTTACAATCTATGAGGTAGACCTGACACAAGAGCTTACACACTATGAGATAGAGGAGGTGACACAAGAGCTTGCAATCTATGAGGTAGAGGTGACACAAGAGCTTACAATCTATGAGGTAGAGGAGGTGACACAAGAGCTTACAATCTATGGAGGTAGAGGAGGTGATACAAGAGCTTACAATCTATGAGGTAGAGGTGACACAAGAGCTTACACTCTATGAGGTAGAGGTGACACAAGAGCTTACAATCTATGAGATAGGGAGGAGGTGACACAAGTGCTTTGAATCATATATGCACACAGAGCTTAACTATATATGAGGTATACTGAGCTACACCCATGGAGGCAGAGGAGGTGACACAAGAGCTTACAATCTATGAGGTAGAGGCAACCACACAAGACACACCCAGAGCTAATGGTGACACAAGAGCTTACACACTATGAGGTAGAGGGCCTGACACAAGAGCTTACAATCTATGAGGTAGAGGTGACACAAGAGCTGGCACACTATGGGGAGGTAGAGGAGGTGACACAAGAGCTTACAATCTATGAGGTAGAGGAGGTGACACAAGAGCTTACAATCTATGAGGTAGAGGTGGACACAAGAGCTTACAATCTAAGGAGGTGAGAGGTGACACAAGAGCTTACACCCATGGGAGGTAGATGGACACAAGCTTACAATCTAAGGAGATAGAGGAGGTGACACACAAGAGCTTACAATCTATGAGGGGTAGAGAGGCAATGCAAGAGTCAGCAATCCATGAGGGGAGGACACAAGAGCTTACAACCTATGAGGTAGAGGAGGCCACACAAGTGTATTTACAATCTATGAGGTAGAGGCACACAAGAGCTCATAACTATGAGGCAGAGGAGGTGATACAAGAGGCCATAAATCTCAGATGAGTATGAGGTGATACAAGAGCTTACAATCTCATGAGGCAGGCGACACAAAGAGCTTATACCTATGAGGTAGAGGGGCTGACACAAGAGCTTACAATCTATGAGATAGAGGAGGGGACATTGGCAAGGGCTTGCTATAATCTATGAGGGGGAGGAGGCAGACACAAGAGCTCACAATCCATGAGGTAGAGGGGGTGAGCACAAGAGCTTACAATCTATACAGGGAGGGGCATGTCAGAGCCTGCACCCATGAGGTAGTGAGGTGACACAAGAGCTACAATCTATGAGGTAGAGGAGGTGACACAGTTGTCAAAAATCATGAGCAGGAGTAATACAAGAGCCATAATCATATATAGCACACAGAGCCCAAAGATGAGGTAGAGGTCATACAAGAGCTTACACCCAGGAGGTGGAGAGGTGACACAAGAGCTTACACACTATGAGGTAGAGGAGGTGACACAAGAGCTACAACTGTGAGGTAAAGGAGGTGACACAAGAGCTTACAATCTATGAGGTAGAGGTGACACAAGAGCTTAAGCAATCTATGAGGTAGAGGTGACACAAGAGCTTACAATCTATGAGGTAGGGAGGTGACACAAGAGCTTACAATCTATGAGGTAGAGTGTGACACAAGAGCTTACAATCTATGAGGTAGAGGGGGGTGACACAAGAGCTTACACCTATGAGGTAGAGGTGACACAAGAGCTTACAATCTATGAGGTAGAGGGGGCTGACACAAGAGCTTACAATCTAAGAGGTAGAGGGGGTGACACAAGAGCTTACAATCTATGAGGTAGGGAGGTGACACAAGAGCTTACAATCTATTGAGGTAGAGGGGTGACACAAGAGCTTACAATCTATGAGGTAGAGGGGCTGACACAAGAGCCTACAATCATGAGGCAGAGGAGGACACAAGAGTTTACAATCTATGAGGTAGAGGAGGTGACACGGAGCTTACAATCTATGAGGTAGAGGTGACACAAGAGCTTACAATCTATGGGAGGTAGAGGAGGTGGACACAAGAGCTTACAATCTAAGGAGGTAGAGGAGGGTGACACAAGAGCTTACAATCTATGAGGTAGAGGAGGTGACACAAGAGCTTAAGCACCTATGAGGTAGAGGTGACACAAGAGCTTACACCTATGGGAGGCAGAGAGGCACACACAGCCACAACTGTTTATGATATGACACAAGAGCTAAGAATCTATGAGGTAGAGTGAGGCAAAAAGAGCCACACCTATAGAGGGGAGGTGACACAAGAGCTTATGACTTCTATGAGGGTAGAGGTGACACAAGAGCTTACACTCTATGAGGTAGAGTGGGAGGTGACACAAGAGCTTACAATCTATGAGGTAGAGGAGGTGACACAAGAGTTTACAATCTATGAGGTAGAGGTGACACAAGAGCTTACAATCTATGAGGGGGTAGAGGAGGTGACAAGAGCTCCCAATCATGGAGGTAGAGGTGAACAAGAGCTTACACTCTATGAGGTAGAGGTGACACAAGAGCTTACAATCTATGAGATAGAGGAGGTGACATAAGTGCTTACAATCTATGAGGTAGAGGTGACACAAGAGCTTACAATCTATGAGGTAGGAGGAGGTGACACGGAGCTTACACCTAAGGAGGTAGAGGAGGTGACACAAGAGTTTACAATCTATGAGGTAGAGGTGAACAAGAGCTTACACCTATGAGGTAGAGTAGGGGCAAGCCAACCTATGAGAGATATACACACAAGAGCTAAACTATGATGTAGAGAGACAATGTATGAGCTTAAACCTTAAGTAGCAGAGATAATATTTTGCAATATACAGGGGAGGAGGTGACACAAGAGCTTACAATCTAAGTGAGGTAGAGGTGACACAAGAGCTTACAATCTATGAGGTAGAGGAGGTGAGCCGGCCACAGGGGCTTATAATCTATGAGGTAGAGGGGCTGACACAAGAGCTTACACACTATGAGGTAGAGGTGACACAAGAGCTTACAATCTATGAGGCAGAGGAGGCACACAAGCGCTTACAATCTATGAGGCAGAGGAGGACACAAGAGCTCACAATCTATGAGGTAGAGGAGGTGACAAAGAGCCATAATCTATGAGGTAGGGGAGGTGACACAAGAGCTTACAATCTATGAGGTAGAGGAAGTGACACAAGAGCTTACAATCTATGAGGTAGAGGGGCTGACACAAGAGCTTACAATCTATGAGGTAGAGGAGATGACACAAGAGCTTACAATCTATGAGGTAGAGGAGGTGACACAAGAGCTTACAATCTAAGTGAGGTAGAGGAGGTGACACAAGAGCTTACAATCTATGAGGTAGAGGTGACACAAGAGCTTACAATCTATGAGGTAGAGGGGGTGACTCAAGAGCTTACAATCTAACGAGGTAGAGGCAGAACAAGCAGCCATAACGATGAGGTAGAGGAGGTGACACAAGAGCTTACAATCTATGAGGTAGAGGAGGTGACACAAGAGCCACAATCTATGAGGTAGAGGAGGTGACACAAGAGCTCATAATGTATGAGGTAGAGGTGACACAAGAGCTTACACCTATGAGGTAGAGGTGGACACAAGAGCTTACAATCTATGAGGTGGAGGGGGGGCATGAGCTTATAATCTATGAGGAGGAGGTGACACAAGAGCTACAACTAAGAGGTAGAGGGGGGACAAGAGCTACAAACGTTGCAGAGGTGACACAAGAGCTTACAATCTATGAGGTAGAGGTGACACAAGAGCTTACAATCTATGAGGTAGAGGGGTGACACAAGAGCCACAATCTATGAGGTAGAGGTGACACATGAGCTTACACTCTATGAGGTAGGAGGAGGTGACACAAGAGCTTACACCCAGGAGGTAGAGGAGGTGACACAAGAGCTTACACACTATGAGGTAGAGGAGGTGGACACAAGAGCTTACAATCTAAGGAGGTAGAGGAGGTGACACAAGAGCTTAAATCTATGAGGTAGGAGGTGACACAAGAGCTTACAATCTATGAGGTAGAGGAGGTGACACAAGAGCTTACAATCTATGAGGTAGAGGAGGTGACACAAGAGCTTACCATCTATGAGGGAGGAGGTGACACAAGAGCTTACAATCTATGAGGTAGAGGTGGGGTGACACAAGAGCTTACACCCATGAGGTAGAGGTGACACAAGAGCTTACAATCTATGAGATAGAGGAGGGCATACAAGAGCTTACAATCTATGAGGTAGAGGTGACACAAGAGCTTACAATCTATGAGGTAGAGGTGACACAAGAGCTTACAATCTATGAGGTAGACTAGGACACAAGAGCTTACAATCTATGAGGTAGAGGAGGTGACACAAGAGCTTACAATCTATGAGGTAGAGGAGGTGACACAAGAGCTCACAATCTATGAGGTAGAGAGCTATCATTATACTTACAATCTATGAGGCAGGAGAGGAGGTGACACAAGAGCTTACAATCATGATGTGAGGGACAACACAGCCACAACTATGAGTGGATGTGACACAAGAGCTTACAATCTATGAGGTAGAGGGGCTGACACAAGAGCTTACAATCTTATGAGGGTGGAGATGATGGTCATACGTTATTTTCACAATCTATGAATAGAGGGTGACACAAGAGTTTACAATCTATGAGGTAGGAGGAGGTAAAACATGAACTACTACAATCAAGGAGGCAGGGGGGGTGACAGGGAGCTACAATCTAAGGATGAGGTAGTGGGGTGACACAAGAGCCAACAATCAAGGAGGGAAAGGGGACACAAGAGCTAAAAATCTATGAGGTAGAGGGGAGGCACAGGAGCTAAATTCATGAGGTAGAGGAAGGTTTTCCAAGAGCAAACAGACCATATTAGAGGAGGTGACACAAGAGTTTACAATCTATGAGGTAGAGGTGACACAAGAGCTACAACCTATGAGGGGCAGGAGGTGACATAAGAGCCGGCAATCTATGAGGTAGAGGGGTGACACAAGAGTTTACAATTCTATGAGGTAGAGGTGACACAAGTGCTTACAATCTATGAGGTAGAGGGCTGACACAAGAGTCAGGCACCATGGAGGTAGAGGCTGATACAAGAGCTTACACTCTATGAGGTGGTGAGGAGGTGGACACAAGAGCTTACAATCTATGAGGTAGAGGAGGTGATACAAGAGCTTACAATCTATGAGGTAGAGGAGATACAAGAGCTTACAATCTACAGGTAGAGGAGGGGACACACAAGAGCTCACAATCACAGGTAGAGGAGGTGACACAGAGCTCACAATCATGAGGCAGGGGGCACACAGAGCCACACCTATGAGAGGAGGTGGACACGCGAGCTTATGACTGAGGTAGAGGAGGTGATACAAGAGCTTACAATCTAAGTGAGGTAGAGGGGCTGACACAAGAGCTTACAATCTATGAGGTAGAGGAGGTGACACAAGAGTTTACAATCTATGAGGTAGAGGTGACACAAGAGCTTACAATCTATGAGGTAGAGGGGGGGGGGGGGGGGGAGGTGACAAAAGAGCTTAAGCAATCTAAGTGAGGTAGAGGAGGTGACACAAGAGCTTACAATCTATGAGGTAGAGGTGACACAAGAGCTTACAATATATGAGGTAGAGGGGCTGACACAAGGGGCTATCAATAACGAAGGAGGTAGAGGTGACACAAGAGCTTACAATCATATAAGAGGAGGACATATAATCTATGAGGTAGAGGTGACACAAGAGCTTACAATCTAAGGAGGTAGAGGAGGTGACACAAGAGCTTACAATCTATGAGGTAGAGGTGACACAAGAGCTTTAAGCAATCTATGAGATAGAGGAGGTGACACAAGAGCTTACAATCTATGAGGTAGAGGAGGTGACACAGGAGCTTACAATCACAGAGGTGAGGGTGACACAAGAGCCAGGGACCACAGTGAGGAATGGTTTACAACTATGGGAGGTAGAGTACACAAGAGCTCACAATCTATGAGGTAGAGGACACAAGAGCTTACAATCTATGAGGTAGAGGAGGTGACACAAGAGCTTACAATCTATGAGGTAGAGGAGGTGACACAAGAGCTTACAATCTATGAGGTAGAGGTGACACAAGAGCTTACAATCTATGAGGTAGAGGAGGTGACACAAGAGCTTACAATCTATGAGGTAGAGGTGACACAAGAGCTTACAATCTATGAGGTAGAGGTGACACAAGAGCTTACAATCTATGAGGTAGAGGAGGTGACACAAGAGCTTACAATCTATGAGGTAGAGGAGGTGACACAAGAGCTTACAATCTATGAGGTAGAGTGACACAAGAGCTTACAATCTATGAGGTAGAGGTGACACAAGAGCTTACAATCTATGAGGTAGAGGTGACACAAGAGCTTACAATCTATGAGGTAGAGGTGACACAAGAGCTTACAATCTATGAGGTAGAGGAGGTGACACAAGAGCTTACAATCTATGAGGTAGAGGTGACACAAGAGCTTACAATCTATGAGGTAGAGGAGGTGACACAAGAGCTTACAATCTATGAGGTAGAGGAGGTGACACAAGAGCTTACAATCTATGAGGTAGAGGTGACACAAGAGCTTACAATCTATGAGGTAGAGGTGACACAAGAGCTTACAATCTATGAGGTAGAGGAGGTGACACAAGAGCTTACAATCTATGAGGTAGAGGAGGTGACACAAGAGCTTACAATCTATGAGGTAGAGGAGGTGACACAAGAGCTTACAATCTATGAGGTAGAGGAGGTGACACAAGAGCTTACAATCTATGAGGTAGAGGAGGTGACACAAGAGCTTACAATCTATGAGGTAGAGGTGACACAAGAGCTTACAATCTATGAGGTAGAGGAGGTGACACAAGAGCTTACAATCTATGAGGTAGAGGTGACACAAGAGCTTACAATCTATGAGGTAGAGGTGACACAAGAGCTTACAATCTATGAGGTAGAGGAGGTGACACAAGAGCTTACAATCTATGAGGTAGAGGAGGTGACACAAGAGCTTACAATCTATGAGGTAGAGGTGACACAAGAGCTTACAATCTATGAGGTAGAGGTGACACAAGAGCTTACAATCTATGAGGTAGAGGAGGTGACACAAGAGCTTACAATCTATGAGGTAGAGGTGACACAAGAGCTTACAATCTATGAGGTAGAGGTGACACAAGAGCTTACAATCTATGAGGTAGAGGTGACACAAGAGCTTACAATCTATGAGGTAGAGGTGACACAAGAGCTTACAATCTATGAGGTAGAGGTGACACAAGAGCTTACAATCTATGAGGTAGAGGAGGTGACACAAGAGCTTACAATCTATGAGGTAGAGGAGGTGACACAAGAGCTTACAATCTATGAGGTAGAGGAGGTGACACAAGAGCTTACAATCTATGAGGTAGAGGAGGTGACACAAGAGCTTACAATCTATGAGGTAGAGGAGGTGACACAAGAGCTTACAATCTATGAGGTAGAGGAGGTGACACAAGAGCTTACAATCTATGAGGTAGAGGTGACACAAGAGCTTACAATCTATGAGGTAGAGGAGGTGACACAAGAGCTTACAATCTATGAGGTAGAGGAGGTGACACAAGAGCTTACAATCTATGAGGTAGAGGAGGTGACACAAGAGCTTACAATCTATGAGGTAGAGGTGACACAAGAGCTTACAATCTATGAGGTAGAGGTGACACAAGAGCTTACAATCTATGAGGTAGAGGAGGTGACACAAGAGCTTACAATCTATGAGGTAGAGGTGACACAAGAGCTTACAATCTATGAGGTAGAGGTGACACAAGAGCTTACAATCTATGAGGTAGAGGTGACACAAGAGCTTACAATCTATGAGGTAGAGGAGGTGACACAAGAGCTTACAATCTATGAGGTAGAGGAGGTGACACAAGAGCTTACAATCTATGAGGTAGAGGTGACACAAGAGCTTACAATCTATGAGGTAGAGGAGGTGACACAAGAGCTTACAATCTATGAGGTAGAGGTGACACAAGAGCTTACAATCTATGAGGTAGAGGTGACACAAGAGCTTACAATCTATGAGGTAGAGGAGGTGACACAAGAGCTTACAATCTATGAGGTAGAGGAGGTGACACAAGAGCTTACAATCTATGAGGTAGAGGTGACACAAGAGCTTACAATCTATGAGGTAGAGGAGGTGACACAAGAGCTTACAATCTATGAGGTAGAGGAGGTGACACAAGAGCTTACAATCTATGAGGTAGAGGAGGTGACACAAGAGCTTACAATCTATGAGGTAGAGGTGACACAAGAGCTTACAATCTATGAGGTAGAGGAGGTGACACAAGAGCTTACAATCTATGAGGTAGAGGAGGTGACACAAGAGCTTACAATCTATGAGGTAGAGGAGGTGACACAAGAGCTTACAATCTATGAGGTAGAGGTGACACAAGAGCTTACAATCTATGAGGTAGAGGAGGTGACACAAGAGCTTACAATCTATGAGGTAGAGGTGACACAAGAGCTTACAATCTATGAGGTAGAGGAGGTGACACAAGAGCTTACAATCTATGAGGTAGAGGAGGTGACACAAGAGCTTACAATCTATGAGGTAGAGGAGGTGACACAAGAGCTTACAATCTATGAGGTAGAGGTGACACAAGAGCTTACAATCTATGAGGTAGAGGAGGTGACACAAGAGCTTACAATCTATGAGGTAGAGGTGACACAAGAGCTTACAATCTATGAGGTAGAGGTGACACAAGAGCTTACAATCTATGAGGTAGAGGAGGTGACACAAGAGCTTACAATCTATGAGGTAGAGGAGGTGACACAAGAGCTTACAATCTATGAGGTAGAGGAGGTGACACAAGAGCTTACAATCTATGAGGTAGAGGTGACACAAGAGCTTACAATCTATGAGGTAGAGGAGGTGACACAAGAGCTTACAATCTATGAGGTAGAGGAGGTGACACAAGAGCTTACAATCTATGAGGTAGAGGAGGTGACACAAGAGCTTACAATCTATGAGGTAGAGGAGGTGACACAAGAGCTTACAATCTATGAGGTAGAGGTGACACAAGAGCTTACAATCTATGAGGTAGAGGAGGTGACACAAGAGCTTACAATCTATGAGGTAGAGGAGGTGACACAAGAGCTTACAATCTATGAGGTAGAGGAGGTGACACAAGAGCTTACAATCTATGAGGTAGAGGAGGTGACACAAGAGCTTACAATCTATGAGGTAGAGGAGGTGACACAAGAGCTTACAATCTATGAGGTAGAGGAGGTGACACAAGAGCTTACAATCTATGAGGTAGAGGTGACACAAGAGCTTACAATCTATGAGGTAGAGGTGACACAAGAGCTTACAATCTATGAGGTAGAGGTGACACAAGAGCTTACAATCTATGAGGTAGAGGTGACACAAGAGCTTACAATCTATGAGGTAGAGGAGGTGACACAAGAGCTTACAATCTATGAGGTAGAGGAGGTGACACAAGAGCTTACAATCTATGAGGTAGAGGAGGTGACACAAGAGCTTACAATCTATGAGGTAGAGGTGACACAAGAGCTTACAATCTATGAGGTAGAGGAGGTGACACAAGAGCTTACAATCTATGAGGTAGAGGAGGTGACACAAGAGCTTACAATCTATGAGGTAGAGGAGGTGACACAAGAGCTTACAATCTATGAGGTAGAGGTGACACAAGAGCTTACAATCTATGAGGTAGAGGTGACACAAGAGCTTACAATCTATGAGGTAGAGGAGGTGACACAAGAGCTTACAATCTATGAGGTAGAGGAGGTGACACAAGAGCTTACAATCTATGAGGTAGAGGAGGTGACACAAGAGCTTACAATCTATGAGGTAGAGGAGGTGACACAAGAGCTTACAATCTATGAGGTAGAGGTGACACAAGAGCTTACAATCTATGAGGTAGAGGAGGTGACACAAGAGCTTACAATCTATGAGGTAGAGGTGACACAAGAGCTTACAATCTATGAGGTAGAGGTGACACAAGAGCTTACAATCTATGAGGTAGAGGAGGTGACACAAGAGCTTACAATCTATGAGGTAGAGGTGACACAAGAGCTTACAATCTATGAGGTAGAGGAGGTGACACAAGAGCTTACAATCTATGAGGTAGAGGAGGTGACACAAGAGCTTACAATCTATGAGGTAGAGGAGGTGACACAAGAGCTTACAATCTATGAGGTAGAGGTGACACAAGAGCTTACAATCTATGAGGTAGAGGAGGTGACACAAGAGCTTACAATCTATGAGGTAGAGGTGACACAAGAGCTTACAATCTATGAGGTAGGAGGTGACACAAGAGCTTACAATCTATGAGGTAGAGGAGGTGACACAAGAGCTTACAATCTATGAGGTAGAGGTGACACAAGAGCTTACAATCTATGAGGTAGAGGAGGTGACACAAGAGCTTACAATCTATGAGGTAGAGGTGACACAAGAGCTTACAATCTATGAGGTAGAGGTGACACAAGAGCTTACAATCTATGAGGTAGAGGAGGTGACACAAGAGCTTACAATCTATGAGGTAGAGGAGGTGACACAAGAGCTTACAATCTATGAGGTAGAGGAGGTGACACAAGAGCTTACAATCTATGAGGTAGAGGTGACACAAGAGCTTACAATCTATGAGGTAGAGGAGGTGACACAAGAGCTTACAATCTATGAGGTAGAGGAGGTGACACAAGAGCTTACAATCTATGAGGTAGAGGTGACACAAGAGCTTACAATCTATGAGGTAGAGGAGGTGACACAAGAGCTTACAATCTATGAGGTAGAGGAGGTGACACAAGAGCTTACAATCTATGAGGTAGAGGAGGTGACACAAGAGCTTACAATCTATGAGGTAGAGGTGACACAAGAGCTTACAATCTATGAGGTAGAGGTGACACAAGAGCTTACAATCTATGAGGTAGAGGTGACACAAGAGCTTACAATCTATGAGGTAGAGGAGGTGACACAAGAGCTTACAATCTATGAGGTAGAGGTGACACAAGAGCTTACAATCTATGAGGTAGAGGTGACACAAGAGCTTACAATCTATGAGGTAGAGGTGACACAAGAGCTTACAATCTATGAGGTAGAGGAGGTGACACAAGAGCTTACAATCTATGAGGTAGAGGGGTGACACAAGAGCTTACAATCTATGAGGTAGAGGAGGTGACACAAGAGCTTACAATCTATGAGGTAGAGGAGGTGACACAAGAGCTTACAATCTATGAGGTAGAGGAGGTGACACAAGAGCTTACAATCTATGAGGTAGAGGAGGTGACACAAGAGCTTACAATCTATGAGGTAGAGGTGACACAAGAGCTTACAATCTATGAGGTAGAGGAGGTGACACAAGAGCTTACAATCTATGAGGTAGAGGAGGTGACACAAGAGCTTACAATCTATGAGGTAGAGGAGGTGACACAAGAGCTTACAATCTATGAGGTAGAGGAGGTGACACAAGAGCTTACAATCTATGAGGTAGAGGTGACACAAGAGCTTACAATCTATGAGGTAGAGGAGGTGACACAAGAGCTTACAATCTATGAGGTAGAGGAGGTGACACAAGAGCTTACAATCTATGAGGTAGAGGTGACACAAGAGCTTACAATCTATGAGGTAGAGGTGACACAAGAGCTTACAATCTATGAGGTAGAGGAGGTGACACAAGAGCTTACAATCTATGAGGTAGAGGAGGTGACACAAGAGCTTACAATCTATGAGGTAGAGGTGACACAAGAGCTTACAATCTATGAGGTAGAGGGGGTGACACAAGAGCTTACAATCTATGAGGTAGAGGAGGTGACACAAGAGCTTACAATCTATGAGGTAGAGGAGGTGACACAAGAGCTTACAATCTATGAGGTAGAGGTGACACAAGAGCTTACACTCTATGAGGTAGAGGAGGTGACACAAGAGCTTACAATCTATGAGGTAGAGGAGGTGACACAAGAGCTTACACTCTATG